>BGPR01001032.1:102550-255475 GCA_013235015.1 Araneus ventricosus | reverse complement strand
TATAATTCGAATACTTTGCACTATAATTCGAATACTTTGCACTATAAATTTGATACTTTACACATGATTCATGGAACTATATTTCGAATACTTTACACTATAATCCGAATACTTTGAGCTATAATTCAAATACCTTGCACTATAAATTTGATACTTTGCCCTATAAATTTTTCACTTTGTGCACGGAACTATAAATTTTTCACTTTGTACATGGAACTATAAATTGAATACATTGCACTCAAACTCAATTTTTAAGACAGTATCAACGATTTTAAATTGGGCGGATTGCTAACTCATAAAAGGAAATAAAAAATATAGATATTATAAAAAATTTATTACAAAAAATGAAAAAAAGCTTTAAAAATGTATAAAGCACGAGTAAAAGTTACTTTTAGCACAAAGTAAATAAACATATTATATAAACTAATACATTACTAAACAATACTAATTGTATTAAAAGAGCATTTTTGGCTCAAATGGGCCGCCCTCTATTACGATTCGCCCAAGAAGTAAACATTTAGCTCGTTTGGCACTTTCTCTTACCCTATAAATATTAACATGCCTAAGCGCTATGTTTACAAATATAAACAGGACACGAATATGTGGAAACAGAACCATTACTGCCAGAGGCAGATACTATCACTTTCCATTCACAGTTTTTGTATTCAGTTTTATATTCATCTAAAAAGCTCCATATGAGATATGCCCTTTCATATGAATTTCGTCACTTCTGCATTTATATTCTGTTTCACCTGTAAAGATAGTAAATAAAACGCAGATTGGTTTCCGTTTCTTCCTAATAAAATTTCGACTTCTAATATTTCCCACTGATTTGGTTTTGTCCAAGTCTTTGTGGGGACATGCAAACCATTTTAGATGAAGTTTCATTTAAAATGGTTTGTAATTCGGGTTAACTGGATCACGTTCATTTGACAATTTTTTCACAATCACATTTTCGCACATTTCAAGGAACTGACTAACAGCGAGACGCTCACGAAATGTATGTTCCTTTTTTTTTTATCAGCGCATTGGTTGCCTCTAATCCATCATTGGTGATAGGAAAATAATTCCGAGCTCCTATATATCAGTAGCGATTTCTGGTAAGCTATTCGATTTAAAGTATTCTGTGAATGTTGCGATATTCACATCATTCTTTTTCCTCCTATTTCTTTAAAAATAATACACTAAGTTGAAGGTATTATCATCAGAGCTTAAATGAAGACATTCAATATCATTTCTTGTTTCATCTTTGTCTTTAATGCCAAGCAGTTTGCCATCAATCTTTTTTTTTTTACTACATGGAAACAGCACGTCAATCGTCGCGAGGGAAGTCCAAAACAGCTCTGAAGCCATTAGTTATTACACTGATGGCATCAGCCAATAAAATTTTCGGATTTCACTCAGTTTCATTTATTTATAGCATAAGTCTTTCACACGATCAAATGGTTCTTCCATTTGTGTGATGCGGAAGTCTGGAGAGGAGGTGCAAGCTCGGGTATCGTTCTCGTCATCTGACCGCGGTTGAAAACTAGTAGGTCCGTCCAAAAGTAGTCCTTGTATTGCTCCAAAACGGGAAGTTAATATAACTTAATTAAACTAAACACAAACGGCATATATTCTTCGACAGGAACATTCCATCCGGAATTACACCAATTAAATACATCTTTCATAGATATAGTTAGTTGGCGGTTCAAATGTTTGTTGTCTAAGTTTTTCCAGAACATTTTAATTAACAGAATTAAAAATTTTTCTGGTTCTTTCCAACCACGATTTTGGAATGCAGCTATTATTGCATTCAGTTTTCTCGCACCATCTTCATATGGCTGGCGCACCATTTTTCTCGCCACCATGGACAGGCCTCTATTTCCATCCACGTGATTACTGTGCTTCATATAATGAAACAGCAGAACTTTCAGAATGGAACTATATTCCCGCAGGACATTAATTCTTTCTATATTCACCAGCTATACGGCGATAAGTGATTTTGCATCCAGCTGAGCTATTATGTGATGTAATTTTCTTCCACGTTTTATTTACCGCAAATTATTTACATAGTTTATTACCAATTCTGCTGTTTCGTATTCTTTAGATTTAATCCAGAGTCGTTTTTTTCTGTTCCTTGTGGTTTTTTTTCATTTATTTCCTCATCACTCTCGGAATGATACTTCGAGATAAATTCCAGTAAATCTCTTATATTTTCTATGACTTCTAAAGCAAAAATACTCAAATGTTTTATTTTATTAAGATTTACAACATTTTTTTATAATTTAAATCAACTCACTCGCCAAGTCACAAAATATATCAGATGATCACATGAATAGGGTAAAAATAGTAAAGTTCAGTTTGATTATATTAACGTCCGTTTTGAAGCATCACGAGGGCTATTTTGGGATGGACCTCCTCATTTTGAACCGCGGTTAGATGACAAAGACGACATCCGAGCTGGCAACCCCCTCTCCAAACTTCCGCACCACACCAGCGGGAGAACGTTTGTCTCCCTAAGGTTGTCCACCCAAACTCTAAAATAGCTGGAATGACTATAAGACGCAGGGGCACAAGGCGGCGTTCTGTCTCCCTAAGTATGATTTAACGTGCAACAGGCCCAATACACGACGGATCTTCAGTGGAATCGGGTTTAGAACCCGGAGTCCTCCGGCTCAGCGGCCGACACCTTATCACTAGGACACCGCGGTCTCAGTTCAGTTTGAAACGATACAAAAAAAGAGGTATAGAAGCAGTGATGTAGTCGCAAAATAAGGAATACCAGGGCGCTCTAACTTGGGTGACAAAATTCGCGCTGTTTTAAGGACATTTTCACAATTTTCTCCTGAAACCAGCGAGAGTGGCCTCCCCTAAACTTTTTCGTATACTTTTCAAACATATGTCATTTCCCTTTCCCCTGCGTTGATAAAAAGTTCGAAGCAACTGTAACCCAGAATGCAATGACTATCAGAAGGTTTTTCATTGTTGATTATAGTGATAGTAAAATATTGAGGTGAAGAATTATATTCAAAAAGATACGTATGTATTAAAACTTCGCAATATTTATTTCTTTTTATCAAACTCGAGCAATGCAAGTTCCGCGTGCGGAGAAGAAAACAGGAGAATAGCTTGCGCATGCGCAGAGATTGCTTCCAATACGCAAGTAAAACGAGACGCCCTAAATGTTTGCTTCCTTACAAAATCTCGCCGCCAGAATTGATTTTTGGCAAACTGCCAAGTTTCGGAGTATCCCTTCTTTGCACAGGCATTTACGCATGCGCATGGAGTTAACAAGTATGCTATTATACAGACCGACAGACAGTCAGCCCGTTGACGGATTTGGCCCAAAATTTTATACGGACCTACATTCATGACGATAAAACTGTGTACCAAATTTTATCCATCTGGCTTTTCAAGTTTTTGAGTTATAGCGTTCGCATGACCTCGAACATACAGACAGACTTCCCGTTGACGGATTTTGTCCAAAAGTTGATAGAAATCTAAAAATTATGTTTAAAGACCACATACCAAATTTCATCCCCGTATCTCTAATAGTTTTCGAGTTATCGTGTTCACAGACAGACATAATTCCAAAATTGTGTTTTTCGGACTCAGGGAGGTCTAAAACGTGGAGATTCGTGAAAATCTCGAGTTCGAATTTTTTGACGATTACAATACTTTCTCTTTGTATACGAGAAAGTAAAAAAGTGGTGCCAGAACGGCGTTCCAGCTCCACTGTAGAGAAGAAACAATGCACGCTGCACGCGCACAAGTCGCGGAAATGTACGGCGTACAGCCATGTAACAAATTAACCAATGTTGCTAATTTGGAGGATAAAATTACCGGTTTTAGCTTATTCGAGGACTTTATCCCTTCTGAGGTAGTAAATCCCCATAAACAAGGATGATTTCCCCTATTGGCAACACTCCAACTAATGCAATATTGCACGACTGCAAAACCGGAGTTTGTTTATCTTATTCAACGTGGAAACATCCGTTTTATAGTGGAAAGTATTTAATGCAAGTGATAATATTTTTTCTTCAGTGCATCATATTTGTTCAAAGTTCAAATATTTTTTTTCATGCTGAATAAATTTAATTCTAGTGGAATAATTTTTTTTCGCGTGCAGTATATTTGTTACGAGTGCAAAATATTTTTATCAAAGTGAATTTGATCCAAATTAAAGTGCAAATAATTCCCACCCATTCCAAAATTGTGTTTTTCGGACTCGGGGAGGTCTAAAACGTGGAGATCCGTCAAAATCTCGAGTTCGAATTTTTTGACGATTACAATACTTCCTCTTTGTAAACTTCGTATACGAGAAAGTAATGAAGATGGGTTCCAAAATCAGGAAGGTAGATCGCACTCTACGTATTCTACGTGAGTACAGCATGAACCTACTTTATTAATTTATTTAGCCAAAAATATGCTTATGATAAATGTTTTCTCTAAATGCTGCTATTATAAGTTAGAATTATTTTCGATTTCTCTTCCATTGTCAATCTAAAATAAAGTTTATTGGTAGTCAAAGTAATTCCAAATGAAGCTTTCGATTTGGCTTCGACTGGAGACGCCGTGGAATCGCATAGCGAAATTCTAGAATATTTTCGGGGCAATATTTGCTGATTCTTGTCTGTTTTCGCTTCTAATATCCGTGGAAACAAGATGAACGAATTAAAGGTTTGGGTTCTGTTTTTTTTTTTTTTTTTTGCTCAAGAGCCATGTGTTAGGCCTACTGCGTCGGACTGAAAAAGTTGCATTTCTATTACTCTGAAATAAAATATGATTAAGGCAACATTTTCAGAAACAATCGAAGACTGAAAGATTTATGACAATTAAATTAAAGAATTAAAATCTAAAATTAAAGGGAAATTTTGTAAAATATGCATCAAGTATAATATTGAGATTAAGCAAATGATCCATCCAAGAAAGGTTTGAAAGTACTTGCTCTAACAAAAATTCTTGTTGATAACCTGAAATTTGTGTTACTTTTCAGCCAACAATTTTAATTATGTTTTAAAAACTTTTAAAATAGTAATGTATGTAGCTGCGCTACTAAAAACCAACATTAAAATGCATTTTAATAGCTTTCATTCAAAGTTAAAAAAAAATTCGAATGTAGTAGAAAATATTGTTGCAAGTTTATATAGTTCTGCTGGCTCCAAGAAAAGTTGCTTTTCATAATACAAATTATCCTAGGAGTGTATTTACTAGTAAATTACAGCAAAAGTAGTGACAGTGGAATATATGATTTTATACTATTTTTATTTGCTTCTTCGACTTTTGACCGCAGATTTCGCAAAATTCACTGTTATTCAACGGCTTGACAAAAAGAAAAGTCTCGTGTGTTTCCCAGATATAGGGATAAGTCATTAATAGTTTTTATGAAAATACCTAATCATGAAAAGATAGCTATCAAATCCGATTTCATGCGAGAAAATAGTTTTTTTCATATCTTTTTTGTCGCTTTTCACTGATGTTTTGGTACGGATTGGAAATGTTTGTATTGAAAAATAACAGCAAATATTGCTATTCCATTTGTTTTAAGCGACAACTTAATCTAATTTTAGAAAGGACCCACACCCACAATTGGTGCTGCGTTCTGTAGACATCTTCAAGAAGCAGTCAGCCGTTAGGACCCAAAAACTTTTGATTTTAGTTTTCATTTGATCCATAAATCATCAATAGATAGATGATTCAATTTTTAACTTTTAGAAGAATTTGGAAAGAATGCCACTCCATGCCCAATCCCAGGAAAATTCAGGGGTGTTAATAGGCAGTTGTGAAATTGTAAAAAGAGGAAGTGAGAAACGCGCTCACAGTCATTATGCATTCGGAACGGGGAATTCCCTCATTCGGAAAGTGAAACTAAAGAAATTGGTAGGTCAACAATTGCAATCAGGCTTTTGACATTGGTCGGTAGAGAAAAGACAGTCAATGTTATAGTAATTAGATTCTGAGAGGGGTGGATCAAAATAATTTATTTTGAAAGGCACGCATAAATTTAACTTATTACATAATACATATATCAAGAAGTAGTATAAATAGGCTGCTAATTGGTATCAGGAAATAATTTTCAGTTAAAAAAAAATTAGTTCTTAAATTTGTTGAGAGATTTCCAATGATCCCAATGCTTTAAATTAGTTTCTAGTTTACAAAATGAATTCTTTTCTTTATATGTCGTTTATATTCTTCCCTATGTCGTTTCGATGTGTATGATCAGATTCATTATCCTGCCCGCAAGCATAAGAACAATACAGGTTGTTTCTCTTTTAATTTTTGCTGTTCCGTTAATACAGGAAGGTACTCCTTCTCCGTGGTTTATTAGCTAGTCACGATTATTTTTTAATTGTATTCTGTTGTTGTTAATTTAATGTAACGTAACGTTGTTGTTAATTTAATAGACGTAAAGAGTTAAGAAAGCCACATGCTTGATTCTTAAATGCTTTATAATAGAATATTTTATGGATTTGCAAATTGTTTGACATATTTATGCAAAAAGTGAAATACGACTTTCAGTAATATTATCTTTCCTAATGTTTTTGCCGTTAAAATGTAGCTTAAATTGCAAAAAAAAAACCCTTGCTGTGTCGAAAACAAATGGATAGATTAAAATTTTTTTGTTATGTCTATATATCCTTCCCTGTTGCGAATATTGCTGAAAATCATGAAGTAAGAGTTCCACATTTTAGTCTCGTGACTTTTGGTTTAACAGTACTAGTTAGCTGTCAAAATGTACCTGAATTAGTTAAAATTTCGAAGCATTTCTAAGTTTTTAATTCTTTCACTATAACTACTTTAGTCATGTTAAAACTAATAATTCAGTGTGTTAATTGTTTTTGGACAACAGTTACCCAGATAGTTTGCAGCAAGTTTAATTTTGACTTGATATTACCTTGTCATTGCAAATTTGACGCGTCAAGCTTGAAGCGAACTTGTGGCAAGTTCGCCGTAACAACTAGCGCCACCCTCGCTTGCAAATCGCGTTTGCCACAAATTCGCCGTGACAAATAGCGCCACCTAATTGCAATGCAAGTTTGCAAAACAAGCTTCATGCAAAGACAGCACAAAGAGATAATTATCTTTGTTTCTGTTTGAAAAAAACATCCGATTTTTAATAGCATCTCCTAGACCGTCCTTCTTTTCATTAATTCAATAAATCAATGATAATTTGTAAAATAACTAACTTTTTTATAAAAAAAAATTGAAGCATTTTCCATCTTTTTACTAAATATAGCACTCGCACTTTAAAGAAAACTATATCGCCTTTTTCTGAATGTTGAAATTTTAACGTTTATAAACAAAATTAAACCGAAAAAACAGTCAATGTTTGTTGAAAAATGATAACTTAGACATTTTGTCCCATTTTAAAGTAATTCCTTTTGAACTCTAATTTCATAATTTATTCTACTAGCAAAACGTAGTTATTAGCGAAAATCGCTCTCTCTTTGACTTCAAATCATATTCTCAGCTCAAAAAATTAATGAAATCAAGAGAATAGTTTAAAATAAATCGTATACGAATCGAATGAAACGATGTATTAGCGAAATCTATCTTCTCCTCTCAGAGTTTAACTGGCCGAGTGGTTAGCGCGTCAGCTTCCGAACCGGTAGGTCGCGAGTTCTAATCCGGGTTGTGTTCGTACTCTGTGTTTGCTATAATTTGCCATGAGTTTGACGCGGCAAGCTTGCTGCAAGTTCGTCCCATGGTGACTTCGAAGCTTGCGTTAACTTGTTTAAAACTTGTTGCAAGCTTGCACTCTTTCTTGTCATTTCAAGCTTGCTGCAAACTAAAATTGCTATCTGGGTATAAGTTGTTAGCATACAACTGAACTCCTGGTTCCTAAGATATTTGTTCATAAGTTTGCTTTATTCAGCTCGAAATTTTCCTCTCTCATCTTACTCTTAACTAAAGTTTTTAATAAAGATATTCTGCTAAAAATTATGGTTTTATGAGTTATTTTAAACAGGTTATGGGTCTCAGACATCGCTAAAACCTGTGCATGAAAGTAGTGTGGTGAGTGTTTAGTAAAAGAGCAAGATTAACTTGGAAGCAATTGGTACTTAACTAAGATCGCTAGCAATAGACAGCTATTGCTTAGACAAACTAGAGTTAGTTCAACAGTATTGTGATAAATTATTTTTCAAGAAAAAAATAAGCAATGCGGGCTGAACTGGTTAACCCTTTGAGTACTGAATTATTTGAAGATCTTTATGCCCATGGGACGGATTTAATTTGTCGCTATATGGATTAATATGTAAAAGTAATACATTTTATTTGGAATATACTTATATTGGTGATATAAATATATTTTTGAAACAGCATTTTAGTTACAAAATATAAATAAATATAAAAATGAAACAAAATATAAATATTTATATAGAACAAGAACTAAAAGTCTAATTATTTTGTACCGTGTGATTTTTTTCAAAACATGTCGGTAAATGCAAAGGTACCACTGGCAGGGTTGCCGCAAACATCAACGCCTCCTTCTTAAATTCAGATGACGAATCAGACTCGTCCACCGTAACTTCGCCCAAGTAAGCAGATGACGAGTCTCACTCGTCAAATTACTCAAAGGGTTAACACAGCTGTATATGTTTTGAACAGAACGGGCAAGTCGTCAAGGGAAGGTGCTAACCCATACCCAGATAGCAATTTTAGTTTGCAGCAAACTTGCAGCAATGGAACGAATTTGCAATCTCAAGCGCAGCTTGTATGGTCTAAAACAAGCTCCACATTGCTGGAATAAGTGTTTTGGTCAGTTTCTAATGAAACTTTGTTTTAAAGCAAGTGATACTGACTCGTGTCTGTATCGTAAAGAAGTAAATGGTAGAAAACTACTCATAGTGTTATATGTGTATGATGGACTGGTTGCTGCAACTAATAAGAGGACATGGATAACTTCCTTGAAGAACTAAAAACCATAATTAAAGTGTACATTGGAGAAGTTTCTTGCTTTCTAGGACTTGAAATTGAACGCCACAAAGATGGTTCTATTGAAATTAGTCAGAAAGCATATGCAAGAAAAATCCTCCAGCGTTTTGGGTTTGAAGGATGCAAGCCCGCATCAACTCCCATGCTAAAGGAATCGAGATTTCAGAAACCCGAAGACAACAAAAGACAGGAGTTTGCAATTGGTTCTCTGATGTATCTGATGGTAGATACAAGGCCAGATATTACTTACAGTGTAGGATATATATCCCGGTCACTAGAGAGTCCAACTGCAGAGTATGTTGTGAGAGTAAAGAGAGTGTTCCGATACATAGCAGGTACCACTAATGTTGCAATCACCTACCATGCAACTGGTACAAGTAGAGTGTTGGAATGCTACAGTGATGCAGATTTCGGTGGATGTACAAAAACTGGAAGATCATCATCTGGTTCAGTGATAGTATATGCCGGAGGAGCATAGTCAGAGACAAGCAACTGTAGCCACTTCAACTACAGGGGCTGAAGTTGTGGCATCATCTGAGGCAGTCAAAGAAGTCATTTGGCTTACAAGACTATATCAAGGAATAGTAAACTTGAAGGAAGTACCCACACTTCAAGTAGACAATGAAGCAGCTGTAAAGAGTGCCCACAATCCAGAATATCATCGAAGGACTAAACACATTGAAATAAAGCACTTCTTCATTCGCGAGAAAGTAATGGAAGGCAAGCTACATGTTGAGCAAATATCAACTGAAAGACAACTTGCTGGTATCATGACCAAGCCACGGTTATTGATCTTGTGTCAACATAGAGGACTGTTCAGTATTAATTTGTCAAAATAATACTTGTCCAATTAACAAGGGAAAGTGTTAAAATTAGCAATTCAGTGTGTTAATTGTTTTTTGACAGCAGTTATAAGTTGTTAGTATACAACTCAACTCCTAGTTGTTAAGGTACTTATTCATAAGTTTGCTTTATTCAGTTCAAAATTTTCCTCTCTCATCTTAAAGGTTTAAGTTTTCAATAAAGATATTCTGCTAAAAATCATCGTTTTATGAATTATTTTAAACAAGTTATTGTCATAAAAAAGGTTTATTGTCTTTAAGTGTTAAGTTGTCAAATATCAAACTTGTCGATTAGAAAAGAAATTTAATGAAAGAAGTTTAAAAGGCGAAGGGTTTTTTTTTTAGAATTTGTAAAAAAATAAATGAAAGAAGACTTCGAAAACCGAAAGCTTGCATTTTATAATTTAAAATATAGTATCAATATACAATAAAATGACAATTTTTTGAATAAAATTAAGAAACTGTTAATTATAATCTTATAATTTACGTTTTTTGCCACTTCGATATAAGCCTATTGCTACAATTATTTTATAAATTTGAAGAGCTTTATTATTCTCGACAACTTGTTAAGCATTTACCAAATATTTCTTCTTTGAAAAACAAGCTAGTTAAAAAATAAACTTGAGGGCTCAGTTTAGAGTATTGATCCCTAGAAATTCAGGTCGGTAACCCTTCTTTGATAGCTAGTTTCTGCAACTTTCCAAGAATAAACATTTGCTAGCAACTAAATAATTTTAATAATTCAAAAGCGAAAAAATTAAAAAAAGTGTTTTGTAACTGTATTTTATTAAGAATATTACTCTAGGCACGTCTTAATTTCTCATAATTTTATTCACTTTATTTTTAAAGCCATCAGTTTGAAAAACAGCTGAAGAATATGTTTTTCATCATCATTTTCTTTCTTTTTTATTCTAAAATCAATATCAATCGCGATAAAAAATACTTCACTGAAGACATAATCCTCTAAATATATAATCTCATCAAAAAGCTTTTCATCATATTTTTAAAAGTTTTCTTGAGAAATTATTTATCCATTATGCTGCAAACAGTGTGTTTATATTTTTTTTTATACAAATAAGATTTTGAGTAAGCTTGAAGTTTGAAAGGGAAATAATAAAAGTAATAAAAATTCAGATTTCAACATCAAGAAGTTTAATAATGTTATTTCAATGAAAGTAATTTTCTTTTTAACCATCAAAGCTTATCTTCCTACAAGTGTAAATGTATTATATTTTCCTCCTAGTTATGTAGTGATGGAATGTTTAATACAAGCAAAATATAGATAAAAATATCTCAATTGAATGTAGCGAAAGATGTGATGATTGCAAGCCGTTAATTTGTTTTTTTAATCTGTTAGTTTGGAGTGAATTTAATTTTGAATTAACACATTAATTTAGATCTTTGTGGCTTATATGCAATTTTTGGAAAAATAGCCGTATTTAACAATTGTTTGATTAATTACTAAGGTATATCTCCTAGTTAATTTGTGATTTTTATGGAATGAACTGTAATTTATTCGAAAGAAATTCTTTTAAATAAGCCTTTTTCCTTTCATTTGAACAGAAATACCGCTGTTTGAATTTAGAGGATTCTGTAAGAGATTGCATTTTTTATACGAGTCTAAAATGATAACAATTTGTAAATATGTTGGATCATAACCGATAATCTCTCATTTTGAAATGTGTGGAGTTTCATTTCAATATTGTATTTTCTTTTTGATGTGGTATTTATGAAATTGACAGGGGTTCAATAAATGAATTAAGGGGTGATATTTCTTGGTTGCAGTTTTCTTTTGCCTATCGCAAAATTTATAATTTGTTCTGAGTCAGATTGGTTGGATTTCTGTTTTTTTTTCTGGAATACTGCTGTTTAGCAAGTAATATAGGAAAATATTACGAGGTCAGAAGAAAAAGAATTAACGGGTTTTATTAAAGAATGAGAAAACTAAATTAAAATGAACTTATGTATTTGTATAAACGAATGAGTTTTATGTTTTATTGTTAGACGCAGTTAATTTCCTTAAATTTCTATTAAACACTGGATTGGATTTTCCCTCTTTTATTTCTTTTCTTTGTTTTATGTATACGAGCAGCAGACTAAGTCTAAAAGAGAACTTTGACTTTATTTTATAAAAATAAAATATTAAATAAATTTTGTAGTTTCAAATATTATAGTATTTCTAAAATAAATGCTAAAAGCTGTTCTTAAGATGTTCGGTGAAAGCAATGGAATTCGATACTCTATTTCGTTTCTTTTCTTTTCTCTTTTAAATCCGAAATGTTACTTACATGAAACGTAGTGAATGGTGAAAAATAACACTCAATTCGATTCGCTCTATTAGATCAAAATTCAGTTTGAGATTAAAGAAATTGCAATTAGAAACAGAATTTTTCACTATAGAACGATTCTATAGTGTCATTATTTCTTTCTCTCTCGAATTCTTCATAAGAATGTGCATAAAAATGAGCATGCATTATAATTTCAACGAATTTAAGTGTAATTTTTTGTTTTAATGGGTAATATATTGTTTTATGCTGTTATGATTTTTCCCCCATGAAAACTAAAATTTAGATCTGAAAGAGTTAATAAAATATGCTTATCTCTAAATATCGCGCATGATATGGCCATCAAATAATTGCTCTCTGCGCAAGTACATCCTGATCATGATGTAGGGTAGACCGGGGCTAGTTGGCCATAGGGGCACGTTGGACCTTTCGCGATATTTTTAATCGGTATTTAACGTTGCCATTCCAGATAAGTGTGTATTATCCCGCCTTCATTCTTCCACATCAGTGTCAATGAGGAAGTAGCGTTCATTAAAGAACCAGCTAAAATTTTCTAATTTTTGCTAAGCTGAGTAAATTTCCTCACTTATGAATAATCGTTTTTTTCTTTGCTTAGAAATTATAATTTCCATTTTTACAAATACAGTCGGACCTCTATTTAACGATGTCGCTAAATCCCGAAAAAAAAGTTCGTTATATGGAAAATTTGTTAAATAGAATTGACATTTTAAAATACTTTAAACTACACAAAACAGATTTTAAATTCATAAGCACTAAATATTATTAAAAAGTAATTAATCACACCTTTATTTTGTAAATTAATATCTATTTGTTTTACGTATCTTACCCATCAAAAAGAAATCTGCAAGGAAAACAAGAATAAAACAGAAAATTGTCCGGGAATACACTGTATTTTCAATTAAAAAATAATTTAATATTAAAATTAATGAATTTTAGCATTTCATCATACGAAGGTTTGTTGATTTCTGCATCGCGATCATTTCCATCTGCATCATCTTCGTCTTCATCGCAATTCATTGCTGTATTGTTTATATTTTTCGAACTGTCCACTTCAAAACTGCCTCATCCACATCTTCATAGACACGTGCTTTTAAACGTTTTGAACAAGAATTCGATGAATCATAATTTTGTATCTTATAACGATTTTTTTTATTATGGTTGATAAGGTGTTTGGAGGAATACCAAATTTTAAAGCAATATCCTTTTTTTTTCACACCTTTATCCACCTCATGGGGAATTAAATTTTTTTCTTTGATGCTCAAGCACTTCCGCTTTGACATTTTCTAGCTTCAAGGTCATTGATCACCGTAAAATGTGTTAAAAGAAAGAATAAGTTTGAAATTTTTAGAAATATTTTGAGAAATAGGGAAAAAAATATTGGATCACAAGAAAAAGTTCGTTAAATAGAGAATGCACTTCGCTATTTGAAGGTTATTTTTCGAAGAAATTCGCAAAATGTTCTTGGTTCTAAGAAAAAGTTCGCAAAATAGAGGTTCGTTAAATAGAGGTCCGACTGTAATATTCAGAAAGATAATTCTCCATTGTTACTTTAGGGCTTGTTTGCTTGTTGAAATGCTTTCAGAATAAATCCGTACACTCATGAGAAACAAAAGTGGCGATATGGGGCACGTTGGCCCGCGCTGCTACACAGAGTTTATCAGGATGTGCGTTACTTAATATGTGGGATGGAATCGTACCAGATTTATTATGCAAGATACTTGTTATGAAAAACCATGCGGACTCCATTTTGATTATAATTACACAATACTATTTGACGATGACCATAAAAGCTGTATCTCAGTTTCTATTGAATAGAAATAAACAAAATTTGTATATAATACACATAATGTGAATAATAACACAACTAAGTTACTTAAATTAATAAAGTATAATAATATAGAAGAATGTTTTGTGATAGTCGCTTCATGTTAGTAGTGGCGGCTCAACTTACCCCACAGTTGGGGCAAGATGGGTCAAGCGACTTGGTGTCAGTTTGAGGTTTTAAATTAATACTAATAGTTAATATATTCAAATTTTACTATGGCGAATTGTTTCTGAAGGTTCTCTAATAGTGTCAGCTTAAAACTTTTAAAAAATTTTGAATTCCCTTTTCTGAAAAATTTTTAGAAGAAAAAAACCGCCCAACTAACCCCGGTCTACCCTGCATGCGTAGTCATAACTCCCCAAGGAAAGTCCACACCTTCCTGATCATTCCGAACTTTCATTCTGAAGTAATTAGAAAAAGGTCAAATCTAAGTTACATAATAATAGTATTCTAATATATTCGATTATTTTTAATGAAAATCTCAGCAGAAACGATCAGAAGAATTATTTCAAAGAATGAGAAGCTCAATTAGTAGAAGAGAGGAAACCGTAATGACAAAGATTTACATAAATGCCTCAGGAATTGCCAATATTCGTACAATATTGGCTTCAGGATCTCTTTTAATGGTAATTTCGTAGTTACCAGTTAACAACACGCAGTTAAACTGAAGTAACACATCCGTCAATCATTTTTACATTCTCGTATACAAAGCGAAAGTATTGTAATCGTCAAAAAATTCGAACTCGAGATTTTGATGAATCTCCACGTTTTAGACCTCCTTGAGTCCGAAAAACACAATTTTGGAATTATGTCTGTCTGTCTGTCTGTGTGTCTGTGAATACGATAACTCAAAAATGGTTAGAGCTAGAGGGACGAAATTTGTTATATGGGCTGTATACAAAATTAAAAGATTTCTATCAAATTTTGGAAGAAATCCGTCCACGGGAAGTCTGTTTGGCTGTCTGTCCGTGTTCGTATGAGCACGATAACTTAAAAATTTAAATAGCTAGATAGATAAAATTTGGTTCACAGTTTTTCATAAAGAATGTAGGTTCGGATGAAATTTTGGACTAAATCTGTTAAAGGATTGACTGTCTGTCGGTTTGTATAATCGCATGCTTGCGAACACGATAACTCCTAAATGCAATGACTCAGATAAATGAAATTTGGTATGTCGTCTTCTAACTTTAATTGTAGATCTGTGTTCAATTTTGGTTTCAATCGGTTGAAAAAAAATGCATCTTGTTCAAATTGCATCATCGGTTTCATCACCATTCTACGAACTAAAAAAAATAAATAAATAAATAATAATAATAATAAAAAAATGCGCGACGCTTTGCGCGTTTTTCCGACCTATGTTAGGGAATGGCACATGTTAGTGCCGTTTGGAGTATTTTTCTCTCACCCGTATTAGAACGTATGCGAGAAAGTTTAGGGGAGATCACTCCCGCTGGTTCATCCTTAGATTATATGTTGAGAGTAGGGGAATATATACACCTACTAAAAGTCTTCTTGAAAATTCAAGAAGCTTCATTATCTTTTCAAAATAATTTGGTAATTGTGAAACCTTCAGAGCATTTTTTGACACCCAACTTCACAAAGTTGACCGCTATATATATATTAACGTTCGTTTCAGCTTTTGATATTGGTTCATTATATTCCAGAAAATGATGCTTTTAGAATGGCTGTTTAAATTGGAATTACAGAATAATTTGCTGTGAATTAAAGACAATCAATAATTTGCAAGAAATAAATAACTTTTAAAATTTTATGAAAGCAACACTTAGAACAATCTCCAAAAGGTATTGCAGTTTCCAATTAAGAATATTTAAAAGAAAATATTTAAAGTTCTTTCAAAAAACTTAAGAACATTTTGACGCATTCAAAATTTTAAAAATATCTCTGCAAATTGAATAGCTTTCAAAATATAATTCTTATATATGCTTGCGCAAATAAAATTCTAGTTGATTGTATGTTTTATATGCTTTATTAACGTTTAAATTAAGATTACTTGACTATTTGAAAATACCCGGATCTGTTCACTGATTTGAATAATGATCTTGTTTACCAGAACTTAACTGAAATTAACAATTAATTCAATTAGTCAGACTATTCCAGAAAGAGGTTGTTTTGGTAGAATTTAGAAGTTTATCAAGTTGCTTTTGTTATCATTTTTCTGTGCAACTTTCTAGAAGTTTTATGTGATTGCAGTCGATGTAGACAACAAAGGAGTCTAATTATTTTCAATACAGGTAATTTCAATCGCTTCTAAAAGTAATTGGAAACTTTTGAAATGTCTTTTACTTTTAAAATTTCTCCTTTAAAAATAATTGAGTGTTTTGAAATATGCTGAAATATCAGGGAAAAAGTCGGTTGATAAAAGAGACTTACGATTGAATTAAATGGAATTAATTTCAGGAAAAACGATTAACTTCAGTTTTTTGTAGTTTTTTCAGTCATTTTGAGAATTAAAAAATTAATAGTTTATCAGAAAAATAATTTAAATAGGAATACTAGTCCAGATGCTTCTTAAAATATGTTGAAACCGATAATTTTTCTCCGTGGAGACTTTCTTCTTTTTTTTTAGATATGCGTTACATTTGAGTTTTATCTCATAAACAATTGATTAACTTTGTCGTTCTAAATCTTAGTCGGAAGGCGATATTAGCAGAATATGAATCATATTTTATGCAGAAGTTGGTATCTTGCTCTCCAAACTAGTCCATTAAACCACCACGAGTTAAAGTTTGATCCAATTGATTAAAGAAAGTGCAAGAATTTTCTTTTGATTAGAGACTCGAGCTTGCAAGGTTTTTCTTAAGAATTTATGGATTTGTCAAAGGTTTAACGCAAATCATTATTCTACCTGTTTATTATTTTTACACTTTTTTTTCAAAAAATTATATATTTGTTAGTCAAAATGGCAGTTTTGGAAAAATATTGTGTTTTATCAGATTTTGTGCCTTTTATATCTTATTCTTTTTATCTTTTAAGTTCTTTCTTTTTGATAAACAGACGTGAGCACCCATAATATTCAGCCATAAGTTAGCCATGCTATCAACCTGCATTTTCCTTTCTCGTATAAGAAGAAGGAAAGTAATATAATCGTCAAAAAAATTCTGCTTCGAGATTTTGATGAATTCCCTCGTTTTAGAACTCCCTGATGGGAGTCCGGAAAACACATTTTTGGAATTATGTGCAAGCGTATAACAAGATAGCTAAAAACGCATTGGTCTTTACAACAAATGTGCAGATTTCTATCAAAGTTTGAATCAAAACCATCCATTAGAAGTCTGTCTGCCTGTCTGTCCGTGTGAGTAGCTGTGCTGTAATGTGTTAAGTCACTAGAGCTATCTTGTGAAAAAGAACATTTATTAACTAAAATGTAACACTAAAGAAAGAGAAACAAATATTAAACGAACACTAATAAATCGCAGCAAATATCAACTATTTGTAGAAAACTCTATAAGAAGAAGATGTACTATTCACAAATCTACTTAACAGGAACAAAAACCGGCAAGATCGCACAGCGGCTATGTGCTACATGTGTATTTGAACACAATAACTCAGAAAAATACATAGCTATATGGATAAAATTCGGTACATAGTTTTGTCATTAGAATTTTAGACCTGCATCAAATTTTGGACTAAATCCGCCAATTAGTCAACTGTCTATATATTCGCGTGTGCGTGAAAGCTTTTACTCAAAAACACAACGCCTCAGATAAATGAAATTTGGTGTGTGTTCTCGTGGTCAGTATTGTAGATCTGTATCGAATTTCGGCTTGCATAGGTCGAAAAGAAGGCGTCCAAAATGTATACTCGGTTTTCTTCATTATATATACCACGAAACACAAAAAGCGACATATTGTGACAATATACGCGAAAGTCGGAAGGGGGAAACGCTCTCCTTTTGTTATTGCCAATGACACATAAGAGCTGCAGTCCCCCTGAAATTATTTTAAAATATTGAATTTTCGTTTTTATTCTAATTGGCTTACTTTTCCACTTTCTTTGAGCATTCAGTGATAAACGAAAATGGCAAAAAAGTAATAAAAAATGTAAAAAGAAGACGGAAAATCAATCAAGAATTAAGAGAGACGGACCAGAGCTGCATCTAGTTTTGCCCCGCCTACGGATCCGATATTAACGCAAAGAGCAACGCGTAGCGGGAGAAAAGCAACCCTTCTCCTCTTGAAATTGCATCCATTTGAGCTGCATTTTTTCAGCTCTCATTTGGCGCGACTTCCTCATTTGCCTCTTTTTCGCTTTTTCTCAGTAGTTCAGTCGTTAAGTCGTTTTTTCAAATCCAATTCTGGAAGAGTTGTAATTTTTTTGCTTCTTTATGTTTTTTCGGGTGCTGATTACGATTCTGAGGCTTCCCAC
This sequence comes from Araneus ventricosus, assembly GCA_013235015.1. Lineage (NCBI taxonomy): Eukaryota > Metazoa > Arthropoda > Arachnida > Araneae > Araneidae > Araneus > Araneus ventricosus. Next base: position 237,197 of record BGPR01001032.1, on the reverse strand, counting down.
CAATATTTTTTGTTGGAATTTTAGTTATAGCCAAAAAACATAAATTTTTATTCTCCAGTTTTTTGTTTATAACTCAGAAGCTATCAATTTTTAGTACATCATCATTATATACCAAAATAATCAGCGCAACATTTCCTACAACTTAGGTCTATACAACTTTTGTATCACTGCTTCTTTCTGAGCAGAAGAGCCGCCATTGGTTATTGCTCTTCCGCTTTACCCGGTCAATGATTCCAAAAGCATTAAAAATCTGCGTACTCGTGGTGGTCCCGGCCTTGCCCAACTTCCGCAATTTTCATTCGGGAAGGAAGATGACACTTTTATTAGGGAGTATACGAGAAAGTCTAGGGAGGACCACTCCCGCTGGTTTTCTGTTTCATTTGGAAAACTAAGTTTTTTTAATAGCTAGAATTTTAATACCATTTCTAAACTAATTCACACCTTTATTACAAATTTTCAAGAATTCTCATATTAGGCAAAAGTAAAAAGCCTTGCGCTTCACTGGAGTGTGATTCATATTGTCTTTTGCAGAAAAAGAAGTCAATTTAAATGCGCATTTATTAAGATAATAATAGTTATAACTGAATAATAGCTTATGAATTTCACTTCAGCATTATGAGATAAATTAAAATGGTTAATAAATGTTTGAAGAGCTTTGTATGGGACGAGATTTTAGGCTCAAAGAAAGGAAGATATATCTGCGTCCAATTGGCCGATTGCGAAAATCTTTCTATAAAGAATGAACAGTGTGCCAACTGGTTTCACTGTTAACTTCAGAAATCAGAATTTAGGTTGAAATAGGCATCGAGGGAGATAATTTCTCTACGTAGTAATACTGAATTACTAGCTGAAAACACGGCGTTGCTCGGGATCCATATTTTTTCATATACCGGCCTCCTGTTTTTTTCCCCCTAAAAATATTGTCACCAACTTTCCCCAAGTAAATCTTCTTTGAATCTTTTCTTGTTGAATTAAAGCTTTCAAATATAGCCTTTTTATCTTCTTATAACAGTATGGTTTGAATGAAAATGCGAGAAAATTCGAAAAAGAACATTTATTTTAAACAATATATAGTTTAATAACTAATGCAGTTTTACAATGTACAAATATACTTATAGTGTATAACTTGGTTACTGCAAAGATTGTAAATAATTTGTTTTATAAATCAGATAAAGAAAGTCAAAATCGCTCGAGAACAATTCTCACTCGAAAGAATTTCGCTGAAGAAGAACGCTCGAATAAAAATAATACTTTAAACCTCAGTTAGGGGGATTAAAAACTAAACATAAATACTCTCTATTAATACTATAAATAAAGTCAAACTGAAACTCTCATCGCGTAGTAACTAAACTAACGTCATTGGATGTTTGAGTGCATGTTGATAGCTACGAAATAAAAACGGAAGTTAAGTTCGTGCTACAAAATAACAGAGGAAATAGGAAATCTACCTTGACAAAAAAAAACCCAATATTTTCTTAGCTCTAACAGTGGTAAAAACACGTGAATAAAAGATTTGATGAAATAATACATTTGATTTTATAACAATAAAAACATTGTTAGAATTTGAGTTTAAAATAAATTTTGAAACCTTAATTACAGTTAGAGAAAAAAAATGTACAGCAATTAAATTGGAATAATTAAAAAGATAATTTTTTGCTTTTTAAGGTGATGTAAAAATAATTTTCGCACCATAAGTATTTCAGAAGTTATTAATGAAAAATGTCTAAAAACAGCTTAATTTTCGTTATTTAATTAAATATCTTAAGAATTAATAAGTTCTGAAAGTTGAAAATAGCACAGTTGACCTACAAATGTGCTCTAGAATGTCGTGTGCAAATTCCGTGGTGCTACCATTCACCGTTTAAGAGGAGTTCTTGTGACCAACAGATACATGCATTTTCTGTTTTATATTACAGATATTGGTTAATAATAATGGAACCGACCGATAATCACAGAAAAGTATCAGAAAATAATTACTTATAAACAGCTTATGTATATTCGCTTGCTTTGACAAAGAAAATTGCCTACTTTGTTAGATCAAAGGCAAGTACTTAATATTTATTAACGATAAATTTTAATTGTTTTTATCTATGAATCCAAGAATACAATTTTACTGCGATTAACATGACAAATGAAATGTAATATTTCGGCTTAACATGCATCAAAAAATGCTGAACAACTTTCATTTCTGCAATAGTTGCCAATTTCAGTTAAACGCGATCAAATAAATGCAAAATTGAAAATATAAGAAAATTCAAAACTTTACAGAATCGAAAATTTACCTTTGTTTTATTTGCTTACTTATTTATGTGAATTATATTATGCATATTATCTTATTTGAATTAATGAATATTTGAACCAATAGACAGATTTGTAAAATATGTCGTTTTAATAGATATGATAAGTCCCGGTAGCATGTTGGTCAAGTCTCGACTTTGGTATAGGATGATCGCAGGTCTATATTCGATTCCGTGTATGTGAGTCTAGAGTGCGGTAACTCGTGGGTCAAACGTTTTCAGGTTGATGTGGTGTGGAAGTTTGAAGAAGGACAGTGGGGTTCCGGATCAAGTGTAATCCTTATTATCTATCGACAGATCAAAATTATAAGGTCTGTTTGAAAACAGCCCTCGAGTAGCTTCGAAACGGGTCGTTAATATAACAAATCAGTTAATCAGTAATAATATCTATACTATTGAAAATTTCCATCACTTCGCCTCTCATGATCGGTCATGTTTGGCTGAAAATCAGATTTTATTGGATGATTTAAATTTCTTAAATAATGGTTTTTGAGAGAATGTGAAATTTAGTTAATTATCTCTTTTATACACTTCTTTCTTATATTGTCTAAAAACAATATTAAATATTAATTGAATAATAATTATCGATATTAATATATCAATTTAATATTAAATTTTAAATTAATATCGAATATTAGTAGCAAAAAAGAATCGATTTTTACATTCTCTATCTTAATCGCTCGTTAATGTCTTGCACTTTGATATTATAAGTTCCGAAATAATATACAGCTATTCTGTCTGGCTTCTCGGAGTATTTTGACATCCAGAAGATTGTATACAGTTATAGTTAGGAATATATGTCGCATTGCAGTGAAAGAGGTTATGATATCACACACACATTCTGGAATTTGATCTTGAGGAAAACTATGCAGGGAAACTAAATTAGTTCTGAGAACTTTTACCGTGTTTAATTACGTTTGATATCAAGGAGGATTTGAAATAGAAGTGCTCATTGTTCCAAATGTTATTTGGGGAATTCGGCTATTGTTTGAACTCACTAAGTCAAATATGAGCATGCCGAAAGGGTTCAGAATAATGCATGGGATTAAAATATGTACCGTTACAAGGTACATTTTCGTCACTATTCGTGGAAGCGAATTAAAATTATTACAAAATATTTTGTAAACCTGTATGTATCTGCTTCAAGTTGGATCTAAAGTTTGTTAGGGTCATTCTCACGAAAAGGTGCCTTTCTACAGTCCCGTGGTGATAGATATTAGAAAGCGTAACAAATATACTAATATTTTTATTCATATGTATAATTTAAGTTTTAAGAAAAAAATTTAAGTTTTAAGAAATACGTTTCTACTAAAATAGTTTCACTATTTAATTCTCATTTTTCAATGAATATAATACAAAAGTCCCATCCATGGACATCCCTGCGCCTGAAATTCAAAATAATTTTTACTGACACTCAAGCAATTAAAAAAAATTTTTTTTCAGTGTTAACTGTTTAAAATCTATAGTTAAGGCCTAATATAACATTTTTATTTAAAAAATATTTCGACTTATGAATTAATTCTTACACTTTGTCCCTAGTCAAATACGTCTACCTCCGTGGACACAGAAAATAACTTAAAAAAATATCATAAACGGCAGCACATGTCAAATTACCATGACAGAGTTTAGAAGAAAGGCAGCCATTTTGTTCTTTACGGGAAAAATTTCGTTCTATTGTGAATTTATCGAATATATTCCAATTTATTAGTTCCATTTAGAGTTTGGCAAAGTTCTGAGTGTCCTAAATAAGTTAAGAAAAAGCTATTTTATAATTATAATACAAACTTTATATAGGTTTAGTATCCTTTTAGTGAATGCGTCAGATTTTTCTCCCTCTTTCGAATCAAATTTATTTGTTAGTTTTCTCCAGAAATTAGTTATACCGACTTAGATACGAGACCCCCCGTATATGCTACTGTATTTGTTGTAGCCTTTCTATGAGTGTACTGGCTTTCTTCCCCGCTGTCAGACCACGTATTTTTGGTGGTAATTTCCTCCAGGAATAAGATCTACCGACAGGAAAACGAAAAAACTTCTTGACAGTTCCTTAATGCTTTTGTATTAATTCAGGAGTGTGGGTCATGCATTCTTTTGTATATTAAACAGAGATTGAAATCTAATTTACGATTTAGATTTCAGTAAGCAAAGTGGAATCTGAAAGAATTGTCCAACTGATTCTTACATGGATCTAAATATAAATATGTTCTCCATCTAATTAGGAACTGAAATTCAGTTGTGAAGAGGTTAAGGATAACGAAATCTTTCTGTTCAGTATATTTGATATTTTCTTTAAAATTAGTTTTGCAAATGTGTTTTGAATTTTTTTCTTTTACTTTGCTTTTTATCCACGCCGAGAAAGCGACTGCATTCAGTGGAATGTATTCGTTTTCGGTTCTAAGTCAGTTTTAAGCGTGTATTCGATATATGTGTTTGATTGAGGATGTGTCGGCATTCTATGCACCAAACTCTTGCATGCTTAGCTTGACTGTTTTCAAATAAATTTTCGTTAAATTAACAACTGTTTGGAATTCATGGAACTCTCCACACCATACTTTAGATGGTTTACTGTATAACTCAATTAAATTGATTTGAATAGATATTTTCATGTCACCACCACTTTTTATGGTTTTTATTCTCTGCATTTGATTTACCACAACTTCTCGCAGAGACTCAGGTGACTCTATATCTTCAAATCAGTCGAACAGGTAAAACTGTCGCATTGTAGCACTTGTATTTTGACATTGTAAATATAATTATTAATTTATTTCAGGCTGCTGAATATGATACAAAATTCATTCACCCCAAAAAAAAAACTTTTTGCACTCCTGTGAAGTTGGAAGTTAATATAATGCATACTTTGTTTTAATCCATCGTATGTCGACATTCTAGTAAGATGTTCCTTTTGCTTTGTTCCATTTATACTTCTGAAAATAGTTACTGATTTTTCTTAATGGCATCTTTTAGTTATTTTAAATTAATTATAGTATTATTAACCGGGGATTCTAAGTTGCATTTCATTTCTGTAACGAATTCTATTTAATTTCATGCTTCCAAAATGAATACATCTGAATGTCGAGCGACTTCATTGAATTCTTGCAGTCCAATTTCAGTACCAGTCGCAAGATTAACCGCAAAGAGGCGTTGAGGCCACAGTGTAATTAAAAGCAATGATTTTAATGCAGGCTTCAATATGGCATATGAGAAAAGCAAGAAGAGAGCTTATCAAAATATGTACAATATTAGTTCATAGACTTCTCGAAATATATTTTTCTTTCCATGTAGGATGAATTTCTCTCTCCTTTCTCGAAAAATAACTGCACACAAAATGACCTGAATGCATCAGCTGATATGGCTTTCAAAGACTAGCTGCTCAAGCTAATACGAATGTATAATAATTTATGAAGAATAAATGGCAGCCATATTCTTAATTTGAAATATTTCCTGGAATTTTCTAATTATTGCCTCCCTAAAAGCTCCAGATAAGTCTCCCCTTGATGCTAGCAGTTGTAATTATAGTCGTGTTAAACTAAAGTAGATTAGTTCCCGAACTGATAAAATCCGAAGTTTCGGCAGAGACACTGTAGTCGGGCACATATTCGAGTTGCAACTTTTGCGCCAGTTGTTTTTCTATAATTACTCCTCCTCTAAAAATCTATCGCCGTTCTCAATCAATGTTGTCAGCAAAATGTGGGAAGACGGAGAATTTTCTCTGCCCTTTCCCAGCTCATGAAATGGGCTTTGTAATGTTAGCAGCCTTTTGAACAAAAGCTTTCCTAATTTCGACCATGTACGTAGTTTATTCAATTAAGCTCCCCAAAATTACTGTGAAATTGTGAAATATCTTTTTATATCTAAGATACTTTCCAAAAGCACTTAAAAGAATACAGTGGAATTTTCTATAATGATAAATACATTTTTGCTGAAATATAAAAGATGTCTGTATTCAAAAAATGCATTCGAAGATATAAACAACGCAAAATGAAAGATACTGTTTATTCTATAGGAAGAGAAAAGCACATGCCGAACTGCTTTTTACTGAAACGTACGTTGGAATAACTTTACGAATTGCACTTTATCTGTGCTGCAAGAACGCTTTCAATTTCTGCGCTTGATTTTGCATGTACACTACACTAACCTTACCAAGTCTAGGGAAAGAACGTACAAAAGCTTCGAAACATCAATCATTCTATGGCCCAGATAGCAATTTTAGTTTGCAGCAAAGTTGCAGCAATCTTGCTCTGCAAAACTGCAAGCTTGCAACAAATTTGACATGACAAGAGTGCAAACTTGAAACAAGTCTGCAGCACGTTAACGCAAGCTTCGAAGTCACCACGCGTCAAATTTGCCACGTCAAAACTCATCGCAAACTATAGCAAAAAACAGATTACGAACACAGTCACGGATTAGAACTCGCGATCTACCGATTCCTAACCTGACGCTCTAACTACTCGGCCAGCTAAACTCTGTGAGGAGAAGATAGATTTCGTTAATAAATCGTGCTATTCGATTCGTATACGATTTATTTTAAACTGTTTTCTTGATTTCATTAACTTTTAAAATTTTGAGATGAGAATAAGATTTGAAGTCAAAGAGAGAGCGATTTTCGCTAATAACTACGTTTTGCTAGTAGAATAAATTTTGAAATTAGAGTTCAAAAGTAATTACTTTAAAATGGGACAAAATGTATAAGTTATTATTTTTTAACAAACATTGACTGATTTTTATGTTTAATTTTGTTCATAAACGTTAAAATTTCAGCATTAAGAAAAAGGAGCTGAAGTTTTCTTTAAAGTGCGAGTTCTAATAAAAAGATGGCAAATGTTTCAAATTTTTTTTTATAAAAAAGTTAGTTTTTTCACAAATTATCATTGATTTATTGAATTAATAAAAAGAAGGACGGTCTAGAAGATGCTATTCAAAATCGGATGTTTTTTAAAACAGAGAAAGATCTTTCTCTGTTTTAGTGTCTCTTAGTGTGCTATCATCTTTGCAGCAAACTTGTTTTGCAATCGTGCTGTGAACTTGTCATGACACCTTCACAGCAAACTTGCATTGCAAGGAGGGTGGAGATAGAAATATGCTTCACAGCACTTAAAAGATCTCTTTCTAAGTTTCAATGTTATGTTAAGTTTGTACTTAACATAAAATGCGTCGTCGTTGAGAAATGGGAAACCCTCTACCACACTCTGGTTTCGAGAGTTACTAATATCTAAATAGAATCGAAACGGCAGAATAAGATATATGATTAAAATGTGAGCAAATGAATTAGCTTCCATAGAATTTAATCATCTCGAAATTTGTTTTCTATTTCCATTTAGATAATTCCATTTCCACTGGCAAAAATTAGCTGAACAAACAATTATCTAAATTACATCCTTTCATAATGGATTAAAAAAAACTGTTTGATTCTAGCTGCTCAAGGTAATACGATCGTCATATTATAAATTCGAAATATTTCCTGCGTACAGGTAAAATTTTCTAATTACTACCACCCAACAACAGTTCCAGATAAAACCTCACTTTCTGAAAGCAGTCATAATTATAGCTGTCTTTAAATAAAGCGGCATAGAGTGCCGAGTTTCTTTCCTGATAAAATCTGAAGTTCCAAGCGGGACGCCATCGTCGAACACACCTTCGAGTTGTAATTTTCGCGCCAGTTCATTTTCTTCCGCAATAATTATCCCCTCATCTTTACCTTTCCTCTCACTCATTGTCGTCGGCGAAAGATATGTAAGGAGGATGATAAACTCTTCCTGCTCCTCCCCCTAATAAAGAGGTGGGTTTGATAATGTCAGTGGTCTTTTGAACAAAACCCTCAAAAATTCCGATAAGCAAATCAATGGAATGCTTTTGTTTTCTTCTTTTAGATTACCATTAATTCAAGGAGGTTTCTTCCTTCCTACAGCGGTATCTGACACGGGAACGGTCCAGGGAGATAGAGGCATGGCTGTCTGAACCGTCAGAAATCCATAATCCAGGCGATAAAAAAACATTTGGAATCTGTATCGAAAATCGAGGATTTTCAAAAAGAAGGCTACTTCACTCGTGATGATGAATCACTCCTGGTTTTTGACATATTTAGAAGAAATAGTGGAGGGTGAAAAAGAATACGTCTCCAAAAATATACCAAAAATGAAAGAAAAAAAAAGGAAGTGAATATGTGAGATGTAAGCTATTTTATGTTCAGTAGGGGAAAAATATGCAGAAAGACTATATTTTTTTCACGGCTGAAGTCAGTTTTTTATGATTTGCTTGCATTGCATGGTGGTTAGGTAATACACCGATGATTGCGAATTAATTATTGTTTGCTGAAAACAGATTCTTTGTTGGATAAACATCCCATTTTGAAAGGCCATGAAGGCCCAAAGAACATCATAAAATCGAACGGGATTCACGCCTGATCTGGCATCCTACTTTCCATGCTTCCTTATAAAACTTTATTGAGGAAGTTTGACCTACGACAAGAGACATAAAGTGAGGCCAGCCCACAGGCACAGCGCATTTATTAAAGTATCAAATATCGAACCTGCGATCTTACGGTTTTAAGATCGAATCTCCGTCACTATGCTTTGGAAAAAAGCGTTTACTTTGAAACTCAGGTTAGAGTTGATAACCAGTACCGGCAATGTTGTTGTTTGCAAAACTGTAGCGCAAGTGAAAACTAAATGCATGCGTTATTTATTTTACATACTAAAATCCCATTTTCTTTCAGGATAAATATTTTTCTCTTCTGCATAATATTTTTAATATTCTTCGAAAAAATTAGATTTGAAACCCGTCAGAGATCTTTCTTGTGTGCTGTTTTCTTATAAACTCATCAATAATATGATTCATTATCTTGACATACTCGACTGTAATCATTTTTCTGTACCGCCTAACAGCCTGTTTGAGAATGTATTTGCCAAATTTAATCGCACTGTTAATTTCTGTTTATATAAATTTTATAAAAGTTTTAACAAATTTTCTGAAGAATTTGTGGAATATTACAACTTTAATTAATATTTCGGATTTTTTTGTTCTTAAACTTTGTCTTGTGTATCCTTTTCTATTTATACTGTAATTATTTATTTAAAATCTATTTCCCATTATATAAAAAAACGAGCAGAAAAATAACACATCTTTTTCTATGAAAAAAACTTGTATAAAATAAATCTTAGATAAAATGGCTCTTGGATATGCTAAGAGTGTCTTAAGTGCAATGTATAGTTGTTTGCTATATAACATATGCAATTAGGTTTGTCATGAGTTTGAGACTTATGAGTTATTCCATGGTTTCAGTCATTTGATTCATCTATAAAACATTAAATGATGGAATAAAGCAATTTACTGCATGATCATGATATGAAAGCTGATTTCATTTATGAAGGATGATAAAATGGCTCTTGGATATTTTTGTATAAAAATAGTAGTTCAGCGCACTTTAATACTTTATTCGTGGTAAATTAAAGACACGAATCTTACCTAATAGAAATTAAAATATTTTTAATATTTTCCAAAATCTATATTTTATAGTACAGAACATTCGGAGAAAAAGGAAATATGAAAAAAAAAACCCTCTATGTATTATTTTAAAAAAGAAAAAAAATGTAACATGTTTTATGCATTATTGAATATATTTTGTCCAGATGTTCGCCAACATCTATCAAATACGTTCTCTTCGATGACGCAGTGCTTGAAAAGTTGAATAAGAGAAAAAAATTTGAATAAAATTTCGCATCATATGTAAATGCAGTGCGTTTAACATCCTTAATATTCACCACTTGAGGAAAACAGCGTGTGTTTGCTGCTGAAATGTTCCCCCATGCAGAGAAGAGAGAGGAAAAAAATGGTTTATACTGAAGATATGAGTAATTTGTCCACTACGATTTTTGGATCAAGTCAAAACCACACCTGTTTTTTTATTTTGAAAAATTTATTGAAAGCATATGGATGTTGCTTGATTTGTGGTCGTGCTTGATTTTTTTGCATGCTATGCTTGATTTTTTTGCATGCAAGTACTTTTGCTCCTACATTTCCTTCTAGATGTATAAGTTTCTGTCTTGCAATTTTTTAGTCTTTGTCATTCGTTTTCTTTGATTCTTTAAATTGCGTTTTTTACTATACAGTCAAAATTGAAGATGCCATTCATTTCGTTCATCAAAAATTTACGCAAGATGTTCTATAGAACATCAATTCAATCTGTCTGTTGCCATCTTAACCTTTAGGTCCCAATGGGCATATGCATCCTGGAAATTTGACTTCATTCCCTATTGGTAAATAAACCCCACTTATAAATGGGTTTTTATATTTTTAGTGTTCTTAAGGAATTAGGGAATAAAATTATGATGAAAGTTATTCGGAAACACTCTCAGATTGCAAATGCCGGAGTTATGTTTTTAAGCACGCACATTATTCATGTTTCAATTGGTCTATTTTTTAATTTTACTGTAAGAACAACTATATTTATGCCATTCTTAGTGTAAAAAAGTTATTATTGTTGTTATTAAGTATTAATTTAGTCATTTTGATATTAGATTTAAGAAATTTTGAATAAATCCCTTTTGTGGGAATGTCCCAATCGTATAGTGGGACGATGCATCCCATCAGTGATCAAATTACTACAAGATTATTGTTACAAAATTGTCAAGTTGCTTCCCTGACACGCTAATCTTATGGCAGGAAAGAGAGTTTTACAGATGTTTTACTGGAATAGTCCCAGTCGACTATATGATTGGGACAAAGAGTCCCAGTCGACTATACGATTGGGGATATTGTCCCAGGAGATTTCCAGGAGACGGGAAAAGTGAAACACTTTAAACTCATAGTGTATTTCTTTTAGTATGCCAACATTAAATTAAACAACTTTTCATAGTCGAATTTTAATCAAAAGTCAGATAGAAAGGGTTTAACTTTCGGACTTAGTGCTAGAATATTTCACAGTTTAATAGAAATCGAGAAACACAATGTAGTGACCGAGGGAAAACAATTGTTGCAGAGTTGTATTAAACGGAATTCCGATTTTAAAGAGAAAGAATTTTGGATTAATATGCAAGTTCTAGAAAAAGAATATCACGCATCAGTAATGCATTGTTTGACGCAGCTAAAAGATGAACTAAATGCCGAGGTGGAAAGAATAAAGAACGTTAACCATTGCTTTCTTTATAAACTAGTCACATGTGTATTGTGAGTCTAAAAGACAGTACATCTAATACTGGTTAAAACATTATTTCCTGTTCTACCAGTGGTGATTTAAATATTTAGAAGACACTTTTTTGTTGTGAATTTTTGACGACAAGTATCTCTTTAAAATGCAAAACAGTTCTAGAAAAATAATATCACACATCAGTGATGCATTGTTTGAAGAAACTAAAAGATGAACTAAATGTCAAGGTGGAAAGATCGAAGAACGTTAAGCATTGCTTTCTTTATAAACTAGTCACATGTGTATTATGTGTCTAAAAGACAGTACAGCTAATATTGGTTAAAGCATTATTTTTGGTTTACTAATGGCGATTTAAATATTTAGAAGACAAGTAAAGACAATTTAATTCTTTTTTTAGACATTCTTGACACTAAGTATCACTTTAACATCCAAAACACACTTAAAATCCCATAAAAAATCTATCGTTTAGTTTCCTATAGTTAATAATGAAGTCTTTAAAATAAGAATTATTCAAAAAAAGATTAACTTTAAATAAAAAAAGAAAAGGAGCTAGATTGTTTACTGAAAGTGCTTCTTCGCTGAAGAAATGTTCTTAAGTATATTTGAATTTTTTTTCTTTAAGTAGCTCTTTCTCGATAGTCCATCTTCCAGTACTCGCATAAAATTAAAAAAGTACAGAATGACCGGGATAAAAACACCTCTTCGTAAAATTAACAACGAATGTCGATCTTTTAAAAATTTACTGCTGTTAATTCCCTCCTTTTACGGGAAGAAAATGTACTTTTTTCGTTTGAGACGGCTCGAAATTTACTTAAAGGTGATTATAGAAACTACGTGTTTCTTGAAACTGGCCAAAAAAAAGTCAAGAGAAAGTGAATGCGATGCGAATTAAAGCAGCCGTCACCGTCTGTTCTAACTGATGGCTACTCAAAATAGAGACGAGATTCAACTTTTATGTTTCGATAGTGCAATGACCATAAATCTAATAAATTACCCTTTATATCCTTAAAAGTACTCAGATTACTTTGAAAGTGAGGATTTAAACGCCTACTTGGATAACTGCAAAAGCAAACGGTCCTTGAAGAGGATATTGTTAGAAGAATAACAATACGAGGCTCAGTAAGAGAAACTACAGAAATCTCTTCAACACTTATTCCAGCTTCACGAGCTTCCAGAAAGGTATTCAATTGCGCGCTCTTTATTGTGTTCTTGATTCTTATATTTCATTAACTTTTATTGCAGATATAACTCACACAATCAACATTGTAAGATTAGAATAGATCGATTCACCTTCTTTGCTATATTATTGATTATAAAAAACTCTCTATTCGTGAGCGGATCATACGATTTAAGGTTTATTCTTGCAAGGTATATTATTATTATTGCTTTGGTTAAGATATTTGAACGACTGGCTTGGCAAGAAAGTTCACATGCGTTTGAACTGAGTTCGCACAAGTGGTGGGTAGCATTTACGTCACAAGCAGCAGCAATTGAAACACATCTGTCAATTCAATATAATACCTACTGCTGTCAATTCAGCAATATAAATAACTTTTAATGTGTTTTAAGTGTGTAACGTTAGCGCCATTTATTTTAACATAAAAATTAATCCGCTATTAATATGGTTGCATTTTGAGATTCAAACTATTGATTAGATGATGATTTATTACTCACTATCAATAATTGTGCCATCCTTTTAAACAATGCATGAAAAACATAATAAAGGTTTTCTTAAACAGAAAGTTGTTCTTAAATTAAAGTTGATGGAAACGTTTCGGAAAAAAGGAGTAAAAAACTAGCGAATGATTATTTTAATGGTATGCAAATTAACTCGTTCGGAAGCTCGATCGCGCAATACAGTACATGTTTTACAGTAGTTTGTTTGAACTGTAAGTCAGCCTACCTTAGGATTGTATATACAAATATATACTCATGGTTTTTTTATGCTAAGCCCGTTTTGTGGTAAATCTATTAGAATGTCTAATCATTCATGGCTTTGGTTTATTCATGGCATTTTGTCTTTTGATTAACACGAGTGACCACCAGTTTGCTGTATACCAGTTTAACTCTATTATAATAACATTTACAGAGATCGGTTTACACAAAATGCAGTTTTTCGAATTCAATAGAATACTCTGTTCTAACATAAGAGAGGCAATGGTGGCCTCCTATCAAGTCCCAGGATGGAAGGATTATAGGTTCAAGATAGCAAAATCTGCCATGTGTGGGTCCAGATATTGGCATCGAACTTCCCACTAGTGTGATCCTTCTTCCATTCTTCTTGTGTCGCTTCAAAACGGTGCGTGTATCCAACGAATAAATTCGATCAATGTGTTGCAGAAACATTGTTTAATTCACACTCAACGATGCATATTATTCCTTGCAGAGAATGTGTTAAAATTAAAAGACTGAGTAACATTCGCAGGGGGAAAGCACATTCTCCTGTGTTTTCTGCTTTTATTGCCTGCCCGTACAATACATTACTATTCATATATTTCTCCGAGTCCTCTCTTTCGTCTTGATATATTATAGTTGTTTTTATCATTTTCTCTTTCACGTTTCACATCTCTTTATTTCTGGTAAACGTGTCAAATCCAGCGGGCGATTCATCATAACGAATAAAGCTGCCTTCTGTCCGAAAATTCCACGTTTCTGAAATAGATTCCAAGTGTCTTCTCGGTCGGATTATGGATCTGTGTTGGTTCAGATCGCTGACACGTTCCATTGGACCGAATCCCATGTCGGATAGCTCTATGGAAAGGAAGAAACTCCTTTGAATTATGGGTAATCTAGAAGACAAGTAACAGATTTCGTCGATTAGCGTATCGGAATATCGGGGGTCTTTGTTCAAAAGGCCGTTGCCATTATAAAGCCTACTTGGTGCATGGAGAAACAGGGGAAATTTATGACCCTCCTTAGCGTCTTTTATCGTTGACATCGATTGAGGGGGATAATTATTACGGAAGAAAATCAACTGGCGCGAAAATTATAACTCGGAGGTGTTTCACCGATGGCTTTCCTTTTGGAGCTTTAGATTTTATCTAGGAGCAACTAATTTCGCCCACTAAGCCACTTTATTTAGACACGACTATAATCACAGCTTTTTGGATCTTTTTCTGCAAGTGAGGGCTTTTCAGAAACTTCTGACGAGAAGCAGTCAGTAGAAAATTTACCTTTCCTCGGGAAATATTTCAAATTTAGAGTATGATGATCTCAAACTCTTGTCAAATTACTCTGGTATTTCAATGAGTAATTAGCGTTGGAATTCTATTATGAGCGGATGAGTCAAATAGTTTTCCCTGCATCTAATTAGTCTTCGCGAATATAAAAGGAAAAATTCTAAACGAGAAAGAAAATGAATTTCAAAATGATGAAATTTCTTAGCAATTTACTGATTTTCTCTCATTTTAATCGTCTATTTTCTTCTGCCCTTTACTTGTACATCTAAGATACCAATAGCTCTCTATACGAGAAAAGACTAAGACTGATTTATGTTACATTAGGTATAAAAATTCAGGAAGCTTAAAATTGAATCTGCTTCCAAGCGTTATGCAGATTGTAAAGTGCCTAATTCTGTCTAATATTTTATTATGGAAAAGCAGGATTATGCACGCTATGAAATGCATTAAATTCCCGAATCCCTTAGAATGTCTACTGTTCACGTATTAAATTAAATTCTTGATCAATAAATATTGCAAATGTCGAGACATATATTTCATTTTTATATTTTACGTAGACAGAACAAGAAAAAGACTGAAAACTTAATATGTACTGGATACTGTAAATTAAAAACCAGTAGTCTTACAGGCGTTATGATGAATAAATAAAATACTTAACTATTTCTAATATTTTAGAACGGAGACATAGAGTTAATGCATATTACGAAATGTTCGAAATTCAGCATTTCAAAAAGATGATTCATGTTTCGACGCTATTTATTTGCTTTTTCTGGGTGTTTTTTATTAGAGTTACTATAAAATCAGGTTTCAAAATTTGAAACATTTCTACCTGAACAAGGTGTATAAATGCAACTCTGAATGCCATTCTAACTCTCCTTTCAGCAGCATTTCATCATCAGTTTCTTTTTTCCTCCTTTTGAAAAAAGAAACCCACATCTTTCTGTATTTCTTACATTTTCGTATGCACTTTTTCCCAATAAAAGCAACTTTCATACTTTAGCGAAAATAAATAAGAAGATTTTCCACGTTCTCAACTTTTGCAGACAACATCGATTGAGAGGGGAATTATTGAGGTAAGGAATATTAGTTACGGCAGAAATCAGCTTGTGCTAAAATTACAACTCGAAAGCTTGTTCTACAAAGGCGCCATGTAGGGAAGTTTTGATTTTAGCAGGCAGGAACTTAATTTGGCGCTTTAAGACGCTTTGCTTTAACACGGCTATAATTACAATTCTCTCTCAAAAAGGGAGAGTTACCAGGAACTTTTGGGGAGGTAGTAATTAGAAAATTTACCTGTATGCAGGAAATACTTCGAATTCAGAATGTGACGGTCATTTATTTTTCGCAAATTACTTTCTTATTATCTTGAGCAGCTAATCTTTGAGAACCTTTATGAATGTATGGATTCAGATAATTTTCTGTGCAGTAAATTGGGTTTCGTGGAATTGAAAGCAAATTCATTCTAAATAAGAATGAAAACAAATTTTGAGACGATGAAATTCCGTTGCAAGTCTCTGAATTAAAATATTTTCACATACTTTAACTCGCTCTCTCTGTGTGTCTTTTAGATCTTATACAGATAATTCCAATAACTCTTTTCGAAGGTGACGCTAGAAAACAGCAAAATGAACTTCGAATGAGTAAGATGATGCCATAAGAAGTATACTGTAATATAAAATTCCACCTTCTCTGGAGCTCAAAGGTATATCATGTTCGGGGTGTGATAGAACTTAGCTCTCTAATTTTATCTGGCATTTTGTAATAGAGATTCAGTACTTAAATACACAAGGAAACCATCTACCCAAAGCAGAAAAGTTAGAAGGATAAAACTTTTGGAACATATTCGGCTTCCAGAATGTCAGTAATTAAGCTCACAATGATACAACTCCAACGATAAGCCGAGATTAATGTCCTTATAACTTTTTAGATCTCACATATTGGGAATTATTCAGAGTAACTGGAGTCTCAATGAACGATTGTAACAATTTAATTAAACCGAAAATCCTCAGACGAATTTGATAAGGACATATGCATTTAATTCAATCTAAAAGAAGTTATAAAGAAATCCTTCCAAAGGACAGCGTTCTGAGTTGTAGTACGAAATCCAAACAATGATTCATTTTATGCTAACTTATTAGTAAAGCACACTGAACAAATTAAGCAACACTTATTTAAAATGACATGACTATTAGCATATAATTAGTTAGTACTCCGTGGAACAAACGCATTCATCTCTAAAACATCCACAGAAA
Organism: Araneus ventricosus; assembly: GCA_013235015.1. Lineage (NCBI taxonomy): Eukaryota > Metazoa > Arthropoda > Arachnida > Araneae > Araneidae > Araneus > Araneus ventricosus. Next base: position 220,327 of record BGPR01001032.1, on the reverse strand, counting down.
CAAAAAGAAAATGCATATTCACCTACGCGAACGCACCAAATGCTATTGGTTTCTGGCAGAGATAAAACAAAATTAAGAAAATTCAGAAAGTACACAAAGCTAATATTAAAGAAAAAGTCGAATATATATAGAAAAGGGAGAAACTAATATTCTATCTTGTGAATGGATTCTTATTTTAATTTATAAATGAATCTTTTGGGTATTTGTTTTAGTTTCTACATCATTTATTGTAATCTAAAATAATTACCATGAATGATTAAATTAAATTTAAGTTCAGTTTATGCATAGCACGGAGTCAATAATGTTTATTTTTGAAATAGAATAATTTCTAGGAACTATGGACAGATAATATTCCTTGATACACACATGCTATGTTTAAAATATAAAGCAAATAGCTTTAGGATACAACATCAAACAGAAACTGAGAACTTTTCCCGAGATATTTCAATAAGTTTAATTACCTTACACGAATAGACTCTAAAATGGAACATGAAAATGGCACAAACTTTAATTCCAAACCTCCGCAGCGTGCTAGTGTTTGATTTCGAGAGCTGAAACAACAGCGCAATTCTCCAAATAACATTTGGAACAATGAGTACTTTCTGTGATACCAAACATAATTAAACACGGAGAGAATTCTCAGAATCAATTTTCATCTTCCTACATAATTTCCACAAGATCAAATTCTAAAGTACATTTGATAACATAAGCCCTTCACAGTAATTCAAGATATATCCTAACTACAATACACACAATACTTTTGATAAGGAAATGCTTCGTGAAGTATAATGGACAAGTGTATTGTGCTTCAGTGCTTATTGAAATATCAAAATAAAAAAGACAGCATCAGAGCACGACAGAGAGAGATAAATTAAAAAAGATTCTTTTCAGTGGTAAAAAATTCGATATTAATTAATTTTAGGCAATGAAAGTAAAGTCTAACAAAGTTAATTATTCAAACATTTAATTTCACATTATATTATAAGAAACTCTAGGTAAAGCATAAGCAGTCATCTGGAATAAACTGTTGAAATTTGTAGAATCCGATGAATTATATTTAATATTACGTAAGTCTCTTTTAAACTCTTCTTGGATAATTTAAAACACTTAATTGCTTTTAAAGAAGATATTGTAGAACTGGCAGACATTTCAAAAGTTTCCCATTACTTTCAGGAGTCGCTGTAATTTCCTGTGAAGATTGAAGCTAGTCTCTTTCATTGTCAATTTAGACTGTAATCACTTAAATCTTCTGAGAAGTTGTATTGAAAGATGATAATGATACCAACTCAATAAACTACAAAACTTTACCTAAATACTCTTTTAAGAGAACCTTGTAATTGATAGAGTTAATTGTTAATCTCGATTAATTTCCGGTAAGCGCTTTGACTATATAAAACGTTAAACAGATACGGCCTTTCTTAACTGGTTGCGTAATTTTATTTTTTACGTTTGAACTATACAATACTGTAGGATCAAGGTTTTTATTTGGCCAAGCATATATAAGAATACATATATTGCTTTAACCTTCCAGCGGGCGCGCTTACGCAAATTTTACGACATATCGTGCATCGTATTACATATATTTATGTTATCTGTATTTATTAGCCTAATAGTAAACAAAGATTTTATAAATGAAATTGCACTTAAATATATAAAATAACGATATAGTTATGTAATACGATGCGCAATTCGAGTAGCTCTTGCAAACGCGCGCCCGCTGGAAGGTTAATATCTCTGTAAATATTTCTGCAAAGAAAAAGGTCCTATGACTGTATTATGTGAAAGAGCACAGCATGCATTGATTTGTGGACTGTTTATTTCCACTTCCTGTACTGCATGGAGATTTTCTGAGCCCCAAATTCTGCAGTTGTGCTTCTCTGCAGTTACGCTTATTCGCCTTTTGCTCACATGAAATGTTGCTTCATCTGAAAAAAATAATGCGGCTCAGAAAATTATCAGATTTAACATGAAGAGTTGGTCCAAATTCTAGCTGACCATAGTAATTGTTGAAATTCCAAAATTTGGATTGTCTTTTTCAAGTTTTATTAGATTTATTTCTAAGTACTAATTTTTATAATTTGAGACTTGTAATGACTATAGCTCTGTTTTCATTTATTAGTATTCATATATTACACTGGCATACAAAAGTTAAGGATCTTTTCGTAAAATGCGAGAAATTTGCAATTAATACGAGAACTATGTTTCGAAATCAGTTCTGGAGAATCGTGGGACATTCAATAGAGTATCACATACATATTACAGTGAAGATTCGGTCACGAGGGCAATTAGAGGAACCACCAGAAAGGAATGAAGGCGAAAATGGAGTTTCACCCATCCTGTTTCACAGAAAGCTGATAACGATATGCAACCTTTATCAATGGTTATGGTTTAATGTTCATAATATTTACATGCATTTTCGTAAGCATAGCACAAATATTCGGGAAGGTATAAATGTTTCTTTAAAAAGCCCCAAATTTTTCCGTATGTGTTTTCCTTATAACATGCAGAGTTTTCATTCAAATTATTCGAAATTTGCAGAACTCTTGACAATAAGTTATAGAAGTATTGTATTAAATTTTGAAGTAAATAAGTTAAATATTACAGGAAATATGAGTGTTTGTACTAAATAATTGTTTACTGCGCATGTGTGAGACGCAGCGGAATGTTTCTTTCATAACTTCAAAGCCAGATATATAGAGCAACTTAAAAAAAATCAGCCGAATCCCATTAAAATTCAGAAAATCGTCGTCATTTCAGTGAGGTGAATTTCAATTTCTCTTTAAGAGAAGCTAAATGATGGGGGTTCTTGTGAAAACCGATATTTTTTAGATTTGAATCTTCGAACAGTAACGTTGAATTTTAGTAGAATTGAATATTCTGAATACCACGAACACTTATAAATTAAATACATTATTTAAATTGCATTTTCTCGAATACCATTCGAGCCGTCATTCAGGCCGAGTTGGCGGTAATTGGCTTCGCTGCCGGCTGGACTCTAGAACATAATAAACTGGTGAATATCCATACTGATAATCAGCCCTCAATAGAAATAATTAAGAGAGCAGAGCCCAAATCAGAGTTTGTAAATAGTATTAAAGAAAAGATTTCTAGTTCCAGACTGTTTGTTAGCTTGACCTGGGTGAAAGCTCATGCCGGTAACCCAGGTAACGAGCGGGCCGACGTCAGGCAAAACTGGCCACCACAATAGGGCAGTATTTGGATCTTCCTGCCCCATATTCATATGTCAAATTGAGAGTCAAACAGTTTATAATTCATGAATGGGAAAATTATTGGAACCATCACAACTCAAGTTCTATTATTAGAGTCAGAACATTCATGGACAAAGTGGACAAAAATTTTTTAATCGTTAATAAATATTTAGTATTTAAATAAATATTTATTTTCTTAGTTGGCATGGTCCTTTTCCGGCCTATTTACATAGATTCCATTGATTGAATTCTCCAAGTTGTTCTTATGGTCAGGTGGGCGATGCAGATCATTATTTATTTGACTGCACGCTCACCAAAGAATTCCGCCTCAAGAAGCTTTCCGAGCAAAATAAAAAGATATGGTTTAAAAATTTAATGCATAATAAAATTGCAATAAATAAATTTATGAAAGTATATACTTTTAGCAACAACATTTGTGATTCACTAAAGACCTCAGAGTGAAATTGCCTTTAAATTATTTTAAGATATCTTTACTCTTTTACCTTAACACCACTGATTAAAAAATTTTATGTGGGTTGCCCTGCGCCCTACCCTAAGTTTTTAACACTTTATTTACATAGTTAATTTTAACTGATTATATTGTTTTCAGGTTAATCCTGGACTTATTAAAATGTTTTCGTGTTCCACGTTTTATTGAGCATTCACCCTTGGGGGGTCCCGGTCGGTGGCCTTGTTTTTGCTCTTCTTGTTTTTGGGAATTTGATATTTCTGTTCTTGTATTTTTATTGTTTGACTGACGTGTACTTAGATGGTTTTTATTGCTTTCTAGACTGGTGAGTTTTTATTGCTTTCTAGACGGGGTCTGTTTTTGATGCTCTTTTGTGGATTTTTAATGATATTTTACAAAAATTTTTATTGCCTCCTTCTTTTTACTGATGTCTTGTACTGAGCTTGTGCTTTTGTCTTGCTCATTCGGATGCATACTGGGGGCTAATCTTTTTGAGTGTTTTGAATATTTTTAATTTTAGTTCCAGATCTGGCGATAAAAATCAAACAGAAATCAATTAATTTACAGTTCTCTCCAAGTGTATTATCGATTCAGTGGCGTACTTTTAAATTTCTTTTTTTCTCTTGTGGATATGTTTTAGGTTGCTTTATTTATTTTGTTGTTGTCTCCTTTTTGCAATGTTTGTAACGTTCTGTGCTGTGTTTGTGATGATTTTGTGTGTTATGTCACATTGATATTTTTGTATTGCTTTTACATTTCCCCACCGGTCTGCTAAAGGCCTTACACCTTTTCGGGTAGGCCGGACAGGTGTGAGTTTTAAATAAAAAATAAATAAAATCGGAAGGTCAACAAAGGAACAATTATCACTCAACCGCCTTCCTTAGTACTCCAGAGGGAATGCGCATGTTTCCCTTTGTCTGACGAAACTGCTAAAAGATGAAGTACACATGTCACAATACATTCTTTCACTTTCTTTATTTCCATATGCTGAATATCGTATAGTTGTTGACATTGAGTAGATTTAAAATGGGTAGTGTTGTAAATCGGATGGCTTTTTCCATCGAAGATAAAGTGAAAATTATTAAGAGAGTAGAGAACGGTGAGACTCAATCTGCTGTTTTCAGAGAATTTTTCCTTTCTAAATCTGCAGCTGGGCCGAAACATCTTTGATATGGTCCAAAAGGGATTTAATTTTATGACCACTGAAAGTATTTTTATCCTGAGAAAAGAAGGGAATAGTATCATTGATATTGTAAAGTCTAAAGAGAAAATTCATTATTGACACAAAACCCTAGGCATTTCAAAATCAAAAAATAATCGAAAACATTCCAATAAATTTCAAATTATTAACATTCTAGTTTCACGAAGAGAAGTTTAGTTAGCTTAAAATACATCTTTTAACAAAATAATTTGAAATCAATTAACGATATTTGTAGCCTAATGCAAACTAAGTTCATTTTGAAAAGCTTATTTTTTCAAAATAAGGAACCTTAAACAAATGTTTCATTTGAATGAAATATAGTTTGAGGCAAAAAAATCACAAGTCGAATGAAACACGTATCTTTAAAATTAATGAAACGACTTTTAACAGTAGTTTTGTTTTCAAAAGTTATATAGGAGGGTCAGCAAGATAAATTAATTCTAATTCATATTTTTAAATGTCTTCTACAACAGCTTTAGAAATTGAAAAATAAGGGTTTTTAAATCAACGCTTCTTTCCTGCATTTAAGGATGATATTCTTTAATCAATATTTTGCCCAAACTAAACGTTCTATGAATAAGAAACAGGAAATAAGACGCATTAGCACTTGTAGGAAGATAAACTTTGAAGCTTTAAAAATACTTTTATTGAAGCAACATTATTAAACTTCTTGATGTTGAAATCTTTGAATTTTTATTACCTTTATTATTTCGCTTTCACACTTCCAGCTTACTTAAAATCTTATTTGTGTAAAAAGAAAAGAAAAACACTGTCTGCTGCATAATGGATAAATAATTGTTCAACAAAAACTTCAAAAAGAATGACGGAAAGCTTTTTGATGAGATTATATATTCAGAGGATTATGTCCTCAGTGAAGAATTTTTTATCGCGATTGATATTGATTTTGGAATGAAAAACAGGGAGAAAATGTCGAGAAAAAATTCTCTCGCAGCTGATGGCTTTAAGAATAAAGTGAATAAAATGATCAGAAATTATGAAGAGCCTCGAGTAATATTCTTAACAAGAAATACAGTTGCAATTTTTTCCATATTTTGATTTTGTGTAAACATTCTTTCGAAGCTTGCAAGTGTCTATTCTTGGAGAGATGAAGAATGCGATCAAATATTATTTACCGGCATGATTCTCTCGTGACCATATTTTTCACTTTAGCATCTTCAGGGAATTAATAATAAATATGACATCTTTGTGAGGAAGGAAAAAGTAAGTTTTATCCTTTTCAAATTTTAAAGGCTGTGACTAAAGGTCTTAGATTAGCAGTTACTGATACTCTCTAAAATGTTACGGCTGTAGTCAATTTTTTTTTCAAAACATTTCAAAAAAAGAATTGATTTCTTAACATTTAGCATGTTGTCAAAAATAATCACGCTGGTGTAGAACCAGGATACTAGTAAATATCTCTCAAAATGAGGTCTAAGGCAGGAATAATATATAACAGGGATGGGAAAAACCTACCGGTTTAAACCGAAAACCGTTTTTTTTTGTTTCGGTTATTTTTGGTCACGATTATAACCGGTTATTTATTTTAAATCCAATAATCGGGTAAAAAGACCTGCAAAATCAGCTGTCAAAAAATAGCCTCGATTTTAGATTCTATTTATGAAGTTCTGAATTTCATCATCTTAGGCTAATGAACGGCCACCGCTTCCTCGAATGGTCTAAAATAGTCATAGTCAAGCTTTCAATAACTTGATTAGTTTTGGTCGAAGAAGAGTGGAACATTTTTTTTTTTAAAATTTATGTGCCAAAAATATTTTAATAAATATGATTAATACGACAGGGGGACTGCATAAAAATTTAGGCATAGTTATTTTTTATTATTATACATATAGACGCAAATAACACAAAATACGATTATTTACGTCTGTACTCTCTAATTTCTTTTTTTATTTGTCTACAATACTTAAAATTTTGTCTACAATACTTACTTATTGTATTAATTATTCATTTATTATTATTTCTTTTTCTATTAATTACTTATTTATAATCATTAATTATTACATTAATTACTTATTTATAATCATTAATTATTACATTAATTACTTATTTATNATCATTAATTATTACATTAATTACTTATTTATTGATATTACTTATTGTAGTAATACTTACTTGTTGTATATTATTATTAATAAAATTTTTTTTCTATAAACGTTTTTTTTTCAGAAAACCGGTTGTATTTGCACTAACCGCCATCCCTAATATAAAATTATTAATTATATAATGAATGTTATAATTATAATGATGGATATTTATAAATCGGCGGTATAATAATTTTTGTCTCCTCTCTCTACCGCATTTAGGTCTCTAAACTATTATAGAAACTTTATTTTTTCTGCAGTTGATTCTTAGCCTATTTACACTCCTTGGTGTACTGTCTAATCGGTGTCTAATCTAAGAAATGGTGTCGGGTCGCCCTCCTCACCAATGACGGGTCGCACCTTTATTTGAGGCGTCGTCGCATGTGCCTCCCGTAATGGAGGGCTCTAATATGTCGGCCACAGTGCTAGAATTACGATTCGCGGAGGTCGGGTCATTCAGATTACCCCGCACGCCTCGGCTGGTCCGGTGTAGCTCTTTTTTGTACACTCTAATCGGGGACTAATAGGTAACTCCTAATTTGTTACAGTAGAAGTAGTAATCTGGAAGTAGTATCTGCATATATTTCCAATTGGAAAAATATTTTAATTGAAGTATAGAATCACCTTTCATGCTGAGTCAGTAGATGTACTGCTGAGAAAATTATGAAATCTAGTCTTTTATACCGTTCTTTGGTCCTATTATTTAGTAAAATAACTCTTGACGAACTAGCATTTTAAACAAAAGAATTTCTACTCTTCATCTTTGCGACTAAAAATGACCGAGTTATAAAGCTTTGAATTTTATTATTTCAGGCTATTTCAGTGGTCGTTTCGAGTTAGCGCCTGAGGGAAGTCATATCAAAGAATTAAGTTCTAGACTTCTTTCGATTATGTGACAAGAAGAGATATCAGAGAGCTTTGAAAAGACTCTTAATAGCTACTTATTTGTTTAGAAGGAATTCATTTATTTGTTTTACGCAAGCATGATTTAAATAGTAGATGTAATGATGAGAAATTTATGAAATCTAAATTTTTATACAGTGCTTTAGTCCTATTAGTTTTATTTGGTAAAACACTCTTGACGATGTAGCATTTTAAACAAAAGAAGTTCTACTCTTCTTTGCGACTAAAAGTGACCGAGTCATGAAGCTTTGAATTTTATTATTTCAGGCTATTTCAACGGTCGTTTCGAGTTCGCTCTTAAGGGAAGTCATATTACAGAATTGGGGTTTAGACTTCTTCCGATTATGTGACAAGAAGAGATATCAGAGAGCTTTGAAAAGACTCTTAATAGCTACTTATTTGTTTAGAAGGAATTTATTTATTTGTTTTACGCAAGCATGATTTAAATAGTAGATGTAATGATGAGAAATTTATGAAATCTAAATTTTTATACAGTGCTTTAGTCCTATTAGTTTTATTTGGTAAAACACTCTTGACGATGTAGCATTTTAAACAAAAGAAGTTCTACTCTTCTTTGCGACTAAAAGTGACCAAGTCATGAAGCTTTGAATTTTATTATTTCAGGCTATTTCAACTGTCGTTTCGAGTTCGCTCTTAAGGGAAGTCATATTACAGAATTGGGGTTTAGACTTCTTTCGATTACGTGACAAGAAGAGATATTATAGAGCTTTAAAAATACTTTTAACCCTCTGATTGCCGATTTTTTTAAAATCACTACTTAGATGCAACGATTTCAAACATGTTAAAATACAGCTGAAGAAAGCAAATTGTTATTTAGTTGCAAAGCTTTATTAGTAGAATATGATTCATTGCTAGAATAGTACAAAGTGAACTCATGATTTTGCGAAAATCGCAGGATACAGCAAAAAATATACTTTCTTCCTACACGAGGAAATCGCGGGATAAGCAGTCAGTGAGTTAATAGCCACTTATTTGCTCAGAAGGAATTTATTTACTTGTTTTACGCAAGCATGCTTTAAATACAGGGAGACGAGGAGCAAAGTTTAGATTTTTTCATTTTTTAATAAACAAATAAGATAAAAGTCCATAGTTTGTGAATGAAGTGTTTTGGACCTGTGACTATCAATATAGAAGTTAAGGGAAAATTTATATAATAGTCATTTACTGTCAAAGAAAATCTTCTAAAAATAAGATCAAATAGGCATCAAAATTATTGGTCTGTGTATGTTTTGTGCAGACTATGGAAGAGTATTTTAATTGGGACATTATTACTCAATGATGCTTTAACATCTACTAAATTTATAAAAATTGCAAGTTTAAACTTTATATTATTTAGCTTTTACAATTTTATCTGGACCATTATTTAGTTATTTGGAGGAATCCGTTTGGCAAGGGATTTATGGAGAATGTTGTTTTAGCATGATGGGGCGACAGCACACGCGTCTCTTCAGCCATGTACTTCCCCAGACTGATTCTTTTGAAAGTAACATTATTGGACAGGGAGTCATTGTGATTGAATATGGCCAGATTTCAGTCTCTTAAATAACTTTCTTTGTTATATCTCAAAAGATAAAGTCTTCAAAAGAGAAAGAACGAGAGCAGCAGATTTTGTAAATCGTATTCTCGTGGCACGTAAATCTTTTACACCAAACATTTTGCATAATGTGCAAGGAAAATTGGTTTCGCTGGTGGGTTTCTATATTTTAGCCGAAGGAAGCCACTTCGAACAAATATTACGGTGAAGTGATTTGTTAACAAAAGTTCTCCACATTTTTGTTATAAGCATATTTTAAATTATATTTCATTTCGAAATGAAACGAGGTTCTTTTTTTCATCACGTTTTTTAAAATTAAAAAAAAATTACCGCACACTCTATGTTAATTCTCATTTATTTGAGTACCAACTGCATATCTGTTTTACGCTTTTCTGTTGAATTTCGAAACAAATAAAAAAGAAATAACAATGGCATTTTTAATTTGGTCCACACATTTTAATTCCTCAAAAGCTGATAATAATTGTACTTTGAAATAAATTTGCGTACGAACTTTTTTACCTTACCTTTTTAACCTATTTACCTTGAACAGCTATTATTCGGTAAGCTTTAGTCATGAAAGAGTAGAATTTTTTTATTGTTCAGGTTTGGGAGTCAATATTTTTTTTAACTGAATAAGAGCATCAGGGGACTGTAATGAAATTTAAACTTCGTAATTCTTTTAGCAGTACATTTACTGGCTCGAACAACAGAAAAAATAATTCTTTACTTCACTTAAAGTATTTTTCTATTTTGAAGTATATGCTTATCTTTAACGGTTCCGAAATTAGCTAATAGTCAGCGGTTAGACTATCCTGACAATGGACTCGTCTCCGGGACCAGGGGCAAGGTGTCCCGTAATCAAGAACAAGTCAGCGGTTAGAGTGGACAGCCTGTAGACTGTGCGTTCTGAAAATCGTTCTAGTTAACATTTAAGATAATTTGGATGTTAAATACAGGGTGAACATAAAGTCTTTCCCTATTAACAGAAATTTATTGCGCAAAATCTATTGTATTTAAACATATATTTAACCCTTTTGACTCTACTTTTGCATGATTAAAAAGCAAACTATGAGTTTAATTTTTCTGTTTTTCCGTTTCCTGGAAATCTCCTTTGACAATATGTCCCAATCGTATAGTCGACTTGGACTATTCGAATAAAACATCTGTAAAACTACCATAAGATTAGCAGGAAAACAACTTTACAGCTTCTTAACAATAATCTTATCGTAATTTGATCACTGATGGGATATATTGTCCCACTGTTAAATACGATTGGGACAATAAATTCCCACAAAAAGAATTTATTCAAATTTTATTAAATTTGTCATTAAAAAGTTTAAATTATTACTTAATAAGAACACTAAGAACTATTTTACACCATGCATGGCATAAATATAGTTGTAATTAATGTAAAATTTTTTAAAAAATAGACAAATTGGAACTTGTGTAAATGTGCGTGCTCAAAACATAACTCAGCCATTTGCAATCTGAGAGTGTTTCCAAGTTTCTTTAATCATAATTTTATTCCCAAATTCCTTAAGAACACTGAAAACATAAAAAACCATGTAAAAGTGGGATTTATTTAGCAATAGGGAATGAAGTCTAATCTCTGGGACGTATATGCCATTAGGGCTGGAAGGATTAATTTTGCGAATTTCCTTGTAATTAGATCAATTACCTTAGAAAACTTGAATGTGTGCCCGCGTTGTAGCTCTAAAAATGTGATGACGGCATTCTAGTTTTCGGCACATACTTTCAAACATATGTTTTGTACGCACGGCACAGAATACTATCCTTCGACGTCTAATTATCGTGAAATGGCTCGGCAAACATCCATAACAACGTCTAAAATCCCTCTGCACAGAAGTGAACGATTTGATTTCATGGCACCACAAAACACAGTCCTCTTTTTCCCTCTTTGACGTCATTTCGTTAAAAATTAACTTTTGATTCAATTGCTTAGCTTTATGGACCAGTGTTGCGCCGTCCCTCTATTCGACGATAAAGAAACTCAAAGAATAAGGGTACTCAATTTTAAAAATGCTACATTACTATCGTTATCGGTTATCTCGTGCTTACGATTTTTAATCAGGAAAAGACTTTATATTCACCTTTTACTTAAATCTTTTCAGAAAAAAACTTACCATTCATTGCTAAAGTAAAAACAAGCGAAGGGAAAAAACTACTTATATAATATCTTCTCGCACAAATCGAAATTTATTATTTTTTGTACTTTATGTATTTGTGCAAGGAAGAATCATTAATGTGCCTCTCATTGTAAAATGTGCTTGACTTTTGGGACAACAATCAGATTCTGAGAGAGTTGATTCATTTATTGAACTTCCAGGAGAACCATAATGGAATTTAATCATATTAAAATTGATTTTCGTACCCATTTTGAATGAGCTATTCTTCCATTCCTCGAAAATCAACCGCTTAAGGACTAAATTATTTTCCTTTGCCGGTGAAGTCTTTCTTGTTCGAACTCGAAAAAATTATTTCGTGCTATGTTCTCAAGGGGTTAACAGACTGCTCAGAAAATTATCTTAATACATACTTCATAAAGGATATCAAAGTCTACCTTCTCAAGGTAATATGAAAGTAATTTGTAAAAAATGGATGACCTTCATATTCTGATTTTAAAATATTTCGGCATAAAATTAAACATTTCTCATTGCTGCCTCTCCTGAAATTCCAGATAAGTCCTCCTTTGTTGAGAGAGAATACTACTTATTGTCGCGTTAAAATTAAAAAGCTTAGCGCAATATACTAAGTTCCTGCTATCATAATTTCAACAGTTCCAAACGGGACACCGTCGTCGAGCACATTTTCGAGCTATAATTTAATCTCCTGATGATTTTCTTCCTGAATAATTATTCTCCTCCTACTAACTCTTTCCCCCCTCTCTTCTTCAATCTATGTCTTTACCAAAAATTGATAAGGAAGATGATAACTTTCCGCTGTCCCAAGTTCATGAGAAGTTAATAATGTCAGTGGCCTTTTGTGCAAAGACTGCCAAGTTTCCGATATGCTAATGGATGGAATGCATTAGTTTTCTTCTTCTAGATTACCCGAAATTAAAAGAGGTTTCGTTCTTTCAACAGCACTACCTGACATGTGAGTCGGTTCGGTGAGACGTATCACCGATCTGAACCGACGCAAATCCATAATCTGGGCAATAAAAGACATTTGGCATCTGTTTCGCAAAGAGGATTTTGAACAACACAGCTGCTTCTTTCGTGATGATGAATCGCCCGCTATATTTGAACGTGTTTACAAGAAATGGAAATGTTGAGTGAGGGAAGGAAATAAGGAATGCCTCCTGTGATGGAAATGAAAAAAGAAACGAACAAATATAACAGAAGTAATATATTTTAAGGTTAAGAATGAAAAATTGACGCTATAAGAACTCTTTTTTTTGTCTGTTGGTAATTTCCCAAGATTTTTAATAAACTATATACTTGCTAAGTGCTGCATAGTTGATTACAAATTTATTCTTATTTGCAAGAAGCGTCGATTCATTCTTTTGAGAAATTTTTCGCCTTATGAAGTTTGACTTGCATTCTGCTAATGAGGAAGAACCCTGACTAGCATCCGATTCTCGAAACTTCCTCATCACCACTGACTAAGGATGTTGAATCCATGATATCAATTGAAAAGGGCACGAGGCCCTTTATGCGCAATACGAATACCGCAGAATCAGATCTCGAGCCTGTAATCCTGCTACTCTGAAATCGAGTCTCCGCCACCAAGCCGCCAAAAATCACCCACAGTAGACGGAAGTTAGACAAAAGACACACGTTAATAAAATACAGCTGATCTTCTATTTTATGCAATAGACAAATTTTCTCGCAATATGTGATATAGTTTGAAAGGTTCATTTTATGTTCTGGCTTTATTGTTGAATCTAGAAATATAAAGTCTAATATTTTGAATGTATAAGCCATGCCGCGATGAATATCTCGAAACTTAATAGAAATTAAAAAAATATATTGAAGTACTTTAACATACGAAATTCTGATATGAAGGAGGATGAAATTTTGAGTTAACAAATTAGTTCCAGAAAAAAAAAACATCGCAATTCGATATATACATTTATCCACCTAACAGTTTTGTTCGGACGCAAAAAGTGCAACATTTCCGGCACTTGTATTTCCTTTTCGGACTAACGACCAGAAGAGTTTTCATGCTTCTTTACTATTTTGTCCGCATTTTTTTTCTTAAATTACTTTATTATGTTACCAAACAATTATTTACAAAGCCAGATTGTATTTTTTCAGGTTTTAATGACCCGTCCACTATCATTGCATTCATTTGCCATTTTCCCCCGACTTGTTTAATTGTGCGACATATGTGTATAATATACCTGACTATTTCTAGTCACGTGAAATATTTGTGAGGGATCATATAGCGACTGATAAGGACGTGATAATCTTTCTTAGAATCAATTCCCTTGACCCTATTCTGTAAAGCTGGGCATCCATGATCACTCTACTTCACGTAAATGGCGTGGTGTCAGGCATTCTACACCATTCCAATTTCAGCCTATTCATTTAGGTAGGCCATTCATCGGCCTCTCTAGGCAAACCACAAATCCATCACCTACGGGCACTTCGATCCCCTACTGCACCTACTTTTCTCCCAGCTTTCAGAACGCTACTACCCGTCTGCATTGATGTCCTCTAGTACGAGAGGAACTCCCCTCTTTCCCCAACGTATCTACACCAGTCGCATTTCAACATTAAAGGCCCGGAAGTCCAAATGGATTTCAAGCGAATTTGGAATTTCTAATTTTCGACTAAATCATGCCAATTCTCATCGGATTTTAGCATTGACGACCGGTTTTGGAGGCGCTGCGACCCAATTTGCGGGATGTGGAGTGTCCTTCCACATCCCGCAAATTGGCCCATCTTAAGGGGATGGGGATAGCCACCTCAGCTACGAAGCGGCTTTTTTGAGGAAGGAGTGTTCTTTGTTATGCCCATCACAAAATTCCAAATTTCGTCCTTTAGCAGTCACTGTACAGTTTGTTTTCTTGTACAGCACAAGGCTATGATCAAAATGCCAGTTTTCGGTAAAAATGTCTTTTAAAATCGCTTCATAAAATTGCTCTAAAAGCATTAATTTCAAAGCTGTAAATACTTAAGTTGAAGATAACGTCTTCAAACGCCAAACTGCGCAGGTTACTGCAAAAAATAATGTGACATTTGTTTGGACCTTGTAGCTTGAAAAAGAGAAAGAAATAGTTAAGTGGCTATGTGATGAATGTGCGAAGTGGAAAGATCGAAAAATGGTGGAATGGAAAGACTGAACTCTTTCTTCAAAAGGACACTTCTATTGCAACTCTGAAAGATATAACAATCAATATTGGAGTTGGACCATTAGTTTTTCTTTGGTTTTTAGAGATGTAAATGAGTAGAAGAAAGGTAATGGCGATATAATTTTTAATTTCACATTCAAAGTACTAGGAAATTTATAACCTTCAAAATACATTAAAAAAGCTTACAAGAAAAACAAATTATTGCGTATTCTCGTTTCAGTTAATAATGAAGACTATAAAATAAAGATTGTTTTTTTTCGAAATCTAAGCAAATCGCACAAAGAAAAGTTTCAAAAGAAAAAAGAAAAGATTTTGGACTGTTCACAGAAAAGTTTGCTCTTTAAAACATTTATTTTCTTAAGTTTATGTGCCATTGTTTTTCTGAAGTTGCTCTACCTCAGTAGTTTAGCTTCCAAACCGTGCTTAAAATTAAAAAAAAAAAACAACTGCAGAATGATTGGACACAAACTCCTCTTCTCAAAATGGACATCTTATGTTGATCTTTTCAAAACTTACAGCGGAAGTTCCCTTCGTTTTAAGGGAAGAACACTGATTTTTTTCCATGAGATGATTCGAATTTTGCTTAAAGTTAAAAGACATGCCGCTAAACGTGGATATGAATTAAAACGCACGAAATAAAGATATTAAACAAAATCTTCCCTAAAAACCGTTTTACTATATTTCAAATAATGTAGAAATGGTGAAATTTCACACCCTTCTTTTGCTGCCAAACAATAATAAGTTGGCTGTTATAAGAAAACTTTCACTTCCCCTTTGGGTATTGGCTGATCATTTTCCAGAAAATGCTTTCTTAAACCGATTAGATGTTCTTAATAAAACAATGAGCTAATTTTCAATTAACTTAAGGAAAACTAAAATTTAAAATGCGTAAAAAACTAAAAAATCAACGAAAGTAATTTTAAGGACAAATGCCAAAAAATGTTTACATATACTAACAAATGCCTAAAGGAAAACGTTAAAAAACCGTTCAAAACACTTAAACATTTTAATGCATTCAGTTTAAAAATAATACTATCGTTAGCTAAATAGCTCTCACAACCTAATTCTTATTTAATTATATATATTGTGCAAGAGAAATTTCTAATGATTGTGCAGTCTTATGTATTATTAACGTACAAAATTAGATTACTATTTGAGAAAGCTTGGATCTACTTTTTGTTTTGAATAAAGAACTTGTTTACCAGAAATTAATTGAGATAATAAACTAATTCAATTAACGTTTAAGAGATTGCTTTGGTAAAGCTTAGTAGTTAATCGAGCTGCGTTCATTGCAATTTTTCAGTACAATTTTCTAGAAGTTTAAGTGATTGCAGTCGATGAAGACAATAAAGAGGACTAACTGGCTTCATTACGGGAAATTACAGTAGCTCCCAAAAGTAATTGGAAGCTTTTTAAAAGCCTTTTAACCGAATGATGTCTGCTTTGAATATAATTGGATGCTTAGAAACATGTTGAAATATCAGAGAAAAAAGTATAAATATAATATAATGTGTGTAAAGATATTCCTTAGGTGAGGTGTAAGCAAGTGTCTCGAATAAGAAGACAGTAGTAATCCAATTTCTATTCATTCATTTGAATTAAAGATGACGATGCAGACTAAATCAATCAGATAACGCTATCATTATTGGTACTTTTCTGTTAGCCGGGCGCAAATGTCGCCAATTGTGAACCAAATACGAGCCAAGTCGCCAAGAGCGAAGCGATTTTCCGTCAGCCGGACGCAAATGTCGCCAATTGTGAACAGCCATGTCGCCAAGAACGAAGCGATTTTCCATCAGCCGGACGCAAATGTCGTCAATTGTGAACAGCCAAGTCGCCAAGAGCGAAGCGCTTTTCCGTTAGCCGGGCGCAAATGTCGCCAATTGTGAATCAAACGCGAGCCAAGTCGCCAAGAGAATGGTTGTAAGAAATTTGGCGGATTTCTACATTATTTGGCGATTTTTCGCTTGCGCCCGGCTAACGGAAAAGTACCTCATAATTAAATCTAAACCCAAGGGCAGAGGTGAAGAGATTACGCGCAAAGCAGCGCGTCTTACTAAGAAAGAGCCACATCGTAAAAGAGAACAAAATCGCGACAAGCTTAAATAATAAGTACTTCCGAAACGGGGAAAGTCCCTAATCTGGGATCTTGAAAGGTTCAGGTTTTCGCGAGTCCTTAAGTCAAAGTAGAAGTACCTTTATCTAAGATTGGAGTAGAAGTAATTCGTTTATAATAAAAATTTAGGTGGAGTTGAAACGGTTTTATTTTAAAGATGGAAAAATATTCTAAATCGTTACATGTATATATATAAGCATTATGCAAGGATTTATGTTTGCATTAAGTATAATTTTGTCGAATAATTGAGTTCTATTATTCCATATTTAAAATGTGAATCAGATTTAATTCGATACTTTCAATTTCTTCGAATATATTCCTGAGATGATTTAATAGTTTAGATAATTATGCCTTTCATGCTCTGCTTACTTTCATTTTCTAAAATTAATTAATATCGAATACTAGTAGCGAAAGAGATCTGATTTTGCTTTTTCTATTTTTATCATTTGTTCATGCTTCACATTTTTATGCTATAATAAAGAGAAACACAGAAGAGTTATCCTTCACGGAGCATTTTGTTATCAAGAATACTGCATAAAATATAGCTCAGGATATGTGTATGGAGCTACAGTGAAAAGGTTTTGATACCAGTTTTAGAATTTTATCTTGAAGAAAACTATGGAGAAAGATGAAATTAATTCTGAGAATACTCTCTATGTCTAATCTTGCTTGATACCACAGAGGATTTCAAATTGAAGAGGCCATTGTTGCAAATGTTATTTTGAGAATTCGGTAATTACTTCAGCTATGAAAATCTAACATCAGCACATTGAAGAGGTTTGTGATAGTACATGGGATTAAAATTTGTAACCTTACATGATATGTTTTAGTTGCTATTCGTGTAAGCGAATTAAAATTATTACGAAATTTAAAGTAAAACTATAAGTATCAGCTAAACTTGCATTCAAGTATTGTTTCCATTATGTTTTCATCGAAACATGTTCGTGTTTTAAGCTATTTATTGCTTCTTATTCAAAGCAAATTATTTTATTTCAGGTGTAAACAGATGAACACTAGTTGTAATTTATCAATGTTTTAATGTAAAAATTGTTTTTCGCCAATATTATTTGTTTTTAAATGTTTTATTATCAATAGAAAGAAATGCTAACTTGCTCGATTCTTTTACTTCAACTTTGAATCTAAATTCGTTAGCGAAAGCAGAGATCTTTTCCGGCCTCCCTAGCCTTCAACTTTCCAGCGAGCTGAACTTATTAGCTCAATTACCGGACATTCCCCCTTCAAATAAAAGAATGGTATAACAACATCTAAAGAAAAGAAGACTTTACGAAGTAATAGTACTATAGTAAAAGTGAAAATGTCTGTGCTGTACATAGTATATATATATTTCCTTCTTTTTGTATATTTTGTTTTTCTTAAATAAAATTCTCGTGTCTTGTACATCAAACCGTTCAGTGACCGGTCTGGTCACGGGTACGGGGATAAAAGACGGCGTTCTGTTCTGTCCTGTAAATAGTGTTTTAAAAAATGCGAATAAAAAAAATCTAGATAGTCAAGTGAAAGCTTTAAGTTATGAAATACCTGAACAGTTTTTGTATTATTGACAGAAGAACTCGTCCAAAAGAAAACCACAAGTGTTGCTGCGATCCATTTCCTGTAAGAGTGGGATCAGCAAGTCACACCATTGTAGCAATAATGATTTTAAAAATCATCACACTTTTTTATTTTGAAATTTAGTTGTGAGGGTTAAGGAAATTTTGGGATAAGATAATCATTCTCTTCCAGAAATCTTTCTTATTCTTTTAATATTAGCTTTAAAAAAATCTTTCAATTATTTAACCATTTTCAGAAATTAAATCCATTTAAAACGTGTTCTTCTATATTTCTTGAACCCTAACTAACGGAAAATTACCTGAATGCATCCGCTCATAATGGACTTCAAAAGACTAGCTACTCAAGTTAATGCGAAAGTAATTTACCAAGAATAAACGGCAACCGTATTCTAATTTTCAAATATTTCGGTCATAAAGGTAAAATTTTGTAATTACTCCTATAGAAAAGCTCCGCTAAGTCCTTCCTGGTTGAGAGTAATCGAAATTATAATTGCGTTAAAATAAAGCAGCTTAACGCGCCAACACAAAGTTCCTACTCTGATAAAATCAAAAGTTTCAAACGAGAAACCGTCGTCAAACACACCTTCGAATTGCAATTTTCACGCCGTTTAATTTTCTTCCGCAACAATTATCCTCCTCAACAAGACTTGTACCCTCAATAAATGTTGGCAAAGGATACTCGTTCCCCCTCCCCATACGCGAAATGGGCTTTATAATGTCAGTGGCCTTTTGAACAAAGCCCCCTAAATTTCCGATACGCTTATCGATGAAACACATTCTCTGTCTTCTTCTAGATTACCAATAATTCAAATATACTTTTTTCCCCTTAAGACAACGCTATTTGACATGGGCGTCAGTCTGGTAAGACGAATCACTGATCTGTACCAACACAAATCCATAAACTGAGCGATGAAAGGTAGTTGGAATCTGTTTCGGAAAGCGAGGATTTTCGGCAGTCTGCTTATACATTCGTTATGATGAATTACTCGCTGGAATTGATACGTTTACAAGAAATAGAGATATCATATTAGACAAGAAAGAAAAAGAATTCTCTCCGTAGTATGACGAGACGGAAAAAAATTAAACGGATAAATATGTGAGAAGTTATATATCGTACAATAAAAATTTACGCAGGAAGAAGTCTTTTTTTCATTTTTGGATGATGTTTCTAGAATTTGAATACATTGTATGCTAGGATGCAAATGCATATTTTACAAAAGGAATAAAAAAGTGAAGATAATGCCGACAACATGGAGTTAGAGGTTACATGACATGGTCAGTTATTTGACTCCATTAGAAACATTTATGTAGACAATGAACAGAAGAGGTACAAGGTCACTAATAGAACATGGGTTAAATATTTACCACAATCTGAAGTTTAAAAAATTTCGTTGTTAAGAGAACCATGAATATAAAATGATGCAAGTTTCAATTGGAAATCATATTCCCGGCGAACAAGCTGGTCGCCGAAGGCGGCTAGTTTATAATGAAAGACAGAAGAAAAATAAGCTGGCATAATCGAATTAACGATTCTGCTTTGTGTGCCAGAAGAGGGATAAGTGAGAGCTTCGAAAGGGACAATAAGAGCCATGGAAATATGGAAACCATACTTTGTTAGTGCTTAAATAAAGCTGTGGTGGATATCCTTTAATGGATGGATATCCTTAACAGAATTACAGAAACACATTGACTTAAATAAGAATAATCAAACGCTGAAATATTTTGGACAACGAATTTTTTCGATATCAGTAGAAATGAAGTTAGCAATAAATAAACATCGGAATAGAGATGATAATCTGGATTTACCTAAAGATTGTAATCTAGAAAAAAACCGTCATAAATGAGGCGAGCGCATTC
This sequence comes from Araneus ventricosus, assembly GCA_013235015.1. Lineage (NCBI taxonomy): Eukaryota > Metazoa > Arthropoda > Arachnida > Araneae > Araneidae > Araneus > Araneus ventricosus. The sequence goes on along the minus strand of BGPR01001032.1, from coordinate 200,027 downwards.
TGTTAATGAGTTGAATATCGAAGTGCAAAAATATAAGTAAGAATTCTTTCCTTTAAGAAATGACAAAACTGCTATTACAGGAAGGTCATCCAGAAAATAAATACCGATTAGTTAATCAAAATGAAAAACACAATATTTATTGGAAAAAACAATCCTGTTACATACCGGAAGCTTCCTTCACTTCTCTACATAATCACCTCCTACATTTGAACATTTGTCGTATCTGTCCACGAGCTTCAGAATTCCCATCTCATATTATTCTGCCGCCAGTTCATTAAGACAGGTGTTCACTGCATTCAAACAAAAGACCGCCGCGCAGTTCACTCCTTTTTTTTGATCATCAACCCTATGGTCCGGACCTTGTTCCTAGCGATTTTCAATCTTTTCCGTAAGCTGAAAGAGTTTCTGGGCGGTAAACGTTTTGGAAGTGATGAAGAGTTGGAGAATGCAGTGGCCACATGTCTTAATGAACTGGCGGCAGAAGAATATGAGATGGAAATTCTGAAGCTAGTGGACAGATACGACAAATGTTTAAATGTAGGAGGTGATTATGCACAGAAGTGAAGGAAGCTTCCGGTACTTAACAAAATTGATTTTTCCAATAAATATTGTGTTTTTAATTTTGTTTAACTCAATGGTCTTTATTTTCTGGATGACCCTCGTATCTTTAACAGACTCAAAAACTAATATTGGTATGCGCATTCATTTTTCTTTGAGCATCTGAGACTTAAATTTGTAGAATAAAAGTAAAGATAGTTTTATTTTTTCCATTTTTCATTGTTAGTGCTGACCATCCTTGTAACCTAGAAAATACTTTTAAAGAACCTTAGAAGAAACAAATAGCTGTCATTAATCTTTACACAAGTTAGTAACGAAGTCTATAAAATAAAGATTGTTTTTCCGATATCTACCGCTGTTAAAAATCAAGATATTCGAACAAAGATAAGATTTAAAAGGAAAAAGAAGAGAACCATATTGTTTATAGACGAAACTGCTAGTTTAAGACGTTCATTTTCTTAATTATACTTGTCGCAATTTTTTACAAGCATCTCTGCCTCGTCAGTCTATCTTTGGATAGGCGCATAAACTTATAAAGTAAAAAATGTGCTGAACAAAAATATTTCTTCTTAATATTAAAATCGAAAATGGATCTTTTAAAAATTCATAACAGTATTTTCTACCTATATAGGAGAAGAACGGTCATCCTTTTTGCTATGACTTGGCAAGAAATTCATTTAATTACGAAAACTAACGCTCTCCTTCAAATTGTTTGGAACAATCAATATATGATGTGAATTCAGACATCACAATCTATTAAACTGATGACTGCTTGTGATAAAGTGATGAGACTCAACATTTATGTTTTGATAACGCAATATCGTCCCTAAATTTAATAAATTACACATCACACACCTCGAAGTATTCGTAAAAATGTCAAGCTTTCTGTCAGTGATGGTTTAAAATCTTACTGGCATAGATATAAAAGAAAACGGGCCATGAAGGAGATGTTTAAAGTAGAATAGTAATAAGAATCACATGGTAATGTGACTTATAAAGATATTTACAGACCTATTCGAGCTGTGTTAATCTTTGGAAAGATATTTATGTGAGATCTCTTTATTCTGTTCGCTATTATTTTGTGAGATTTCATTGCTCTCCTAACTCATTCCATAAAAAGTAAGAAATAATTCAATTTTACAGATGATTTTTGGATTCCGAAGCACTCCGTGCTTTTGCTCAAACGCCAGGTGGAGTTGATTTCATTAAAATAGGGGTGAAGTGAGAAATGGAGGGGGAAATATTTACATTTTACTCCGCGTGATCTAACAAAAATCTCCGGAAATGAGCTCAACTTACTCATTGCCTGTCACCCTTTTTCGGAGGAAAATCATCAAAAGAGCTAATTTTGGCATTTTGAAACGATCAGTACCTATTTTCCTCTGGGTTTTGATTATATCAATGTGACGAAATGATGGTATTTCTTAAAGTAATCTTTTCAGCAAGCAGCGATAAATCCGTTTTCAAAAGGTTATGTTATCCTAGCAGAAACCAAAGTGGCCTCTTGATAGAGAAATACAGGTTTGAGACTCCACACATCAAATATTCAGTACGCGGCAGCCAGCCTGTAGTTATCCAGGTCAGCTTATGACGCATGGAAATTACGATGTCTTTTGTAATTGAGTCTAGAGTAGTTTAAAAAAGTTATACTTATTTAACAAATAAAATGAATAATTTGTGTCCACAAATAATGAACAGAATCAATCAATTGTGTCCCCAAATAGTAATCAAGATCAATGAGTTATGCGCACAAATAGTGGTAAACATGATTCTAGTAGTACAGAAACGATTATCAATTCGCACTCAGTTACGCACAACAGCGATTGGTAAATATTATTTTGATGCAAATGAAGACGTTTGAGGAAGGACCTTGTAATTTTTTTTATCCTCTTGAAGAGACACATGAACTGGCTTACCGTGTCCGATATTTATGCTCAGCACACGTGATACTAGTTCATATCCTGAAGACTGACTAAAGGAACACGATATCCATGTTCATACGAATCTCGGATAACGGGAACTCGAAGTCGACATTCTTCTACCAGACACCAGCGTCTCCCTACATCATAGTCCTCGCACGCAGTCAATATTTTTATAGCTGAGAAAAAAAATTATTACTGATATATTTATCCGATTCTTTTTTTGCACTTCCGTCATATTATGGGAATTTTTTTCTTCCTACTTCTCCTTGAATATCGTTTTATTTCTTGTAAAGGTGTCAATTCCAGCTGGTGATTCATCATTGCGTATGAAGCAACCTTCTTTGCCAAAATGTTGGTTTTTCGAAACAGACTCCAAATATCTTTTAATCTTTTATCGCACGGATTATGGATTTGTGTTGGTTCTGATCAGTGATACATATCACTGGACCGCCTTCCGTGACAGATAGCGCTCTCTGAAGGTAAAAAAAGCATTTGAATTACGGATAATCTAAAAGAAGAAAGCAAATGTGTTCCATTGGTCAGAATATCGGAATTTTAAGAGTACGTTTAAAAGACTACTGATATTATAAAGTGATGGGAAGGTGTATTTTATCTTTCTCTTTACCACCATGCCGACGACATCAGTTGAAGGGATCTTATTGAGGGAAATATTCATTACGGAAGAAAATTAACTGGTGTGAAAATTACAACTCGAGGGTCTTTATTGATAATATCCCATTTGGACCTTTTTATTTTATCAAGGCAGGAACTTTAGTTTGGCGCACTATGTTGCTTTGTTTTAAGACGTTGATAATTAGGAACACTCTCAGCAGCGGAGGAAATATCTGGAACTTTGGGGGAAATAGTAACTAGAGATGTTTACCTCTATGAGAAAATTTTTCAAATTTTGAAAACGACAACTATTTATTCTCGGCAAATATATGCTTGTACTTTAGTAGGTAATACTTAAAATTCATCATCAACGGATGCATCCGAATAATTTTCTATGTTGTTAGTTTGATTTTGAGAACGAAATGAAGAAAATTTCAAAATGGAAATGGGAATAAATTCTGAGCTTCAAATTCGGTTGTTATTCTAGGAACAAATAGGTTCGTTCATATTTTAATCAATTCTCTTCTATTCATCATGTTTCATTTACGACGCTTCCCAGATTTTTTAAGGAGGCGAAAAAAGGAAGTTGCCAATTTGACGAAAGGCTACTGTCATTATAAAGTGATAGGAAGGAGTATTTTATTTTCCTCTTTACCACCTTGCCGACGACATCAGTGAGGGGATATTTATTTAGGGAAATATTTATTACAGAAGAAAATTAACTGGCGTGAAAATTACAACTCGAAGGTCTTTATCTTTAATATCCCATTCGGACCTTTTTATTTTATAAAGGGAGGAACTTTAGTTTGGCGCGATATGTTGCTTTGTTTTAACACGTTGATAATTAGGAATACTCTCAGCAACGGAGGAAATATCTGGAACTTTGGGGGCAATAGTAACTAGAGATGTTTACCTTCATGAGAAATATTTTTCCAGATTTTGTATACGACAGCTATTTATTCTCGGCAAATATATGCTTTTACTTTAGTAAGTAACCCTTAAAATTCATCATGAACGGAGGCATCCGAATAATTTTCTATGTTGTTAGTTTGATTTTGAGAACGAAATGAAGAAAATTTCAAAATGGAAATGGGAATGAATTCTGAGTTTCAAATTCGGTTGTTATTCTAGGAACAAATAGGTTCGTTCAGATTTTAATCAATTCTCTTCTTTATCATGTTTCATTTACGACGCTTCCCAGAATTTTTTAAGGAGACCAAACTAAAAAGGAGATAATGGGCACACACATTTCGATTGGGATGTGATTGACGGCATCGTCGCAGAAGTTACATAGTATGTTTATTTCCAACTGCTTAGGTGGCTGCATTGGTCTTATGTAATTTTGGCTTCAGAATCAATTTGGCTTAATTTACCAGAAAATCCGCTATCATGGCTCAAGCATTCTTACGTCTGTGTGGCATGGAAGGATGAAGCATTATATGCCAGCTCAGGTGTTTTCCTCTCAATTTTACTATGTCTCAGATCCATCTCGAATAGCCTTGTATAGCTTCAAGGTAGGAAGTTAATCTTACTAATAGATATATTTTCGGAGGGAATGAAAAAGGAAGTTAATGTCAAGGTGGACATATATCATAGAACGATAATCATTCCTAGCTAAAAATAAGGTCGTATGCCTTTTAAAGACAGAAGAACTAGGAACTCTGTTTGTTTGTTATCAGCAGCAATTTAAATACGTATAAGAAAAGCAAAAATTTAATTTCTTCGTTTTAAATTCATGCTAAATTTCTTTAGAGACTAGGAAACATAATTAAAATAGTTGAAAAGAAAATATCTTTCTGTAATGATATCTGTCTAAATATCTTTCTGTATCTTAATAAGCCATCGTAATCAAAATTTATTTTTAATTTTTAACCATAGTATTGTTTTGGGATAATGTAGCCATGTATAGTTCTTCAACCATATATTCTCAATATTCATTTACTATTTTTTAATAATCCAAACTATACGATTTAGATTGTTTTCCAATGCCTAGTGCTTATAAAAATAGATTCTTTCGAAGAAATATAACCTTTAATTGAAAAAGAAAGTATATTGTTTGTAGACAATGCCGTTATCACATTTTTTCTTTAATAATTCTGCACCGACAGTATATCTTTGTATCAGGGCTTGAAATTTAAAAAAGTCGTTCATTAACATAAAAAAATGTCAGGTCGAATGACTAGCGCAGAAAAAATCTTGAAATTAAAACCGAGTGTCGAACTTTTAAAAACCTAAGAGGTATTTCCGACATTGTTAAGCAATGAGCATTGGAACTTTTTTTTCCTTTAAGACAATTCGAAAGCCACTTTAAGCTAACAACTAAAACTACTTGTCTCTTTCTACAGCAAAAAAGGTTATAAAAAGTGAATGTGATTCCACAGACTGCTTTAAGTGATGGCTACTCATAATAAAGAGACGATACTACGATAGTGCAATGACCATAAATCTAATAAATTACTCTTAACATTCTAAAAAAGCAGTCTTAAAACTGCCCAGATTACTTTGAAAATGAGACGTTAAAATCCTACTTGGATAGCTGTAAAGGGAAACGGACCGTGAAGAAGATACTGTTAGTAAAATAATAGTAAGAATCAGAGTATGGGGAATTATAGAGACTTCATTCCAATTTCATGAAGCTTTGGAATGGCGTTCATGCACAAGATCTTTATTTTATTCTTCATTCTTATATTTCATTAAATTTTATTGCAGAGATAACTCACGCCTTCAATATCGTATTACTGAAGGAATAACTCATTTCTGGCTACTTGGGTGATTGATTATGGTGTTTTACGATGATAACGGTTATGGTAATCGGAGGTGATCAGGTTTTTGTCGGTTCTCGAAATAAACGTTTTAGAATAAAAAGTTTTCAAAAATTGTCAAAATAATAAAAAATAAATCTGTAGAATAGTAACCTATGCATGATAACGCATTTATATAAAACATGTTGCATTAATCTTTAATGTTCTAAAACGTGACGTGAGTTTTGGAATAGTCTCCAAATGGAAACTAATTCCAAGTTACATATTTTGATATATTTCGCTAAACAAAAACAATTTCGCATAAAAAATTCTGATGTCACTTATTTCCAAAATGAATATTTGTATTTTAAGTAGTCTGTTTTAGATTTTATAGTAGTTGGTCCAATTTTTCATTAACATTCCACGTGTTAGATTCACACACGATGATACTTTACTTGTCGGATATAGAACAGAACAGAACACCACTTCATGCCCCTGCGACTATAACCTTTTGGTTATTTGAACAGTGTGGCGGACATGAAGTGGAAGAGACATCGGAAGACACTCCTTAACTGTCTAGCAAATAATGGCGAAACCAGAGAGATGGAAAAGGTTAAAAAATGCAAATCTAAAAATCTGGAATAATATACAAGAAACAAAAGGGAGTATCATATAAAACCATATACAAACAAAAACTGTAAAAAGGAAATAAATATGAATATGAAGTGTACAATATCAACAAACACGAGAGAGAAAAAAAAACTAATCAAATAAAGAAGTCGACAAAAACAAACTACAATGCGAGTGTTAAAGCATAAGTGTGTCTCTTATGTTGATTGTTCTTTCCTCCATAAAGTGGAAGTTCTTCTGTGTGGAAGCGGAGAATAGTTTAGGTGCGCTGTCAATTCGACGAAGAGGGCGCACAAAATTCCCCATGTCGGTTTGCAGGTAATGGAAAAGGCTTGAAGTGAAAGGTGATCATGGATTTATTCGAAAAAGCTCTTGAAAATCATTAAGATGGTGTAGCAATCATTGGATTTTAAGTCGGGAGCCTTTGTTGGAAGCGACGTTGAAGAACCAGATTAGCTCATGTTGCTGTGCCGGTTTAGTCATGTGTAAGGATGCAGTCAGAATGCACTCTGTCGCATAATGGAAAGGAGTGCAGTTTGTGTTTCCACATGGGCAATTTGCTGTCGAGGCAAGGTTAAACATTTTCAATTATGAGGGAAATGGGCCGTGTCCTGTAAGAAACAGGATTTCTTCTCTTTTCCACTAGCATGGTTGAGTCGAGACTCTTGGCAGGATGTTAAATGTGGACCTCCCCGCATCTTCATATTCCCAGTCTGACTGCCAGTCCTTCATCATTTTTTTCTTAAGATTAATTTCAGGAAGGAAATCGGAATCTTAACAGATAGTGGGTCTCTATCAGACTCCGCAGCTTCTTTTTCTAATCTGTCCTCCTCCTCGTTTCCTTCCTGGCCCACGTGAGCTTTGATCCAAGAAGTGTGCATATGCTTATTCGTGATAAGGCTCTTACAGATCTCTCTAGCTGTTGTGTTTCTACTTCTTGGATTAGCTGCCGCCTGGACATTCGCCTGATTGTCCACTAGAATGGTGATTGGCTGGTGAGGGAGGTTGGTTGCATGGTCTGCTGCGTGTTCAAGGCCAGAAGTTCCACCTAGAAAACTGTATTGCAGTCTTGCAGTTTTGCCAACCATCTGTAGACTATATTTTGTTCTGACCAGACGCAAAATGCTGCCCCTACACCTCTTTCGGTATTCGAGCCATCCGTGTAGATGCGGGTGACCGATGTTATACCCCATCCTTCTACCAAAGAAATCTGTTCCTAGTCGGACATTCAGCGGGATGTGCAGCTCAGCCCGTTTTCCCTTTTTCAACCTCTCCAGGAGCGAGAGTTGTCAAAGTGTCTTGAAGGAAGATGCTCAATCTTCGAATGGCAGTGACTCTGGCCTCCTGCTGGAGATGGATTAGAGAGGAGGAATCATCCAAGTATGACCTGGAGCGCCGAGGTTGCTGTGGTTCTGTATGCTCCTGTAAAGACGCCATCAACCATCCAGTTTAACATATTCTTTTTGTTCTGGTTCATTCTTCATTGTACTCGTTTAGCATCTACACGACGGTCATTTTTGTCTCGGATTAGAACGAGGCTTCTAATTTTGAGCTGTGGTCACATGATGAGGAAAGTATTTGAGTCCGAACTCCATTGTCCGTACGCCCCTTGACACACCAACGTTAGGACTTATGACACACGACGGAAAATTTAACTGTCATGTGTTCGACATACAAAATGAATTTTTGAAGGAATTAGTTCTCGAATCCGAGATCTTTTGTCCTTCAAGCCAAAATCTTGCCACTAGGCTATTGCAGTACCATTTTTTTCAGAGATATGTCAAGTTGGTATGAATGAATAAAATTTCATGAATTCCAATAAAAAAAACCTGTTCATCGATAAAAAAATCAAAATGATCCTTTACCTGCATGTGTAAGAAGATATTTATATATAGAGAGTTGTAGTTAAAAAAAGAAATTTGAAAAAAAAGAAAAGGATCATATGATGTCAAATTTGATAGGTTGAGCCCGGTAGTGTGATAGATATGTGAGGCGCATTTATTTCTTTTAACTACACATAAGATGTTGTGTTGTTTTCCCAACAACTTAACAGAAATAAACACTCACATTCAAGAAAATGACGGTTAAAAACTCTTAAGTATCTCGAAAAATGATATTAGAATATGTATTTGAAGTCCGATGTTTATTTCAGATTGTGAAAATAATGATTGATTGACATATGTTAATTAGTATCTTTTACCATCAAAGGTTGTATTCTCCTAATTACAAGAAGTCGCAGTTAGTATATCAAAAAATTTCGGAGATTCAAGGAAAAAAACATAATTGGCGCATGTTAAAACAGTTTTTTCAGCAACACTTTGAATGACGAAGTTAAGTGGTGAAAAAAAAGTTTTTTATCCAGAGTTTGTCCTGCGAGTCGAATATCTGATGAAGTACAAGAGAATATGTTCAATATTATTTTCTTGAATACAGATGTGTCAACGAAGGTTATCATGGAACCAAATTTATTCAGAAGCACCAGAGTAATAAACATCCGGGTTAGAAGTCTCGGTGTTACAATCTCTTCTATTTTTAAGCCATGGAATAAGGGTTAAGACAGGAGGATTGCGAAAATAAGTTCTTTATGTTTCAGAAACTAAAAGAAGAAACAAAGAATAATCACCAGAATGGTTTCACTAATTTCAGGAACTACATGTCGTGTTGGAAAAGTGGATGAATGATAGTCATCCCTTTCGAATTTCTCTTGCGCGTTTAAAGACAGAATGAAAACGGATACTGATTAGATCATTTGTTGTTCTTCTGCCAATAGGGATTTAAACAAGTAGAATAAAAGCAGAAAATACTTTTTATGTTTTACTTTCTAAATATGTAGCGTCCTTGCAACCTAAAAATGCGTTTAAAATGGTCAAAGAATAAACTGTATTTTAATATTTCTATGGATTACTAATGAAGTTTATTAGATACTGAAACGCTACCTACCGCTTGAAGAAAATGGATATGTGGAACAAAAGTAAGCTTCCAATTAAAAAGAAAGTAAAAACAAACAAAGTAGATTGTTTACGATGAAAACTGCTCTCTTAAAACATTTTATTTTCCAAAGCTTACCAGCCGCTTGCAACTCTGCCTCAGCTGTTTATCGTTCTATATTTGCTTAGGATTAAAAAAGTTTAAAAACATCTCTTTTGAAATTAGCATCGAGTGTCGATCTTTTAAAAATTTACTGCTGTAATTCCCTCCCTTTTAAGTGAAGAGCGTTGATTCTATTTAGACGACTAGAAATTCCGTCATTTAAATTTAATTCTGAAAATTAAGTGTCACTTCAAATAGAAAAAAGTCCAGAAAAAGGGTGAATGAAAGTCATCACTGACAGATCTAATTGATATTGTTACTCATAATAAAGAGACGAGACCCAACATTTATAAATCTATTAAATTACAATTTACATACTCAGAAACTGTCTTAAAAATGCCCAGATTCCTTTGAAAGTGAGTATGTAAAATTCTACTTGAATACCAAACGGACCATGAAGATGTTGTTAATAGAATAGAAACAAGAATCATAGTAACGGGAAATAATACAGAGCTCTTCAACACTTCAGTTTCATGAGCTGTTAGAAATGCGTTCATGCGAGCGCTCTTTCTATATTCTTTTTCATTCTTATATTTCATTAACTTTTATTGCTGATATAATTCACACTATGAACATCATAATACCAAAGAAATAACTCTTTTCGTTGCAACTTGCGCTATTGACTATACCATGGGATATTGGTAATGATTATGGCTTCAGATAAAATTGGGTACTTGTCGACTAAGAATACAAAATTTCACTAAAAAATTTCCTCTTATATAGCAGAAACTGATAAACAACTACGATTCTATTTAACAGAAAACAGTGAATGAAAATATATTTATCTAAAAGCTATTGTATTAAATTTTGAAGCATTTTTTTAAGAACTGCAATATGGTTTATCATGTCATTTTTGATAAACTGATTATTTTGTTTTCTTTGGATATTGGCTTTTGTTGCACGATAGGTACATGGATATGCGAGTAATATTCCTTTATTTTAAAGACTATAAGACTTGAGTATTATAAAGGACTAGAAAATCACCATTCATAGTTTGACGGGTGCAAATTGCCTCTTCATTCGAGAGATTTCCCTTAAAATTTCGGGTGTTTAAATAGATATACATGCGAGAGAAATATTTAAAATTGATTGAAAACAAATAAAATAAACATATGTTTTATGACAGGAAATATTTTCTTTATTTACATATTATTTGAATATTTCTTTATACAAAAAACCTCTTGGTAAACAACATTCCGTGTGAAGTATTTTTCGTTGTTTAATAATTTTCCTTGTACTTCAGATGCCTTTGTGTAAATTTTAACGTGATTGGGAATCCTAGACCTTGAAAGTGCAACATAGAGTGTCCATGTGAAAAGACAGGCTCATTGAGGTAAATTCCAACATGATCGAAAGTTTGCCCTTGCGATTTGTTGATAGTCATCGCGTAAGCTGGAATTAACGGGAACTGGCGGCGCTTGAGGACGAATGATAGATACACGTCACTGGTAGCTAATATAATTCTTGGCAAGAAAACAACATAGCCACGATTGCATTCAGATACAATTTGGCGTCCAAACTATATCACGCGCATGATATACCACTGACGTAATTTACTACTTTCTCTTAAAAAACGGAAATTAATTTGAAATATAGGATTAATATAATTTAAAATTTCTCGGGAACTATTGATCATAGCGAGACAAATTTTATATCAATCGATAGAAAATTTTATTTTACTATTTTAGAGCTATTAAATTTGAAATTAGAACGACAATTACTCTTTTAAATTTAAAATTACTGAAATTTAGGTTCTCTAACAATGAAATAATGCTGTTTAACGAGTTTTATTGTTGGTGACGTCAGAGCGTTACCGGGGGATCTGGGCTATTATATTAGTAATATCACGAGAGTCAATATCGTTAGTCTAATAATTGCTCTCAGATGAGGTTATGCTAATGTGTAAAAAATTTGAAATGTTCGTTGCAGTAAATTGCAATTATGGGTATTTTGATCTATAATTTGGAGTTGTTTGTTTGAATTTGTTACTTTTATATTCTGTTTAAGTTACACAACAGATAATAAAATCTCACGATTTACCATTGTATACCATTTTCTCCTGACCTCTCATGTAGAAAAACATAATTCCTTAAAAAGTCAAGATTGTGTAACCGATCTCTACTGCATCTGTCAAATCTCAATCCTACCCTCAAACTTCCGTTTATAAGGCACACAGTTGCACAATTAATTTTAAGACGTTACACCTCCTTCGTCAAAGTGATGCTAGCGTCTCCTTAAACAAATCTAAGAAACAAAAGAGATTTGTTTGAAATATCTGCAAACCTATTGGTACCGAAAGCCTTAAAACTGAATTCAATAATCTTGTAAGTGGTTTTCATTCCAATTTTGGAGATTTCCTTCGATTCCATAAAACTGACTTCAGAGAAATTAAATAAAAACGATTCCTGCAGAATGGATTCCAAAGACCAGTTATTCAAGGTAATGCGAAAGTTATTTGCCAGGAATAGATGATGGCCATGTTCTAAATTTAAAATATTTCCTCCATAAAGGTAAAATTTTCTAATTACTACTTCTAACCATAAGTTCCACATTAATTCTCTTTTACCGAAAGCAGTCGTAATTATAGTTATGTTCACATAAAGCGGATTAGCACGGAAACTCTAAGTTTATGCTATGATAAAATCAAAAGTTTTGAACGGGATGCCGTTGTCGAACACACCTTCAAGTTGTAATTTTCGCTCAAGTTGATTTTCTTCCTCAATAATTATCCCCCTGCCAATATTTCCCCCTCAATCGATGTCGTCGACAAAAGATGGTAAGGTGGATGATAAATCCTTCCTGTCCGCCGTACATAAGGGCTTTATAATGTCAGTGGCGTTTTGAGCAAATATCTTTAATATTCCGATACGCCAATCGATGAAATACAGTCGCTTTCTTCCGGTAGATTATCCATAATTCAAAAGGGATTCTTCCTTCCAACACTGTTTTTCTGAATCAGAATTTGGTCTGGTGAGACGTAACGCCGATCTGAAACAACATAAATCCATAAACTGGCCGATAAAAGACATTTGAAATCTGTTCCGAAAATCGAGGATTTTCGGACAGAAGGGTGTTTCAGTCGCGATGATGAATCACCCGCCAGATTCGCCGCATTTACAACAAATAGAGAAATATTGACGGTGATAAAGAAAAAAATAAACCGCAAAATATGCCTTGGCTGAAGAAAAAGAAAGCCAATAAATAAATAAACGAGGGTAAATCTGTTATTCTGTAGGCAATAATCTAGCGTATGGGATTTTTTTAATGTTGTTTTTAATTTCTGCTTTGATTTTAACGCATGATCTGCTAAGTAGCGGCATTTGGGGTTTCATGGCACATGAGTTCGGTTTGATTAAGCTCCTCCAAACATACTGTAATGGATAAAATTTTGCATGAAATTATAAACGCTAATAAATTTCTATTGTTGATACCAAAGCCATGGTTAAAAGGTTTTGCGAACAAGTCAAAACCAAAACTGCAATAAGTGAAACAGGCGGAATCAAGTTAGAAAAAAATAAGAAGTAAAAATATTAAAACTACCGTTAGTTTATTAATCACAGCCAAAATACAAAAATTATTTTCATATAAAGAATTAGTTAAAAATCAATAAAATTATGCATTAACTATGTTTAAATTTAGTTGGCACAATGATATCCCGCATGTCACTCGACGTGTTCTCTTCTTTCTTGGTACCTTAACAGTCTGTGTAACAGTAGGACATGAGTGTGTGGAGTTTGTGTTATTGAATGAATCTCATAAGCCCGCATTCATATAATATTTAAGAATGTCTTTTGATGTACTGAATGCCCTTAAATAAGCATAAGAATTTATTGCCTCAGGAGGCGTTGCAGGTTTTTCGGGTGGAAGAACATTTACATATTTATTAAGGTATATCAAAGTTTTTTTTTTATTTGCTGTCAGACCTTATTGCAGTAAAAGTACAAAACAACAAAAACTTTATTGCAATAACAGTACAAAACCACTAAACATTAGAAAGTACAATCCATCATGAGTGGTGTTTTTTTTCCTATCGTTTTGCCCACTGAGGGACCCCTTGGTGGAATTTCTCAGGGTTCACTCCACATATGGGGATGAGAAGTTACCGGATCGCTTCACTGGAGGGTGGAGTAATGATTGTGTGATTGTGTTAGCCGCATCTCCGATGACGAGACGTACCATCTACGAGAGGTATTGATATATTGCCTGGTGATGGCCATTTTGTAAATAACCATAGAACCTGTGGTTCCTGCCTCGGTGACCAGATTGTTCAGATTCACCGGACGGCTTCCTACCAGGTCGGGGTGATTTCATCCGAGGCATGTGTGGTCAAGCATTGTCCTGCTGGTGGAGAGGTCTGACCAAAGCAAGGTATTGCCCTTTTAAAGCAGTGTACGTCCTGTCTAGCTGTTCGCAGTAGAATGGAGAGGAGACAGTTGGCCGTCTGGTAGAATCTCGAAGTGAATGACCTGCTCAAAATTCTACCACACCCTCATCATTAATTATTTTTCAAACTGTCCTTATTTTTCAACTGTGTGATGATGAGGATGCGACCTGAATCGTTTCACCACTCTAACAACTTCCATATGATGCAAATGCAAGAAAGTATGACGCACGACATTGGATGCAACATACACGGACGATCTATGATGGGTTGATTCTTTAATCAATGAGGCTACCCCTGTGCCATCCAGCTCTGATCGTTGTTACACAGTAAACGGTAAACTTCAAAGGTGCTTTCGAGAAATAAGTGCATGAAAGGCAGTTTAAGTGTTAAACTGAGTTAATGCATATGTTCATGTCAACGTCGGTTATGAGGTATTGCCTGTGTTGGAATTAATTTACAGACTTATGAAAGTGACCGAAATCTCTTTGAATTACTTTATGAGTAGGAAACATTAAATGCAATGAACATTTTCACCGCAGAGTATCATTTGTGCCTGTCTTCTAATGTAATAATTTAATCTAATAATTTAAGATACTATTAGCTAAGTCAGCTAATAGTAAAACCTTTATAGTCCTTTCTGCTCCACCCGTCAAAGCTGGTTTCAATTATCCTCCAAACAACTTAGAAGACATTCGATTGTACGGTTAATTTGAAGAGATTACACCTCTTAGTTTGGCCTCGGAAAAGAGCTCTAATGACTTCTAAATGGAAAACAGAAGATATTTGATTAAAATATCTATAAATAACTTAGTGCAGAGAATATTACAACAAAATAATGTCGTAATTGATTTGAGTTACTATTTACTAATTTACCATCTATTCTGAGAAAAATAACTTCTTAGGAATGAAATAAATGCATTCGTTAATAATGGAATTCACAGACCAGCTATGCAAGGTAATGCAAAAGTAATTTTCTAGGAAGGATTTATGTTAATATTCTAAATTTGAAATATTTTCTCCATAATGGTAAATTTTTCTAATTACTACCTCCAACTATAAGTTCCACATAAGTCCTCTTTTGGTGAGAGCAGTCGTAATTATAATCGTGCTCACATAAAGCGGATTAGCTCGCCAAACTTAAGTTCCGTCGCTGATAAAATCAAAAGTTCCAAATTGGATGCTGTCGTCGAATACACTTCGAGTTGTAATTTTCACGCCATTTGATTTTCTTCCCCAATAATTATCCGCTTTCCCAATACCTCTCCCTTCAATCGATGTCGTCGGCAAAAGATGGCAAGGTGGATGATAAATTCCGCTGTCTCCCGTACATAAGGGCTTTATAATGTCAGTGGTCTTTTGAGCAAAACTCCTCAAAATTTCCGATACTTTAATCGATGGAAGTCAGTCGCTTTCTTTTTCCAGATTACCCATCACTAAAGGGGTTTTTCTCTTCTGATACTGCTTTCTGACACAGAAGTCAGTTTAATGAGACATATCGCCTATCTGAAGCAACACAAATCCATAATCCGGGCGATAAAAGATATCTGGAATCTGTTTCGGAAAGCGAGGATTTTCGGACAGAAGGCTGCTTCGTTCGGTATGATGAATCACCCACCAGATTCGACGCGTTTACAACAAATCAAGAGATACTGAAAGGAAATTCGGAAAGAAAAATTCGCCACCATATGGCGAGAAAGAAAAATGAAATAAAGCAAATTTATATCTATTAGTAGTTTGCATCTATTTGCGATTTGCAATAAAATAAAGTATGTTGTATTTATTATGTTGATGCTCTTTTATTTTAACACACGATATGTTAGAAATACAAAACCCCCCGATTGGTTGAGAATTGACTGTTGTTTTCAGAAAATGTTGATTTTTTTTATTCGTTAGTTTAACATCCCTCTTCGAAGCTACATGAAACTTACTGGGAGTGGGGAATGTTAATTTGAATAGTTCTCAAATGACGATGATACCACAAGACCGATCACCTGACTATCCAGTATTCCAGATCACAGCAACTGGAGGACTTTTGAGTCTTTTTGACAGAATTTACATGCCCTTGGGCCAATTGAGCGGCAGGCAGTTGGTGGAACTGAAGATGAAGCGTGCGATCCTTTTTCGCCGAAGATGAGATTCTTTCTTTTGGGCCGTGCCCTCTGTTGTTTGCTGAAACTGAAATTCATAGTTGTCTGTGAATTAACAGTTGTTTGTTGTAAGCAAAAAATAATACAGAAGAAACATTTTTAAAGCATCGCTGGCTCTCTTATCCACTCTAAAGTTGAGATCTGCACTATTACGTACTAGTTTTTCTTATTTGTAAAACTCTTTCATTTCTTATTCGCCAAAAGTTTATTAAATGATTTGATTTTCTTTGGAAAGATGCTTTCTCCTGTTCACGATCATCTTCGGTATTTATCCAGAATCAAAGATAAAAAAATCTTTTAATTTATGCATTTGATTTCAGAAATGCCGTAAGTTATAATGGCGTTACAACAACATTACGTTAGAAATGACGTTGGAGACGGCCACGCGATAGAATTCTTGAAGTTCGAATGCCGTCCCTTGTCTAAATTTTTCAAATGGCTGAGCCACCTGTTAAATACATTCCCCGCCGACATATAGACAAAAATTCGCGTTCAGACACATGAAATACTGACACTTTGGCAGAGAGTGATAAAAAGAATATTCCATTTACACTGAAATTTCACAATTCATTGGTTAAAATCCATATAAAGTTCAATTTATATATATCTCACAGGACCTCTTCCAGTTTTTTTCTTCATATTTCAAATAGAATAGCATAATATCTCCTATGTACTATTACCATAATATCACCACTAAGTGTTATTCAACTGTTAAAAGTTGCGTCCTCATCGTGAGTAATGACTTTAACCACTTTGTCTATCCACAGATTCCACTTAATTGGCTGAACTATTGGTATATGAAAATTGATTCAGCATCACTTATAAATAAATAATAAAGATAATCATTTTATCTAGCTAATTAGAGAGTCAATGCCCATTT
This sequence comes from Araneus ventricosus, assembly GCA_013235015.1. Classification (NCBI taxonomy): domain Eukaryota; kingdom Metazoa; phylum Arthropoda; class Arachnida; order Araneae; family Araneidae; genus Araneus; species Araneus ventricosus. Next base: position 183,063 of record BGPR01001032.1, on the reverse strand, counting down.
CTCCACTATTCTACATAAAAACTACTCATTTCAAATTATACCAAATTAGAGTTTCAATCTTATGGTTGATATCTTCATGCCCTATATTGAAAGGTATAAAATCTTAGCTATGCTATTACCATAGCATAAACAATGAGTGTTCATATACTTTAATTGTTGAAAGCTTCACCCCACATTTTGCATAATGGTTTTAAAATATTAAGCATCTCTAAAGCATAATTTATGTCATTTACTTCAGGACTCTTAATATGCAAATTGATTCAGTATCACCTGCTACGAAATGAGCAAAAATTAAGAATGTATGTAAACAAGTAGTGAATAAATGCAGTTTCCTTTACCATTTTATCAAAGAATTCGTCACTCATGAGAAGGAACTAACTAAAAAAATGAACATCCATTTAAAAGTGTATTAGAATATTTTTCGAAATTCTCCCTTTTGCAATACAGATTTTTATAAAAAATGAGAACTCATATTTTGTATTGGGGAAAATATGTTTTATGCATCTTTGAATTCATTTTGCCCAGATGTTGGGCATCCAGAATCTGTGAAATGCATTTTATTTCATGAAAAAGTGTTTGTGAACTCGAATAAGTGCAGCAATTTGAATGAAATATCGAAAAATGTAAAGAACGCTTAGCATTCTTTATAATCATCACTTGGAGAAGGCTACGTGCATTCTCTTTTTAAATGTTCCATCCATGCACGGAGGAGAGTGAAAGACAGACATTATTATTCTTTTAGAATGTTTTGAAGTTTGCGATTTTTGTCAGAAGATTTCTGTACTTAATCCAAACTATCATTGCATTTAATTTTGGGGTAGTATCTTAAATCAGTTAAAGATATTTTTATTGCTTTACAGACCTGCTAACCTCCAGATTTGAAAAAGAGAGAGACATTTTCAATTATACATACACGACCACAAGGGCCAACGTTTACTTTATTTAACTCATGCACAAATAAGGTGGAGGAGGCCTAATGAAACAATCTTTTACTTTGGATACATTTTTCTCAAAATTTTATTTTTTTTACAAAACAAATAAAGTGTATTGATTTTTAAAAATTGCTTATCTGGGTTTTAAAATAATCTGATCAGTTTTTTAAAGACAATTTATTTAGTTCTCCCTCTTCCATACATATTTTATATCTAGACAGTATTACCAATATAAATATTTGACTTACCTATATATTTTTTGTACTTTAGAGCTTTAATTTATGGATTTACATTTCTTCATATGTATATTTCTTGATTATAGTTTTTTTCATATTTACAGTGTTGAGTTCTACTTACAAATAATCCTATTTATAAGTTGCATGATACTCCTTTACTTTTATTCCTTTAAAGAAGAAATTGTTGCAGATTTTGCCGGAAACAATTGAAAACTCAAACATGCAAATGGTACAAAATGCATACGATTTATCTTTTTTTGGAAGCGATAATAAACGAATATTCCTCGGAATAGGCCTTGGTAAATACTGTCTGGTATTTCTTTTTAGATTCTTTCGGTGACATCAGATCTGGACTGATGGAAAAAGAAATGCACGACAAAAAAAAAAATTAAAAAATATTTCGGCTATACCCCTATCACGACAAGATAGGCAGAAGAGATATACAAATTCTCACTAGCGCCGAAAACCCGTGACGATAGTCACTAGTCAACAAGCTTGGTCATGATACCGCGGCAAAGAGCTAATGAGGAATCCGTAGAGGAATGATGTCAAGCATTCGAAATTTGAGGAGAATGTGTTAGCGGGAGGCGCTGGATTTTTCTTTCGTCGCTCTTGTACTGCTTTTTTTTATTACTACTATTTATTTGCTCCGATTTCTCGAAAATACTAAAAAGCGGGAGGAAATCGGTGAGAATCGGGAGGCTGGAGAAATTGTTAAAAAGCGAGAGAGTTGGCTGGTCTGGCTTTATTATTTGAATTGTGTAACTTGCCTTGTTTTTCCAACCATTTTTTAGCGCATACATTTGTATTTCATGTTTTCAGTTTTTGTTTCGTTGGTATGCTTTAGCTAGATTTATTTTTCTGTCTTGTTTGTTATATTTCTGAATTTTGAATTGATATTTTATTGCTAATTTTTTTTATCTTAACCATTTATGCTAGATCTGCTGCAAGTGCTATTTTAAAATTTTTACGTATGATATATTGACTAAAATAAATATATTTTGTACAGTTATAATCAAAGAACGATAAGTTTCGCAAAAAATTATTAATTAAAATAACTTAAAGTTTTTATAAATTTTTTAATTCCAACTTTTATGATGAAAATATTTGCCTTAGGGTTTTGAATTTGTATTTTGTTGGACTCCTTGGATGTTTATTCAGAGCAATATTTGAGAAGCAAACTATTTGGAGTGAAAATTCAAATAAAAATCTTGATTAGGCGATTTACCACGAAAGTGAAATTTATACTGCCATTCATTTATTTTTACTGACTTTTAGATTTAGATATTAGAAACATTCATTATTTATATTTGCAGAACCAATTTTGGAGATTTGTATTTTTACGAGTTTTTTTTTAAGGAAGAAGCTGTAGGAAATTAACGTTTCCAAGGCATAAATTTCTTCCTAACCCTACGACTGCTTATCGCCCGATTCCACGAGTAGGAACTAAATTTACTTTCTGTTGCATCCTGCAATTTTCGCAAGCTATTGTGTTTAATTAGTACTATTACAGCGTCGAATCGTAGTATACTAATAAAACATCGCCCATAAATAACGATTCGCTTGGTTCAACGGTATTTGAACATGTTTGCTAACTTTGATTCTAAATAGATATTTTAAAAATTTCGGCATGCGTTAAGAAATGCAATTATTTTTCAAATTGTGTTACTAGCAAAGAAAAAAGAATTCCCAGATCCATAAATGGACGAAAGGACACACAAAATTCAATGTCATGAGAAAAATTTTTTCGCCAAGATCGGTTGCGTTTCCTAAACGCAAGTTAATTATCAGAGTCATTGAAGTTAAACTATAAAGGCAAATAAAGCATTTTAAAACAGTACATTTTGCGGAAATGGGTGATTGGTTCTTTTTCAGAAAGGAAATAAAGTGGTATTAAAAGCGAATGATTCTATTTATAAAATATGGATTAGATGAAATATCAAATTACGGAATATCTAAATCATTCGGAAATCATATAGAGGAAGTTAGGATTTAAAGGAAGAATTTGAACGAACAGTGTGAGAGATATGGAATTCGCATTTTTCTATATATATATATATATATATATATAGAGTATAAATCGAAAAATGAAAGAGTATAAAATGTGAAATGAAAAAAAAAACTTAAGAAATAGCCTCAACATTAATAAAATTCCCCCCTCACTTTACGAACCTCTGATTAATGGATTTAAGATGTAAGTAAAGGATTGCTTATCAGAGAGATGCCGACGCGAAGTTTAATCTTCGTGGTAGGGTCACTCAAGTCGGTAATGTCTGATATTTTACCTCGAAAACGCATCTTTTAAACATTTTTCACTGGTCTCTCATTTTTTACTGATTTCTTCCACTATTTCTCTACGCTATCTATCTATCGTTTTCGCTCTTCCATTTAATCTTCATCGTTCACAACATACTACACTCCCCTGGCAACAGCCAAAGTTAAGCGCGAAAACTGACACTTGACACCCTGTTCACACCCCTTCAACGCCAGTCTGTTGCGTGACCCTCCGCTTACACTGCCACGTCAACATCCGTCCTTCTGGTACGTAAAATATTTTTTCTTACTTTTCTCTAATGTTATCACATCGTAATTCTGTTTTAATTATTCAAAACTCCTCTCTCTGTTTTTTTCTGGTTGGTTTGGCATTAGGGATGAAAATCAGTGTTTTAGGCCTTGCGGCATAACTGATTGCAAGAAAATGTCAAACTTCTATATTTAGCAATTCACAATAATTTCATCCCCTGAAGAAACGTTATTGTGCTTTTATTGCGTTTTTTTCATTTCACATTTTATACTCTTTCATTTTTCGATTTATACTCTATCTACCACAGCGCTTTTGAACTTGCAGCTTTTAGCGCATTCATTGTGTATGTGATATATTTATATATTTTTCCATCTATTACTATTCGCATTTTTGTCTTTACTCGGATTTATTTTCAATTCGTTTTTTTCATATCCTTTCGAATTTGATATGAATGTTTGTTATTTATTTTATTGTTTTTCTATTATGTTTTGCCTCTTTTATATATATATATATATATATTGGTGCCCAAAAGTTAGCCAAAGCTGATAACAGGAAAACTATTCGTTTGAAATCAGTGAAACTTTCCCTGATGATGAGGCTGAAAAAACCATAAAAGATAAACCCCCGCCTTGCCGATGCATCGGTAACAAGAAAAAAAACACAGGTACTATGGCGAGTTACAAAACAACCCTCATCGGTCGATGTACCAGCCTCTCCTGTAGGAGGTACGTCCCGCCATCGGAAATGAGAGACAAATACAACTACACCACCATTACCGTACCCTACGGGGAAGCGGGAGCCTGCTTACTTATCTGGCAACTTCTCAACTCCATAAATGAGGTACTCCCGCGGGATTGGAGTAGAATAAAAGGCACTAGTCTGGAAATACAAAAAGAAAATGCTGAGTAGATAAGTAAATATCAGAGGGTAATCCAAAAGTAGGATTGTTGACCGTATATGCTGTCAGTAGAGGCAGCATATACCCAACAGTGTCGATTCATGCCCAGAATAAAATCATTTGTGGTGGTTTGGGAAATATGGACTCGAGTACGAAGCAGACACTCTGTTAGTTCGATAATGTTCTTAGGAGGGTCAGAAAGTCAATGTAAGCCTTCCCCTAGTACTGTCTTAAAACCCTAGACACTAGACATCCCGGTGGCGGTCGTTATGGAAACGGGATATTCCATTGCATTTTGGAGGTGAAGAAAAGGGCTTCATTTCGTTTGGCGCAGATAGAACCTGCAGAAGTCCTATTTCGCTTTGTACTTCGGTCAGAAACGAATTCTCGCCTAACGAAGTGTGCTTTGTTCGCCAAATGTTGGGGTTGATTTTATACCCGTTTACCTACCTTCTTCGACTCGTCTACTTGCAGCAATCCTGTCCAGGGTTTTTCTCCTGGCGGTAGGACAGTATATCTCATTCATGTCCGCGAGAGAATTCAAGTCGGATTATCGTGATGACCATTGCATAAAAAGCAGTGTTTCAAATTCTAAATATCGACTGGCATAAAAACAGAATCAGTATCCATAGTTGCAAGAAACGGGAGTGAAGGATGCCATTTTTATACAGCAGTACAGTTATTTAAGTATTAGTTATTTAAGTTCCTAAGTATTAGCTTATTAGTATTATAGCAGTATTAGTTATTTAATTAATTTTTCTTCTTTGCAAAGTAATTCTAAGCATACCGTAATAGTCGGATGCAGACCTTTCAGAAATTTTATTTTCCAAAACACTTGGAATTGAAATTAGTTTATTTTATTTATATTAACATTCCGTTTTGAAGCAACACGAGGGATATTTTAGTACGGACCTCGTAATTTTGAACCGTATGGGTTGATACACCCATTCTAAACTTCCGCACCATGCCAGCGAGATGACATTTGATCACTGATGATGATTTAGCGCGCAACAGGACCCATGCACGGCACAGTGGCACTGTGTTTCGAGCCTGGAATCCTCCGGCCCCGAAACCGAGACCTTACCACTAGGCCACCTCGGAACCCCTTTCTGCACCTTCAGGTTTCTTCTTGAACATAGGCATTTTGTCGTAAAGTAAAAAAGTATGCTTTACTCACATGGCCCACACTAACCTACCGACATTTCTGCATGCCTTGGCTGGACGGAAGTATAAAAGGTTATTGAAACCTACCGACATTGAAAAGACGACTAAAGTCGTTTAAAGGAAGCAAGATGAAACTTTCACGCCATAATCTAAATAATGTAAGCGAAATAATAACTCTAGTTTCATAATTTTATTCTTACCTCTAGATGCCTTACCTGTATTCTTACCTCTAGATGCCTTACCTTTATTTTTACTTCTAGATGCCTTATCTTTATTCTTACCTCTGGATGCCTTACCTTTATTTTTACCCTAGACGCCTTACCTTTTTTTTACCTCTAGATGCCTTACCTTTATTCTTACTTTTAGATGCCTTACATTTATTCTTACTCCTAGACGCCTTACCTTTATTCTTACCTCTTCTTTACTCTAACCACTTATAGAGTCACAAACAAAGAAAATTTATTGAGGAACGACACAGAGAAGTTATGTTAACCAGGTATCTGCACATGACAGACTGATGCTAGGGCTGTACTGTAGGCAGAATAATGGGCTGCTGTCTACCGGCAGGCCATAGGAACATTAAGAGGGCCATACTACCCGCCGTTCCTTACTGATTAATAAAAAGTCAGTGAGTAACTAATTTCATTAATTATGAATTTTTAAATAGCATTGATTTAGCAAAGGGTGCAGTTATACGTTTTACATCTAGCGATCAAGAAAACCAGGAATGTCAGTTTTAATCAGCTGAGTCAGCGATTTGGCATTAAAAAAGAATAGAAACCTCGTGTTCAATAATTTGACTACCAACTTTTATTGTTATTCAGACATTTCGTTATTTCATTAAGTTCGTTTTCATTCACAGTTCGTTTGAGAATTAGATTACTGTAATTCAATTTGTTTGCCTTGAATAAGAGTTTATTTACCACACTTTACGTATCTTTATATGAAATATTTTATTAGTAGAAGCCAAATTAAAGTATTGGTTAACTATATGTCTTTATATATAGAATAAGAAACCTGTCATACTTCTTCATACAACTATACTAATATAAAGACAACCATATCAAAAGCCTTATTGTTACGGACAAAGCATAGGAATTCATAGGATTTCACTTATTTTCATCAGAAATAAAATATTAGAAACTCAAAAACTCGTGAAATGAAACCTTATAATAAAGTGTGATAACGGAAAAAATCAAAGACTGATATGGTTTCTATGTTAGTAATTTTATATCGATATCGTAGACAAGGAGCTAGGACATGTGTAATATCAAAATTTCCATTTCTTTCTTTACGTAAAATTTTTTCTAAAATAATTTTTTCACAATAAGTATGGATCTAATAAGAAAATTTGACTTTAAAATGATAAATACAAAAAGTTTGCAATATGTTTCTCATTTTAAGCCAACAGCTAGACCATTGAAGCGCTTTACATAAGCTTCGGCAGCTCCCCTTCTCTAGACTTCTACACCGCACTAACGGGACTCATGCAGCAGAAAATATTCTAAAATATTTTAACGATATATTGTTTTACATATTTTAGGAGGCCATTTGATATAGACTAATTTAATGTGCATCAGAACCTATGTACACCCTGTAACTTTGGTAAATATTATTTCATCTTCACAAAACTAATGGCGATGTTAATGACTCAAAGGGACATGTTTATTCAGATCGAGAAACTGATTAACCGAGTTAATTAACATAGTTAATTAAATGAATAGCAGTAAATTAACATAGTACCAGTTAATTAACTGCTATTTCGAAATTTCTCCATTATGCCTACCACTTTTTTCGCTGAATGGAATCCTGGTCATGAAATTAGCCTCCCCCAAAATTTTTATACAGTTGTGATGATAATTTCGAGCCTTACAGGCTTCTGAAAAATGGCTCATATAATGTTAAATGAGTTATATAAACTTTTGATAATATCTCGGAAAATATTATAGGTTTCTCACAATTTTTTTCACTCACTAAAAGAACATAATACGACTGCATAAGAAATGAAATAAACTCATAAATAAAGAACGAATAATATTTTTTTTCAAATTTTTAAACATGAATGTGAAAAAAAGTGAATTGTAACATAGTAACATTTTTATATGAGGGCAAAGCTGATATACTGAAACTTCGGAATCCAAAAAGTTTGAGCATATCTGTGATAGTTTTTGAGATATTATCAAAAGTTTATGTAACTCTTTTAACATTAGACGAATCATTTTTTCAAAAGCCTATAAATCTCGAAATTATCATCCTAACTGTATAAAAATGTTTTTTGGGGCTAATTTCATGACCAGGAATACATTCAGCGAAAAAAATCGGTTGGCGTAATGGAGAAATTTCGAGATAGCAGTTAATTAACACTGTTAATTAACTCGGTTAATCAGTTTCCAGATCTGAAGGAGCATGTTCTTTTGAGTCATTAGCATCGACAATAGCATAGTTTTGTGCAGATGCAATAATATATACCGAAGTTACAGGGTGTCCCATTTTTTACTTTTTCGTATACAAGAAAGTATTATAATCGTCAAAAAGTTCGAACTCGAGATTTTGACGAATCTCCACGTTTTGGATCTCCCTGAGTCCGAAAAACACAATTTTGGAATCATGTCTGTCTGTGAACACGATAACTAGAAAACTATTAGAGCTACGGGGATGAAATTTGGTATGTGTCTTTAAACATAATTTGTAGGTTTCTACCAAATTTTCAACAAAATCCGTCACCGGAAAATCTGTCTATCTGTATGTCCGCGGTCATGTGAACGCTATAACTCAAAAACTTGAATAGCTAGATGGATAAAATTTGGTACACAGTTTTATCGTCATGAATGTAGGTCCGCATAAAATGTTGGGCCAAATACGTCAAAAAGAGGCGTTCAAATTGCATATTCAATTTCTTTTAATCCGATTCTCGTGCGCAAAGTACTGGTAGAAATCTGTTATTGTTGTAAATTTTATTTATAACAATAAATAATGTTTTCAAACATGAATTGTAACAATTTTTTTATTGTTGTAAATAAAATTCAAACCGATCTCATTATTTCAGCAAATCTTTTATTTACGCGCTTTTGCAATTGTTACGGTTGTGGTAGTATAAATTGTTTTCTTGAGAATTCAATTCCAAAGCAGAATTTTCGCTTTAGTATTCATTGCATTGCCTATTTTATCGCGCCTGCTTCAAAGTAATATCTTTTTGAAACGTGGCAAGAGATATTTGATTTCAGGTTTGTTTGTTTGTTTCACTTTCTCGTATACGAAGTGTACAAAGAGAAAGTATTGTAATCGTCAAAAAAATTTGAACTCGAGATTTTGACGAATCTCCACTTAGAAAGTATACGAGAAAGTTTAGGGGAGACCACTCCCGCTGGTTTTGTTGACCACTGTACACGCCGGAGCTTCGGTGTGCAATCGGATCACGAGCCTGCAATTGTGTTAACAGGTCCCAACATCAACTGCAATCTGATAAAATGAAAGTCATACGAGTGTTCTCCCCTCGACTTCGTCGCATACTCCCACAATAGGACAAGTTCCGTCTTGCAGTGAAAAGAATCGAGTATGCATTTTGGGCTGTTCCTCTTCCCGACGATGAGCTTGATACAAAATCGATTGTTCATGTACAATTTGAGGGTCAAGACCTCATACTAAATTTCATTTATCTAGCTAGGAGCGTTTTTACTTTCTCGTATATGAAGTTTACAAAGAGAAAGTATTGTAATCGTCAAAAATTCGAACTCGAGATCTTGACGAGAATCTACACGTTTTAGACCTCCCTGAGTCCGAAAAACACAATTTTGGAATTATGTCTGTTTGTGAACACGATAACTCGAAAACTGAAAGAGAGATGAAATTTGGTATGTGATCTTGAAACATAAGTTTTAGGGTTCTTTCAAATTTTGGACAAAATCCGTCTATGGGAAGTCTGTCTGCGCTCATGTGAACACTATAACTCAAAAACTTGAAGAGCTGGTTGGATAAAATTTGGTACACGGTTTTATCATCAGGAATGTAGGTCCGTATAAAATTTTGGGCCAAATCCGTCAAAGGGCTGTCTGTCTGTCGTTATAATCGCAAATTTTTGAACCCAATAACTTCTTTAAAAACTTTCTTTGATAAATGAAATTTGGTATATTTTGGTATATTTGGAAATTTGATAACTTCTTACCTTAATGGTAGATTTGTGTCCAATTTTTGTGTCAATCGGTTAAAAAAAGGCGTTCAAATTGCAAATTTCGTTTCCTTTATCTACACCCAGCCCTATTGGTAATCACGCCGTCTTCTAATTCCACTTCCGCTTTGGACGACCTTCGGAAATCGTGCTATGACGTTTCGCTTATTTTTTTCTCCACTGCATTAGGGGTTCTTGTTCGTTTCACTGTCTTTTAGCTTATTTTTTTCTCTACATGTGTTAGGAGTATACGAGAAACTTTAGGGGAGACCACTCCCGCTGTTTGAATTATGGTGTTAACACATACATGGATAAACAAACAGACAATCTATTATACGACGGATTTAATTGAAAATTTGACACAGATTACAATTCTTGTGATAAAATCTTATGCCAAATTTCATCTGCCTGTTTCATTGTGATTTTAGATATCGTATCCCATGTATACTGACAAACAGGCAGATGGACTTCCCGCCGACAGATTTCTTCCGAAACTTTAGGACGAATTTTTTGGGGATACAACACTTTCGTTTTGGAGATATGGTATACGAAAGAGTGAAAAAAAGTGCTTAGGAAAAAATAGTTCTGATTATTAAAACGAATATTGTACTTTTTTGCATTTTAATGTAAACAAACTTTGATGTGAGTACTAAAACTGACTATAAGAGGTAAATATTAGGTGTGAATAAAATTTTTATCTTCACTTTCTTAAATTTATTTCAACAGAAGATTATAATCTTAGTATGGTTTTCTTATGAAAACGACGGATTCTTTTATATTAACAAAATCTACAATGTTATGAAAGTTACGCAAAACTCGATTGGATTGGAGTATATGTTAATTATTGGAGTAATGTTTTAACTACCACCGCTGCTAACATATTTGAACAAATTTTGGTATACATGTTCCCTTGGACGTAGGTGGGTTAATTATGGGGCTTATCGATTATTTCTAGGTGATAAAGGGGATGAATAGAAGAGTTGCAGCTTGAGAAACCGTTTGAACTTTTAATTTGATATTGGAACTTAGTAACTTGGCACAAAGATTTGATTTAATTCATTTGAAACAGCTATCTTAGTTTTTTAAATATGAAAGCACAAAGGATTCAATGCATGTTCGCGATATCATGAATAATCGATGGTTCATTGTAGATTTACAAGTGGCATATGTAAGACAGCATGCCAATTTTTTGACGATTACAAATATTTCTCTTTGGAGATGAGAAAAGTAAGAGTTTAATCTCTAATTTTTATTTATTTTCATATAACATCAAACCAGCAGTCAGAAGTGCACTCGGTTACGAAAGGTAATCAATTTTAATCGATTACGTTTCGTATAATCATTTTTCTATATGTAAATATTTTAATTATAAAATAAGAATATTTTAAATTCCTTGTGGGTAGTTATTGAAATTAAATATATATTTCTGCAACTTTACCTATTGTTGGGACTGATAAAACATTCATCACATTAAATTTTGTTTTATAGTAGAGGATGCAGAATCAGTTTTTATTATGTTTTATTCATACCCATTTCCAACAAAAACATGTTACTGAGTAGAATACATGTTTTTTCGTTCATCCAATGCAATACCCAGAATATCAACTAGGCTTCGCAAGAGTATAATGCAAGGATCAAAGTGCACCAGCGTAGTTCCAAGTACTTCTAGACAAGATTTTCAGTGAAAGTATCTGAAATAGGAAATGCGATGTTCTGAACAAGGTTGAACTGTCCTTATATGAAGATTTTTGTTTTCGTGTGCAAGAGCTGCAAGATAGAAAAAGGATTGTAATCTTCAAAAAATTTTATCTGGAGATTTTGGATGCTTTAGACATTCATTTTCTTGGAAAAACTCAAGAAGGTCTAATTTTGGAATAATACAGGCGGGCGCACTAATTCGAAAATGCAACGAGCTAGATGGAAAAAATTTGTGATGTGGACTTTGCACCAAAACTGTTACAAATTTTGGATTGAATCTACCAATGGACAAAAGTGCAGGGTTATTTTTTTAAAAACTGACAGTACTCAGAGCCTTCTGTAGATCGATCTATAAGCTGAAATGCCACCAAATTTGGTAGGAAGACTAATGACGACAAAGGAAAAAAGATTCTCTAATAATAATAATAATAATAAAAATAGTTTTGAAAGTCACGGATAGGGGAAAATGCGGTGCTGTTTTAGTCTACACAGCTGAGAATTAGACAAATGAATAACAAAGAAGAAATTTCCGTGCAAATCGCTTTAATACAGCAAATGAACTGCCCCAAAGGGTTACAGAGATGAAATTACAATGGACCGTAGTTCTTTATTCAATAAAATTATTTCCTCGGCGAGGGCATGTGATGACCCTTCAATGTGACCACCCGTCTCGTGGACCAGCACATTGCATCCTGCAAACAACATTCTTCATGCCCATTCTCCCCACTCTAACCTCATTCGACTTTTTCCTGTCGACTTAATTGAAGTCTAAGGTCTATATTGGTGAGGTTCCAACGTTGACGACCTTGAAGGACAGCATATTATGGACTGTGCTGAGCCTTCCTGGTGACACGTTCCTTTCGGCCTTCGAGAATGTTGTGTTCAGAATACAATGTGTGGTCCACGAGAAGGGTGGTCACACTGAAAGAAGTCTGGTGCTGTGGTGCATTGTAATTTTATCTCTGTAACCCTTTGGGGCAGTTCATTTGCTATATTAAAGAGGTTTTGCACGGAAGTTTCTTCTTTGTTTTTCATTTGCCTAATTCTCAGTTGTGTAGACTACAACAGCGCCACATTCCCTCCTATCGGCGACTTTATGAACTAATTTTTATTATTACAGAATCTTTTTCCGCATGTCTTCATTTTTCATCCTACCAAATTTGGTGGCATTTCAGCTGATAGATCGAGCTACAGAAGGCTCTGAGTAGTGTCAGTTTTAAAAAAATCACCCTGTTCTACTTTCCCGAAATACATACATGATTTTCTTCACTATATTACGAAGCTACTCAAAAACGCCCCATATTTACAAAGTTATTCTTCCAGCCTAAAATCCTGGAAAATATTGAAAGCAGTTGAAAATGGTTTATTTATTTGAGCTGCGTATTTACATTAACTTTAAAGAAAAATATAATATACATTTTCAGCTGTTCTCTTTATGTACCCACGGAAGACCATTTATGTTTAAAGAATATATTAGATCTATTTTAAGTTATTTTCTTTATTTACGTGCTCTTTGGTGAATCGTTTTTTTCTTTACATAAGTATACTTTTAATCAACTTGACTTGCTTCATATTTATAAAGATGGGATTTTGTAATTGATTTTTCACTTACTGATGTGTTAGAGTTTCAAAGTTTTAGTACACTTGAGTGTTCTCGATGACAGTATGTTATTTTAATATGTTCAGAAGTTAATAATATGTTAATCGAATAAGTCGAATAAGTAAGTGAGAGCACGAGCACTTAAAAATTATTTTAAAATTCGAATAAAATTGTTATTTATTTAATGTTAAGTGGTAGTTTTTCAGGAATTTTATGCATATATTCTCATCGGAGAGCAGTAATTTTCATATCATTGCAAAGTCCAGAATATCCCGCACTAATAAGTGCAACTTGAAGTTGTTGTGCAACTTTGCTGATTTTTAACGATTTTTTTAATGTTTTCGGAAGCGCCTTTCTCCTGCAAACGATATTCGTCGCGCGAGATGAAATATCAAGCGTCTGTGATTTAATTATTAAACATCGGAAGCAATCTTTCTTGTTTATTTTATCGCTTTTTTGCCTTTTGATGTTTTATTTTACAACGTATATTTTTTTGTCAATATTTTGTTCGCTCTACAGATTTTTTTATATTTTTAATCAAATAAAAATCTCCATTATTAACTAGGTGGCGCGAGACGAAATATTATGCTTCCGTCTTTAAATTTATCAGTTCTTGCATTTTCTGTCTTTTTTGTGTTTTGATGCTTTATTTTGCAACGTATCTTTTTTAGCGACATTTGTTAGTTCTAAAAATGTTTAATCTTTATTTATTTATGTTTTTAAGCAGCAGCGCCGCATAAATTCTGTATGGTATAATTGAACATTTTAAAAGGGGTGGGAATTATTTGCACTTTAATTTGGATCAAATTCACTTTGATAAAAATATTTTGCACTCGTAACAAATATACTGCACGCGAAAAAAAATTATTCCACTAGAATTAAATTTATTCAGCATGAAAAAAAATATTTGAACTTTGAACAAATATGATGCACTGAAGAAAAAATATTATCACTTGCATTAATTACTTTCCACTATAAAACGGATGTTTCCACGTTGAATAAGATAAACAAACTCCGGTTTTGCAGTCGTGCAATATTGCATTAGTTGGAGTGTTGCCAATAGGGGAAATCATCCTTGTTTATGGGGATTTACTACCTCAGAAGGGATAAAGTCCTCGAATAAGCTAAAACCGGTAATTTTATCCTCCAAATTAGCAACATTGGATAATTTGTTACATGGCTGTACGCCGTACATTTCCGCGACTTGTGCGTGTGCAGCGTGCATTGTTTCTTCTCTACAGGGATGTAGTGGAGCTGGAACGCCGTTCTGGCACCACTTTTTTACTTTCTCGTATACAAAGAGAAAGTATTGTAATCGTCAAAAAATTCGAACTCGAGATTTTCACGAATCTCCACGTTTTAGACCTCCCTGAGTCCGAAAAACACAATTTTGGAATTATGTCTGTCTGTGAACACGATAACTCGAAAACTATTAGAGATACGGGGATGAAATTTGGTATGTGGTCTTTAAACATAATTTTTAGATTTCTATCAACTTTTGGACAAAATCCGTCAACGGGAAGTCTGTCTGTATGTTCGAGGTCATGCGAACGCTATAACTCAAAAACTTGAAAAGCCAGATGGATAAAATTTGGTACACAGTTTTATCGTCATGAATGTAGGTCCGTATAAAATTTTGGGCCAAATCCGTCAACGGGCTGACTGTCTGTCGGTCTGTATAATAGCATACTTGTTAACTCCATGCGCATGCGTAAATGCCTGTGCAAAGAAGGGATACTCCGAAACTTGGCAGTTTGCCAAAAATCAATTCTGGCGGCGAGATTTTGTAAGGAAGCAAACATTTAGGGCGTCTCGTTTTACTTGCGTATTGGAAGCAATCTCTGCGCATGCGCAAGCTGTTCTCCTGTTTTCTTCTCCGCACGCGGAACTTGCATTGCTCGAGTTTGATAAAAAGAAATAAATATTGCGAAGTTTTAATACATACGTATCTTTTTGAATATAATTCTTCACCTCAATATTTTACTATCACTATAATCAACAATGAAAAACCTTCTGATAGTCATTGCATTCTGGGTTACAGTTGCTTCGAACTTTTTATCAACGCAGGGGAAAGGGAAATGACATATGTTTGAAAAGTATACGAAAAAGTTTAGGGGAGGCCTGTTGCACGTTAAATCATACTTAGGGAGACAGAACGCCGCCTTGTGCCCCTGCGTCTTATAGTCATTCCAGCTATTTTAGAGTTTGGGTGGACAACCTTAGGGAGACAAACGTTCTCCCGCTGGTGTGGTGCGGAAGTTTGGAGAGGGGGTTGCCAGCTCGGATGTCGTCTTTGTCATCTAACCGCGGTTCAAAATGAGGAGGTCCATCCCAAAATAGCCCTCGTGATGCTTCAAAACGGACGTTAATATAATCAAACTGAACTTTACTATTTTTACCCTATTCATGTGATCATCTGATATATTTTGTGACTTGGCGAGTGAGTTGATTTAAATTATAAAAAAATGTTGTAAATCTTAATAAAATAAAACATTTGAGTATTTTTGCTTTAGAAGTCATAGAAAATATAAGAGATTTACTGGAATTTATCTCGAAGTATCATTCCGAGAGTGATGAGGAAATAAATGAAAAAAAACCACAAGGAACAGAAAAAAACGACTCTGGATTAAATCTAAAGAATACGAAACAGCAGAATTGGTAATAAACTATGTAAATAATTTGCGGTAAATAAAACGTGGAAGAAAATTACATCACATAATAGCTCAGCTGGATGCAAAATCACTTATCGCCGTATAGCTGGTGAATATAGAAAGAATTAATGTCCTGCGGGAATATAGTTCCATTCTGAAAGTTCTGCTGTTTCATTATATGAAGCACAGTAATCACGTGGATGGAAATAGAGGCCTGTCCATGGTGGCGAGAAAAATGGTGCGCCAGCCATATGAAGATGGTGCGAGAAAACTGAATGCAATAATAGCTGCATTCCAAAATCGTGGTTGGAAAGAACCAGAAAAATTTTTAATTCTGTTAATTAAAATGTTCTGGAAAAACTTAGACAACAAACATTTGAACCGCCAACTAACTATATCTATGAAAGATGTATTTAATTGGTGTAATTCCGGATGGAATGTTCCTGTCGAAGAATATATG
Source organism: Araneus ventricosus (assembly GCA_013235015.1). NCBI lineage: Eukaryota > Metazoa > Arthropoda > Arachnida > Araneae > Araneidae > Araneus > Araneus ventricosus. The sequence goes on along the minus strand of BGPR01001032.1, from coordinate 166,735 downwards.
CCGTTTGTGTTTAGTTTAATTAAGTTATATTAACTTCCCGTTTTGGAGCAATACAAGGACTACTTTTGGACGGACCTACTAGTTTTCAACCGCGGTCAGATGACGAGAACGATACCCGAGCTTGCACCTCCTCTCCAGACTTCCGCATCACACAAATGGAAGAACCATTTGATCGTGTGAAAGACTTATGCTGTAAATAAATGAAACTGAGTGGAATCCGAAAATTTTATTGGCTGATGCCATCAGTGTAATAACTAATGGCTTCAGAGCTGTTTTGGACTTCCCTCGCGACGATTGACGTGCTGTTTCCATGTAGTAAAAAAAAAAAAGATTGATGGCAAACTGCTTGGCATTAAAGACAAAGATGAAACAAGAAATGATATTGAATGTCTTCATTTAAGCTCTGATGATAATACCTTCAACTTAGTGTATTATTTTTAAAGAAATAGGAGGAAAAAGAATGATGTGAATATCGCAACATTCACAGAATACTTTAAATCGAATAGCTTACCAGAAATCGCTACTGATATATAGGAGCTCGGAATTATTTTCCTATCACTAATGATGGATTAGAGGCAACCAATGCGCTGATAAAAAAAAAAAAGGAACATACATTTCGTGAGCGTCTCGCTGTTAGTCAGTTCCTTGAAATGTGCGAAAATGCGATTGTGAAAAAATTGTCAAATGAACGTGATCCAGTTAACCCGAATTACAAACCATTTTAAATGAAACTTCATCTAAAATGGTTTGCATGTCCCCACAAAGACTTGGACAAAACCAAATCAGTGGGAAATATTAGAAGTCGAAATTTTATTAGGAAGAAACGGAAACCAATCTGCGTTTTATTTACTATCTTTACAGGTGAAACAGAATATAAATGCAGAAGTGACGAAATTCATATGAAAGGGCATATCTCATATGGAGCTTTTTAGATGAATATAAAACTGAATACAAAAACTGTGAATGGAAAGTGATAGTATCTGCCTCTGGCAGTAATGGTTCTGTTTCCACATATTCGTGTCCTGTTTATATTTGTAAACATAGCGCTTAGGCATGTTAATATTTATAGGGCAAGAGAAAGTGCCAAACGAGCTAAATGTTTACTTCTTGGGCGAATCGTAATAGAGGTCGGCCCATTTGAGCCAAAAATGCTCTTTTAATACAATTAGTATTGTTTAGTAATGTATTAGTTTATATAATATGTTTATTTACTTTGTGCTAAAAGTAACTTTTACTCGTGCTTTATACATTTTTAAAGCTTTTTTTCATTTTTTGTAATAAATTTTTTATAATATCTATATTTTTTATTTCCTTTTATGAGTTAGCAATCCGCCCAATTTAAAATCGTTGATACTATGTCTTAAAAATTGAGTTTGAGTGCAATGTATTCAATTTATAGTTCCATGTACAAAGTGAAAAATTTATAGTTCCGTGCACAAAGTGAAAAATTTATAGGGCAAAGTATCAAATTTATAGTGCAAGGTATTTGAATTATAGCTCAAAGTATTCGGATTATAGTGTAAAGTATTCGAAATATAGTTCCATGAATCAAGTGTAAAGTATAAAATTTATAGTGTAAAGTATTCGAATTATAGTGTAAAGTATTCGAATTATAGTGCAAAGTATTCGAATTATAGTTCCATGATCCAAGTGTAAAGTATCAAATTTATAGTGCAAAGTATTCGAATTATAATGCAAAGTATTCGAATTATAGTGCAAAGTATTCGAATTATAGTGCAAAGTATTCGAATTATAGTGCAAAGTATTTGAATTATAGTGCAAAGTATTCGAATTATAGTGCAAAGTATCCGAATTATAGTTCAATGTACCAAGTGCATACTATCTAAATTGAAGTGCAATTATATATTTCCCTTTTGGAATTATGTCTGTGTGTGTGTGTCTGTCTGTGAACACGATAACTCGAAAACTATTAGAGCTACGGGGATGAAATTTGGTATGTGGTCTTTAAACATAATTTGTAGGTTTCTATCAAATTTTGGACAAAATCCGTCAACGGGAAGTCTGTCTGTCTGCATGTCCGAAGTCATGCGAACACTATAACTCAAAAATTTGAATAGCTAGATGAATAAAATTTGGTACACAGTTTTATCATCATGAACGTAGGTCCATATCAAATTTTGGGCCAAATCCGTCAAAGGGTTGACTGTCTGTCGGTCTGTATAGTCGCATACTTGTAAAAATTATATCTCCTAAACCCTTTGGCTTAGATAAATAAAAATTGTTATGACGTTTGCTAATATTAATTATGGATCTGTGCTCAAATTTCCTTTCAATCCGTTGGAAAAATGCATATTTCATTCAAATTGCACATTGCGACTCTGTTGGCGAGCGTTTCGTTTATTTTACTCAATTTAGTATAGTTGGCTTTTGACCTTGGCGGTCTACGAAAATGTAGCTTCGAAAGCGCTTCGTTTCTTCCCATTTGGTTCTTTTTTTCTCCCTTTTGGCGAATTCTGATCCTGCTCGGATTATTTTATTTCCGTTTTGTCGTTTCAACGTGTGCTGTACAAAACTTGTTGCGTTCTGGGAATAAGCAGATTCGAAATTTTTATCCGAGGGAGTTTGCGGGGAACTGACTTAATTTCGCTTATTTTTTATCTCCACTGCGCTAGGGGTTTTAGCTTATTTTTTGTCCCCACATGTGTTAGGAGTATACGAGAAAGTTTAGGGGAGACCACTCCCGCTAGTTTGTTGTTTGTATTACTATGTAATGGTACCAACGTAAGAGATCCTGCAATTTGATGTTAAACGACATGAGTAGTTCATTTAATCATCTAGCTGTGAGATAACTAAATACACCGTTGACAAAATTAACAGGTTACACACTTTCCTAAAGAAATTCTTAAGTTCATTTCGGTGGGGATAAACATAACCGTAAAGGAATTTTATACTGGAATTTTAAAATAATTAGAATTTCGAAACAATTCTGTTTTCATACACGTTTCAAGGTGCAAAAAATAAATATGAAAAATTTATCACAAATGGTACCAAAATTAATTCCACTTTTAAGAATACCTAATAGCTCAAAAAATATTTTAACTTCGGCTTCTTTAAAGGTAAAAGAAATTCATTCACAATGTTTTTGTTCTCGAAACTAAAAATAATAAAATGAAGAATCGGGAATCAACTAGCAGGAATTTCAGACATTGAATGTTAAAATAAATGGCAACGTAAAGGAGACAGCCATCAGAGCCTTTCTCGAATATTGATAGTGCAACCTCGTTTCGTCCCTCTTGTAATGACAGAATGTTTTTATTCTCAAAGTTTTGATGTCGGTGGCTACATAATTGTTTGTTAAAAATTTAGGAAAATGTAAAAAATCAGAGATATAAAGTACACAAGATCAGAATTTCTTTCTTTTTTTCTTTGCTTTTTTCATCTTTAAAAGATTTCTGTTTTTTAATAAAAGATGCAATGTGTTACCTGCAATGTTTTAAATTCCTTCTTCAATAAATTATTGAAAACTGGAATTTACTATTACAGAAAAATGGCGTTATGAAAAAGTCAAATTAAGGATCAACTTTTCATAGGAATAAAAATTCATAAACTTTTTTCATTATTATCTTAGATAATATCTTGACAAAATGAATTTAACCTTCAACAGTGAGCAACAAAAATTTTACTAATAAATACTCCTTGATTTTTCATTTTTCCCCCCTAGCAAATATTTTGCTTTTATGAAAAAGCGTGCCAGTAAAAAAGCATTACAGGAGGAAGATGAATATTATTCCCTCATAATTTTTTTCCAGTTTTAATTTTGCTTTCAACATAAGACGTCGCTTTCTTCTTTTTACAACACTGTTAATGAAAGCAGATAGTGTATTTTTACTTTCTCGTAGAAAGATAAAGTATTGCAATCAACAAAAAATTCGACAGCGAGTTCCCAGAAACCAAAAAAGAAAAAAAAAGTCTTTGAAATTATACCCCCGTCTGTGTGCACGACAATTCAAAGGCGGAACGACCTAGACGGATGATACTTAGGTTAGAATAGGTTTTACACCTCAGTAATAGCTTTGTATCAAATTTTGGACGAAATCGGACAACAGGATGTCTGTCTATATGTCCATCTATATGCATGTGAACACGAAAACTCAAAAAGGCAAAGAGTTCCATGGATGTTCAACATATTCCAAAAGACAAAAATTCATAAATGTTTTTGGGGTGGGACAGAGGAGTAGAAAAGGGGGGCACTTAGAAAGGAGCGGCAAAATCAGACATGTAGGAAAACAGTCTTATAACTAAGAACAGCGTCACTAATTCAATCATTGTATACATAAAAAAAATAACTATTGTGATTCATTCATATTTTTTGCCTTTTTTCGGTAAATTGCCGGAGTGTGAAAAGAAGACTGATGGTGGACGCGATTTCGCAACCTATCTATAGAAATCGTCAAACGAAGAATTGCGTTATTAAATTTAAAAAAATTCCATAGAATATATTTTTTTTATTTTGAAATTTAACTTGTAAAGGAAGGGCGGCATGTTGTAAGTTCGCCCCGAGCGGCAACATTTGCAGCTACGCCCTGAAGGACTCAGAGAAGTATAAACCGTGGAAATTCATCAAAATCTCAACGTCGAATTTTTTTAACGATTACAATACTTTCTCTGTCTACATATATTTCGAATACGAGAAAGTAAAAAGTCGTTCCCATGTAAAACTTTCCGTAGCTCAACTTTCGCAATGCATTTCAACTTCTGAGCTAATTTAGAAACTATCATCAAAGTTTCAAAAAAAATTTCGAAGTATCAAATTTAATCACTAAAAATTTCATATGAATTCTCCATTTTGGTTAAACTAAAGTTTAGGGTGCGCAGCCGTTTCTCCCCACTTTGGATCGCCAAGAGGAAGACAGTTTGGCGATGTGAGGACATTTGTTTTTGGTGAGCAGCTATCTTTATATTCGTGTCTTGCACGCGCAGCGATCTTTATATTGGTGTCTTATGCATCGCCGTTCCTTGCGCCTCGTTTTAATTGGTCTCCTCTTTGATCTCTTCGATTTAATTGGTCGATTTAATCGAATTTGAATATTTCGGTTGGAATTCTTTGATTTGAATTTCGACAATTCTGATCATTTCCGAACGGATTTGTTTAGATTGCCGTGCTCTTCGCTCATGTTGACTTTTTGACAAAGGAATGTTTTGAGGTGAAAGCTCATTTTCGAATTTTAAAAAACGTAGATTCCTAACCTTCAGTGAACAAGCGAAGCTACTAGGTTCCCGCTTTGCTGAAAGCAAAGCCACGCTGATGTTTTTTAAGTTTAAAAAATTTGCCCGGTGCAACAGAGGCATCGCGTGCGCAAGAGACCAATAAAAAGCTCACTGAGCACTCAAAATAAATGTTCTCACATCGCCAAACCATCTTCCTCTACGCGACAAAGAGTCGGCGCTCTAAAATGTGTGTGTGGGGGGGGGGGCCGGCTGCGCACCCTAAACTTCAGTTTTACTTCCTTTTTATTAAGAATCCTGTATAAAAAGTATACTACAGATAATCCTTGGAGCCGAGGACATTTTTCTACAAAATTTTTAAAAGTTGCAAAAATGCTATACATATTGCCAAAAGTTCCTAAAAGAACTCATAGATTCTAATATATCAACTCATTAAATGATATAGAGAAACTTGACACATAGCAAAAAAGGTTTTAATTTTAAAAATTATGACCATTTTCTGTAAGAGGAAGAGAAATCTCTGTTACCAAAATTTAAAAAATAAATAAACTGAATCGCAAGAGGCAAAGTTAATGAGCTTCAAAATCTTCAGAGATAAATCATATTTCGTTTCAATCTAGCATTTTTTCTCCCCTTCTTAACACTTATTTCCACTGCCAAAAATCCTAGATGAGTTCTTCCAAGCAGAAAAAAATTTGGAACATATACAGAAATTCATGACTTCCCTGACCAGTAAACGACAGCCTGTTACAAAATCTGAAACATTCCAAGATAATAATTACTCAGCTCTGAAGAGTGGCATGGCATTTCATTTAGATGGCCAAGTTTGAATACCTGTCCAACATAAGCATATAATTTAACTTGCTAAAAATGCAAGATGGTGAACATCAAATAATCCATGCTTGTGCGATACACATAAAGACACCTCACCAATTTCATCTGGCAATCCACTGCGCATCTTGCAAGAGGAAAATGATGTGATGCCTTAGCTCAACATAACACAATATGCAGTTAGACGCTAGATCGCAATTGCAGTTGCTGCTGTGACATCAAATAAACTGATTCCACTGTTCAACTTCTCAAAAAATAAAGGATTTCACTATCAGATTTATGTCATTTTTTGCTGTCACACAGTTCTGAAAGATCTTTCATGGACTCAGGATTTGCAGTAACAAGAACTTCAATTTAACAGCTCGATTAAAAATTCTACGCCAAACTGCTGGTAACAGATACATAAAACATGTTCTAGTCTTTTTCAATTTATTCGCATATACAATATTTTTAAATATGCAATAATTAACTAATTAAAAATCAGTTTAACAACATGAAAAGGACACAAAATGTCCTTTTCATTGATATAGATACTATAATACTAAATTTAAACTTTTAATAACATTTTCTAACAGGTACTGGAATATGAGATCTAATATTTGAAACTTGCACTTTCAATTTAGATTCTATGCTTCTGTATTTTCTTAAGGTGAAATATAGCTGAAAGGCTCTTTTAATCAATTAAACAGTATGGTTAGGATCCATGGCATAGCTAAAGGGAAAGGGGGGGCTTTGCATCCCTGGCGGCACTTGGAAAGGGACGGCAAAATCAGACATGTGGGAAAGCAGTATTATGACTAAGAAGAGCAGCGTAGCTAGTTCAATCACTGCATACATAAAAAAAAATAACTATTGTGATTAATTCATATTTTTTGCCTGTTTTCAGTAAATTGCCAATATGTGAAAGAAAGACGGGTAGTGGACACGCGACTTCGCAACCTATCTGTAGAGATCGAGGACATCAAATGACAAATCACATTATTAAATTTTAAAAAAATTTCCCTGGAATATATTTTTTTTATTTTGAAGTTTATTTAACTTGTAAATGAAGAGCGGTATATTGTAAGTTTGCTCCAGGCAGCAAAAGTTGCAGCTACACCATTGGTTAGGTAGCAAAATTTTCATAGTAAACATAAGCAGCTCAGGATAATTGAACTAGTGTTTGGGAGGGAGAACAGGACACTGAATGAACAACATCTGTTGCATCATATCGCATGTAAGGATAAAATGCATCTTTTGTCTTTTACAGTTTAGTTCATTTTAATTAGATTGGCATCTCATTTTGAAGCTACATGAGAGCAATTACGCGAACAATCTCAAAATGGCAAGAGCAGTACCTGAAGATTAAAATACAAATTAAAATCGCCTGATTTGCCTTTATAGTCTATAAATGAGGAAAGTATTTACACTGAAGACTTTCATAGATCCCCCTGATACATTTATATACCACTGTTCCATTTTTAGTGTTTATTTGGCCACAAGAGTAAATGTAAGCCTTTAGAGGCTGCAATCAGTTGAAAATCTGATAGTGTTTACAAAATGAGGAGATTCCTAAAAAGCCTTAACTGAAAGTTCAACTTTTTCAATGTTACTAGATAAACTGAGATCCACAAATTTATTTCAGAGATGTATAGTTGTGCAAATTAGAAACCGAAACACAAATTAAAATCACAAATGTTTATTAGTGGCAATTATACAAAAAATGCATAAATTCATTTCAAACACAAAATAAATAATGAAACAATGCAGTGAAGGCGCCCTAAAGCTTATTAACAATGTCTAAGAAAATATCTAAAATTATTTCTTGATTTAACTTACTTACACTTAATTAACAGTTTTGTCAGCTAAATATTTTGGAAAAAGAAGTTTAAGGGGGAAGGCGAATAAAAAAAGACGAATACAAAACAAGGATTACCAACAGCTTACTATAAATAAGATAAAACTGAATAAAATTCATCAACATAAAAAGCACACCTAAAAGATTGTTTGTTCAATATTAATGGCAGTGTAATATAAACTGAAAATTCATATAATCATGTAATGAAATTCCTTAAATGAGCATAATTACTATTTACAACAAAAACAAAATATTTAGCAACTATAATTTTTTTAATTAAAAAATAAAATGTGCAAGAAAAAAATTATAAATGTGCAAAAACAAATAAAAGCATACATACATTAAATTGTTCACTTAATTGCATCTTGCATCAAAATTAATACATTTAAATTAAGTTTCCAAAAGTAACTTCAGTTTCAGACTTTTTTTTTGTATGCCAACAACTTGTACGTAATTTAATCCTCCAAGCACCCAATTATTTTGAACTTGTAGCTTTCAGGTCAGAAAAGTTAGCTCTTAAAGTGAATGAAATAGAATTTTTTGTATTTAATCATACCTCTGAAATCTTAAGAATATTCTATCCATGAACGTTTAAGAAAATGTGCATATAAATATGAATTATCTGCTTTTAATCCGAACATGAAAAACAGAAAAAGCTGGTTCTACAACTCAGAAGGTTAATCTGCCATCAATATGGCTTGCCTAAATTTGTATTGTCACTAGCACTTTTTGACTAACAATGCAATAATATCATAATGATAATGCTTGCACTTTTTTAGTTAATTTTAAAAATAAAAACAATATAGTATAAATAACACTTTTCCATCTTCATCTGATAATGCTCCACCAGATGGTAAAGTGTAAAGCGTAATATCTAAAATTAACTTTTAGAATTACATGAAAAATTTGAACTTCTTCCTAAACTAATTTTTTGAATCAGAAGAACTTTTCTGTAGATTTTATATATATAAAACACTTCTTCTTTAACTAAAAACTCCTTGAATATTTAATGGGAAAGTTTCATAAAAAGCAATAAAAACCAAATATGTTAGAATGGATCTACATCATAATAAAAAGAAAAGGCTGTAATAAAAAAAGAAGTAAAATGCATAAAAAAAGGATCTGAAAAAAAACTATACTGAATATTGTTACTTTGATAAAATTCAAAATGGACGGCTGACGAATTTCTAAAAAAATTCCGGTCAGGCATGAAAAAAAGGCATGTGTTGGTAGAATTTCATACTTATAAAAATACATGAATTCATAAAGTAGCATAAATATTCATGAATGTGGTTTAAAAGTTTGAGCAAAGAAGTTTTATGTAGCCGTTTTAGAACATACGAAATAAAATTATTTTATACGCTTGCGTACCTCCAATAAAAGTGTTCATAGCTTAAGTTCTGTGATCAAAAAGCACCACTTTAATTATAATGTGTAAATTTTTTTAAAAAAATGAATATTTAATGTAACTACAAATGGACGGAATGTTAAATGTATAAAACTTGCTTCAGCAATCATAGCAAAATTTTACGATTATTTGTGTGCTCTTCATAAGAAAATGTAACTTGTACTCACTTAAAACGTATAATGTAAATGGAAATGATAAGAAACAAAATACTTTTCTAGAAATACATATCTTTGAGCTGCACATATAAAATTAAGACATAAATATAAAATGATCAACATTTTCAAAAATACATCACATGCATATAAGGCCAATTCTTTCAAAATAAAATATCAAATTAAAAAATCAATTTACTGAAGCATCGTGCTTCCACCTTTTAGCAACACAAATTACACAGAAAAATGCATGTTTCTACATTCAAAAATGGCCAGCATTTTACAAACAGAAACAAATTATCAGTAAATTTATTTTTGAAGCATACATGGAATGACAATCTGAATCAGAAATTCATTCCATTAAAATTAGTATCACCACAAATAATTTTACTGAAATAGATCTTAATTCTCAGAAAAAATTTCATATTGGATAAATCCATATTCGAAGAGTCGACCCCAATATTAGTCTGTTCCAAACTGAAGAAAGAAGTAAGCCATACTAAAAGAAAGCTGCGAATGAAAATGCTATCAAGTTGTATAATAACAATGTTATATTACAGTGAGCAGTAAAAACACTTCTTTTATCAGAGTGGTAGCAAACAGCAACTTAATCATTTCAAATTTACCATTAACATAACATACAAATTTTCAGGTTGTGATAAAACAATTCACAACAATATGCTCCATAAAATCAATGCTGCAATGTTTAATATCAATAAACATAAAACAACTTTTCTTATATTTAAATTTTTAGGACTAGAAAATATAATTTCAGTTGCTTTTGAGGCAACAAAAAAAATTGCTTAGTAATATCAGGTATATCAGCACTAAATTAAAATATTAATGTAAAATGTATTTTACAGTGTGCAGTTAAGTCTTCTTAAAAAGCATTAAGACAAATTAATTTGGTTTTTGTTTTAAAACAAATATAAGCTAATCTTTAGTAAAACTGCATAACAAGATTTATGCATTCTGCTCAACTGAAATATGAATTAAAAACTGGAATTGCAAGCTCAAATCTATGTCTCTAAGGCACAAAGGTTGATGAGATAATATAACAGCAATGAGTGTGGTAGCAAGAGTTAATTACCTCAAATATTTACAATATAAAATGTTAATACTGCTACCTCATATGGAAAAAAATGTATGATACACACACAATATACTATAATACAACTATAAAACATTTATCACTAACAAAACCCTTGGAAGGATTTCTGTAATATACATCATTCCAAAAATACTGTTACTTCCTAGTACCCATAACACAATGGCACAGCAAAAATGGAAAACTGAACACACTAAATGATAGCTACAACAAACAGACTGTCCCCGACCACTAGGCAAAGCACTTGGCACCTGCATAGTGGCATGATATAAAATCCAAAGGTGAACAGTTTCCTAGCCAAAATATCTTTGATGATTTCATCAACAAAATCACCATTCAATATTCAGTCTACAGAATACTTTTAAAATCAAACCTGACGCACAGAGCAAGGTGGTTTAAGAAAACTGTCCAACACTGGAGTAAATTGTCTTGAATAAAATGTTCAAAGATTCCACATAAGTAGAATGATAATATTGTTTTTAAGTCTGTGTGGATTTTATCACAAAGAAGTCAGTTCACACAAAACTAGAGAAACCAGGCAGGGGAGCTCTAGAACCAGCCATGTTGTTCATAACAATGTGTCCTCCATTCAGGCTCACTTGTATACTGCCTTCTGGTTCACTGTCTGTATAACTGGGAGGTTTCACTGGCCTTTGGCGCTTCCAAGACTGGCGAAGAGTGTCGTTCACATTGGCATAGTGGTTAACAAAGGAATGGGGGTCTCCCTTGTCATCGCTCTCTCGCTCACTATCAGAACCCTAAAAGACAATTTTTAAAAAATTGCACAAAGATCAAAAATAAATATAATATACTTCAACTCATACCAGAACTAATGTATTTGTCAGCAATATAATCAAATGGAAAGTAACAGATTTGAATAAAAAAATGTCAACAATGTATTCAAAAAATTCAAACGCAGAGTTTAAATTGAAAATTATAAATTAAAATCATGACAAAATATGATTTTGTAATTCACAGTATTATTAAATAATTTATATAGCTAATCCAAAACTGCATCATTTTTAAAGCCAGTGACTATTTGACAGTAGGTGCAAAGCTTTTTTCGAACAACCACATCACTGGTGAAGATGCAATGCATGCTTCTATATACTTAATAGGTCTTTAAAAAACATTCCATATTCATTTTAAATATGGTGTTTCATTACACAGCATATTGATTGCTTGTGTTTCAAATTAAATTCGCTTCAAATACATTATGATCATATTCAGGATTATTTAACTGAACATGATGATAACCGACATTGTTTTCCCTGTCCAGTTAATTTGAGTTGTCACTGGCTATTGTATCCTTATTCAAAAAAGAAATTCAATTAACAGCATGCATAACAAATTGATGTGGTACAAAGAATTGAAACTGCTAACTTCAGTGATATAAAAAATTAAATTTTTACTCATTATTAACAGACTACAAATTTGTACAAGATGTATGTGAATACAGTTTAATTCAATTAAATTTTAAAATACTGTGTTTCAGTTCTAAAAGAACACTGTTTAAAATTCTTTTCATCGACTCTAGCATAATATGCATTAATTTTGTTCACAAAAGGCTTAAAAAATTTGATTACTTTAAATATTAGCAGTAAATAGTGAAACATAAATATGGAATAGAAAGTGCAATTGAGATTACCTGTGAATCAGAAGAGCTCATTTCTGAAGGTTTTTCAGTAAGACTACTGCTATCACAGTTTTCATCATAACCTTTAGTATCATCATCATCAGAATAAGTAACACTTCCAGGACTTGGACGAGGTGGTGACCTAAAATTTGATATTATAATTAAAAAGTCTAATTAACAGTTAAAATCTCAAACTAAATTAGTTTTTAAAAGGCCAATGCTCAGCAGGAATATTTCTCCTTTACTCCCCAACACTCCTTCTAAAGGCCCACAATATAGTGGTTAATTCATTACCCAAACTGTTTGTTAACCTATCATCAATTTTTATGGGAACTAAAACAATTAGTTCCCAAAATTCAAAAAATAAACATTGCATTTTGATGCATCTTGTTTATTTTGTTTTGTATGTTCATATATAACAGGTGATATTTTTGGTTCATATATATAATTTTTTACGTTTTTTCATATGTAATAACAATAATACATATATCTTGCTGGGTTTTTGAGTCAAGTATAATTACTGGTACACTACTTGTTCTAGGCTCCAAAAATATTAAGCTGTCTTGTTTCTACCAATTTTCCATTGAATTCACAAAATTATCAGTTGCGTTTTTTTTTATTTCATTATTATTATTATTGCATCACTTGGTAAATGAGAGGCATTTTGCAAATCAAGCCATAAATGATGTCTTCTAACTGCAGGCATCCAATTTCAACAATTGTCACTGATCATCAATCCTTTTCATTCAAGAGATTGCTTTTGCATAATACTAAGTGAAAAATTTTACTACAAAAAAGAATGCAGCTTTATAGCTTAAATGCAAACATTCCATGATATATATATATATATTTATATATATATAAAAACAGGCCCTGCAAATAAAACCACTTCTCCAGGTTGTTTTATCTAACGGTATTTGGATGCACTGATAATTGCAAAACAAAGTACTGAATAATAATAATTACTGAACTATTTTTAGATAGACGTATAAGCAAAATGTTGATAATTATTTTTTACAAGTTCAACCCCTTTGAAGTAAACTGAAAAATTTTAATAAGCAAGAGTTGCATTGCCGAGATAAAAATTATCGAATAAGAATATATTTATGATTGCTTACTTTGTAAGTATAGCATTATTATTCTTCCTCGCTAAAGAATTTTTACACAAAGTTCCTCTCTTGGACTGTCGAAGTTCAAAAGTGGCAAATCCACCATCATCAATACTAATATGGTCATCATGAATAGATTTTTGAGCCTCTTCTGAAAATGCAACAAATATATTTAATCAAGTTGCAAGGAGCATATTTAATGCCCAGTAAACACATAATCTCATTTAGAGGTCAACATTTTGGACATAAATAATAAACTTGCTCACTTTTATATTTGTACACCTTGCTTTTGACACACAATACTGCAACTACAAGGATAATAATAACAATACTAAGGGAAGCCAGCATAACCAAAAACCATACTTCTCGATAGAATGGTAATTTATGTCGATACTCCAAGTACAATTTACCTAAAAGAGAAAAGGTTTTATTTAGTTCAACACAGTATTGTTCTTACAGAAAAATAAACTATAAAAAAAGCCAAAATACATAATCAGATTTCAAATAAGACTGTCAATTTTGTGGACAACAGAATTGCTACATTATAATCTGGTTTATAAACAAGAGATCGCTCATTTGAAGCCAGATGCTTTGTGCAACTGGATATGTTTAGACTGATTTTGTTTATGTGCAGTGTGGCGATTAAACGATAGTTAACTGCTATTCCAAGGGGTTTTTGTAGTATGAAACAACCACGACGAAAGGATACTCATGTCGGTGTATTTTGAAGATATAGTTTAATGAAATAGACGTTATTGCCGCGACGCGGCTTACATTCGTTAACGACACAAAATTACAACAACTATCATTCCTGAGGCGCGCGCAACAGCGCCCTCGTGTGGCCAATGTTTCGGCACATGCAGAAGAAAATGCACATTACTTAATAAAATGAATGAGAACATATATGTACATACATGAATCATTACTCCCTCTAAGAGAAACATTCAATACTTTTATTGAGCATCACGTCTTGTCCTTTTAATCATATTAGCAATAGAATTTTAGTATTTACAGAAAGCACTACATTTTGAACTTCATGATCTTCAGCCATTTAGAACACAGTATGCTGATGTTTGTATCATCATTAAATTTATTTATTTTCTGAATTTAGATTTTTCTGTTTATAACATGATGAGTTCATGATCTTTAGGAAGTTGATTAACTTACTTAACTTAAAGTATAAATGAAAAAAAGACAGTTTTGAGGAGTTTTATTTTAAAAGGCACTAGAATTCAGTATTCATATACCTGCAGATAAGTAAATGGTTTCACAGAAACTAAAAGAAACAAAATGTTGCATTTCCAAGGGAAATACCAGTTAAGTGAAAATACACAGTTCAGTTTACAGAATATACACTACCCATTTGCCCTACCAGATTTAAGATAATTTATTTCTCCACTAAAGATTAGTTGAAATTATTATAAATAAAAATATTCAAGTTTATTAAATAATCTTCAAAGATATCTATAGGGGAAAGTTTCTACTCACTTGGAGTAGCAAATGGCTGTGGAGACATGGCTGGAAAACTGATGCCGTAAGAATTGCGAGCAAAGAGACGGAACTGATAAGACGTGGATGGGAGGAGGTTACGGAAGCTAATGGTGTAAGATGTTTGGGGGCCATTATTCAACAAAACCAAAGTTTGCCATTCCTCTGAACCTTCTAAATACGAAATATAAAAAAAATTAGACATATATAATAAAAATAATAATTTTAGAAAAATTGCATGCAGTTTTAATTGTTGTAATTTTGTGAATAATTTTCAATGCCTCGTGTTACATCCCATTTACTTGATGAAGATAATTTTATACCATATTCCTTTTGAAGATTTTAAAAAATAAACAAATTAAATTAACTATCTGTCTGAAATGTACAATATAACAGCAAAATGAGAATAAATAAAGTTGCCTGAAAAATTAATTCAGGAAAAGTTGTAGCCAAATACCTTCACTGGCAATTAAACTTATATCTTTTCTTACTATTTCTCCAATTTTTTTAGATATTAAAAAATTTTATTTAAAAAAATCAAGCTTGGAATTTTTCTAATATATACACAACACACACAGTGTAAAATACTTTTTTCAGATACATACATTTTACTGCAACTAAGGCTATGAATTACAAAAATTGTGCATTCTTATTTACAAGAAAAACAGACAAAATTGTTCTTAAAACAGTATAGTGCTTGGTGATAGGATGTAGTAAAGTCTAGTGATGGAATAATAAATTGTGTCTGCTTTTCAGAGAAATTGTGCAATGTAATGATATAAAATAACAAAGCTCCTGTATAAATTCTCAAGATGATAATAATCCTATATTTGCTCACAGTTAAAAATAAAAGAGCAGATTCGGGCATTAAGTTTCTCGAAACAAAAACTAAAATCTTAAAACTTTCTTTTGTACAAAAAAATATTTTTAAAAACTAAACATTTTAAAACAAAAGATTTAATTGGAGTAATTTAATGTTGCAAAAATATCAGAAGAAAGAGAACTTGGATGAATCAATGCATTTATGCGTAAATGCTGATAAAGAAAGAGAAAAGGAGAAATGATTATATCATTCCTTAAAATTTCACATTACACTTACCTGCTTCTTTATATTCCAACAAGTATCCAATAATGGGAGAAGCACCTTGTGGGCCATTCTTCCATATTAAAGTAACAGCAGTGTGAGTGTGTTTCAACATCAGCTCTTCAGGTGCAGAAGGAGAGCCTGATATTTTAAATTTTTTTTTTAATATAGTTTGAAGCTGACAACATCAAAGAATTTATATAATATCAACTACAAAAGTTTAGCATTTAAATAAGTATTCAAAATTGTCCACTGATAAAATATACATTAGCTATAACTACATTTCATAAAGTAAGAGTTCCATAGTAATAACCTTTTTTAAACCACAGTGAAAATTTTTGTAATCTTACCTTCTTGTGGTCCAGTAGTTATATTTCCAACAGATTCTGGACCATAATCAAAGGTTTCTGCACGGACTCTAAAAGTATATGTAACAGCTTCAGCCAAACCATGTACACTCAAAGAGGTGGTTGTCACTTTTTGCTTTACTTGTTTGCTGAATTCTAAAATTGCAAATTAAGAAATTTTAGCATTCAATAACTTTTGTACCACTATATGTACTGTAATCTTTTTTAAAGAATGACACTTCGAAGGTTACCATAGTTGACTATGCTGCAACCAAGAAAACAAATTTTGTAAAAGTAAGCATTCATTAATAAATCTGGATTTACTTTTGATCATTAAAGTCAACTAGTAATGCAGACTCTCACAAACAAACACTCTTACATTGGAAAATAGCAAACTTTATCTTAGGATGAGCAAAAAAAATTTAGCAAATGCATGACCTAGTTTCAAACAAGTTTCTCATACTACAAACTAACTAAAAAAAATGTCTGATTCCTTAACATTTTCAGCATTATTGGTGGAAACTGCCACCAGTAATATATAGATATTACTTTATATTGGAGCAAAAAAAAAAACACTCCAAGGCTGAAAAAGTTAGTCACCATATTAAAAAGGAAAATCTATGGCGACAAGAATAGGAATCATTTCTCTATGCCTGCTTGTCTTGCTCAGAGACCCACAAAGAGTCCAGATACGCCTCAGCAGGCCTTTTCACTAATTCCTACAGTCAGCTAATTAATGAACAGTTAATAGCATTTTCCAAATCAAATTAATAAAAAAAATTCTGTTGACTTGGCTACTTAAAGTTTGACTCGGTGATCATCTTTTGAAATTGATCTATCTTTATCATATGTCAGTTTTTCTATTTTTGTAAATAATATTTTGATATTGAAGCAAGTTAATGCAAAAAATGTTATCTTAAAAAAACTATATAATTATTAAAATACACCAAAATGTCACAAAAAAACAATAAAAATTTATGTTTATATAATTTGGATTAAATTATAGCCAAAGTAACAATTTCCTTTTTTTTCCAATTTTTGCTTTTATTCATTAAATATCCAGATTTATGTATTTTGCCACCATACACCCAATGACAGTTTTTCTACCTTCCAATTTAAAATTTAGAATAATCAGCATATACTCTGGATTCTTGTAGGAAACTTTCAGTAGCATATTAACTTTCCTCAATACTATTTCCATAATTTAATAAAACATTTCCATATATACACAAATTTTAAAAAATCCTACCTATATCAGGCAAAGCAGTCTCATAAGTTACTAAGTAACCTGCTATCACTCCATTAGGTTCAGCTGGTGGACTCCAACTCACATTCAAGGAAGTCATGGTCACATCAATAAAAACAAGGGACCCAGGAGGTCCAGGTATGTCTTCCATGGTTGTTACATACTGAGGAGCAGATCTCGGTCCATCTCCGGCAGGATTAAAAGCTAAAATCTGTATACTGTATTCAGTATATTTTTTCAAATCCAAAAGGACATAAGACACAGTTGCTGGAGGAACAGCTTCCATTTCTTCAATAGCATCACTTGAGCGAGGTTCATAAAAGATCTTGTATCCAAGAAGATCTCCATTCTGAAGAGCTGGAGGAGGTGGTTTCCAAGTAACTTTTAATTCTGTGGAACTTGTTGCCTCTACACGAACTTCCCTTGGTTCTCCAGTTGGAACAGCTTCACCTACAAAAACCTGTACAGGATGACTTGGCAAGCTGTCACCTCTGCTATTATAAGCAAAAACTCTGACTTCATAGACTCGGTCTCGTTCTAGTTGGTGTAAAGACAAGCTAGATGAATTAGCACCTTGAATTTTATCTGATGGGCAATCACCAGTTCTTGGAATAGAATAAGAGGACACTTGACAATATTCTACTCGATATCCAGAGGTGCGTATATCTCCATTCCAATCTTCAAAACCAAGAGGTTCCCAACTAACACGTACTGATGTGGTTGTGTACGGAGTAGCAATTACTTGCTTTGGTGGTCTTTCTGGGGCTGCTGGGAATGTAGAAGTCAAGTTAGACTCTGAACTCCAACCACTTGATCCTATATCATTTGTGGCCTGAATCCTGAATTTGTAAGATGTAGCTGGTTTCAAACCAGTCACAGTGTATTTGTTTAAGTTTGGATCAACTTTAGCAGCAACAGTCTTCCACGAGTTGTCACTTTTTGCCATCTGCACAGTATAATATCGTAAGGGAGCAAATCCATCATTTCCAGGAGTCCAACTAAATGTTATTTGCCTGGCTTGAATCTGAGAATTGCTGATTTGTGGAGGAGATGGAGGTTTCGGAGCTTCTCTGTTGTTTGTAGTAAATACCTTAGCTCGAGCAGTTTTGCCCCAACCTTCATTTGTTTTGGCAGTAAGAGAAAACATGTAATATGTTTCAGTTTGTAGATTTACGACTTTTAATGTCCTTTCAGTTGGAGCTAATTCTTTAACAATTTCTTCCTCAGCCGAGTTATCAAGTCTGTATGCAACGCGATATGCTAAGATCACACCATTAGGTTCTTCAGGTTCATCCCACAAAATACGAGCAGTTGTTGTAGAAACATCTGGAAATGAAATATTTGATGGAACTCCAGGAACATCTTCAAATGTTCTCACTGAAATAGGTGGTATACTTAAAACACCATCTCCAATGCGTGAAAATGCCAACACCTGTATACTGTACAGAGTATATTTACGAAGCTCTGTTAAAGTTGTAGTAAAAGTACTGTTACTCTCAATTATCTTATATTGAAAAGGCACATTCTTTGCACCATAGTAAACTTTGTAGCCTTCAATAATACCATTCTGATGAATTTTAGGCACTTCTCCCCAGTTTACAACAATAGTTGTAGATGATGTGGCATTTATTTTTACATTACTGGGTCCAGCAGATGGTGCAGCTTCTCTTGTCTTTTCACGAGCAGGTAAACTACGTGAACTACTTCCTACATCATTAAAAGCTTGGACAGATATTTCATAGTCAGTGAATTCTTCCAAATCTTTAATAACATAACTGTTTGCATTATGGTCTTCTAAAACAATAGTTTTGTAGTCATCAGAAGCTTCAGCATTGTCAGGATCATTATCAAAAAAGATAGGTCTATACAGAATATTATATCCTCTTGGTATTCCAAACCATTCCACTTGTTGTAGGGGCTAAAAAAAAATAAAAAATAATTTAATGTGCAACATATAAAATTTCCTAATTAACAAAAAATTACAATACTTTTATTATTTATGAATACTTAAGGATATGTTCATAATAAAATAAATTAGAATGTGTAATGTTCTACATAATTTTCATTTGATAATAAGACAGAAATTAATTTTAAAACTGAGTAATAAGACTTAAATAAAGGTATTTTTTCTTCTGAAATCGCAATTAAAGCACATTCAATGTGAAATATTTTTGAAACAGAAAAATACTTACAGTCCAACGAACTCTCAATGCTTTGGCATTCACAGCTCTCACAGTCACATTATATGGAGGGTGTGAGGGTGGAGCTTGGATAGTTTGGAAAAACTTGGACGGCTCGCTGGGTTCACTGGAACCCACAACATTGACAGAAATTAATCTTAGTCTATACTCAGTGAATGGCAACAGATTTTGCACATGAATATTGGAGGCTTCTGGATCAGAAACTTCATAAATCTTAAACCAGGACTCATTGCGGCGAGTTTGAGCTTCAACAACCCATCTGATTATGGAAGTGTTACCATCAAAACCAGGAGTGAACTGAAGAACAACAGAGAATGCTCCAATATTTGAAACAGCCAATTTTTTTGCAGGGCCAGGCAAAACTGAAATTGAAGAATAAAAACTTAGAAAAAATTATCTTTACTAATAATAAAGCAGAATGTGTGTGTGACTAGGCACTCAACAGGCCAGACTGCTGGACTTAGAGCTACAACATTTGGCACAGACATACTTTGGAGGGTGGGAATATGCACCTCGGAGGCCTTTTTTAAAAATTTTAATTAGAATTTTAATTAAAAATTAAGCAAAATGTTGAAGTATTTCCTTAGTAACTTCTGAACAGATTATAGCACAAAAATCATTTTTACACCATCTGAAAAGCAAAAAAATTACCTTTTCAATGACATCAATTAAGTTGCCGCACAATTTTTTCCTCTAATTTTAATAGCCTTTTAAAAATATTTTTTGGCATAATTTACAACAATACTTTTCATTTTTGCAATGCAATCTCAACTATTTTAATTGCTTAAATAAATATTTAATTGCATGCTTCTCTTTCATTGTTGAAATTTCAAATCTGAGGTTTAAAATTACGTTGTTAAAGCAGCCATGAATATAAAATGAAACAAGATTCAATTGAAATCATATTCCCGGTGAACAAGTTGGTTGCCGAAGGCGACTATAGTTAGCAATAAAAGAGAAAAGAAAAACTAATACTTCTTGTTTAATTAACAGAAATGTTACATTATTATATTCATAAATTAAAACCATTATTTGAGAGAAAAGCAAAAAGAAAATAAATAATAGGATAAAATAGCATATGGGCTTATGAACATTAGAATGAGTAAAAAGCAACACAAGTTACTTTGGGCAGTCAATTCAGAGGGCAAAAATATATTGTTCCACACTGTCAGAAAAAAAAAAGCAATTTAAGGAGAGAAAGGACAGAAAGCACTTTTTCACTATTGTTTCTTCCAGTTTAATTATCAAAATATTAACAAAATGAAAATGTTAAACAGTTGAATAGAAGTTGTTAATTTTTTTTTTAATCGGCAATCATCATTTTTTGATAAATTTACATATAAATAAATTCAAATCAATTTTTTTTCATTGAAAGAACTTAATTTTCTTGATTCTTAATATTCTTTAGAATAACTGTAATGTCTTCAAAACCACATATATTTTAATTTTATTTAAATGATAGCTGGCTTTAAAATATTTCTGCTTCTGAAATTTAGTGTTTAAAGCAGAAAACAGATCTTAATAGAGGTAACATGTCATCCCATTTCTTAAAATTACAAAATAATAACAGATTTGAATTGCAATTTGTGCAACTGTTATTTCTAATGAAAATTAAGACTTCATTTCTTAGCTCATTAACATATGTCCATCAAGCAATTTGTCTTTTTATTATTTTTTCCCATAAAATACAAATTTTTTGACATACAAAATATAATAGAGAAATTTAGTCTACAAAACTCCCCCAGTATAAAAATTCACAAATAATTATTTTTAATTACAATCATTTTGAACCTAATGATTTCAAAAAAAGGAAAATTATAATTTATTTTGTTAAGATATAAATATACATCTAGTTAAGATCATTAAATGAAATTATCAACTCAAACTGTTTCTCACCAGGTGGAATTCCAGATTGTACAGTAGCAGTTTTAACAGGGCCTGGTCCAATAACAGTCCAGCCATATATTTCAAAAGAATAAGCAGTCATGGGTCTCAGATCAGTAACTTTTACTTGAGTTGCATCAGCAGAGAGATTACGAATAACAGTTGTTTCCAAAACATCTTTCACATGGTATTTTAGAGTGTAACCTAAATTAAAAGCAATTTGTAAGGAGGGAGAAAAATGGTTCAGAGAGCTGCAAGATAATGCAATAATCATTACATTGTCTCACATAATGCAATAATCATTATATTATCTATGTAATAATGATTACACTATTTTGCAGGAAATGTAATAATCATCATTATATTATACAAAGAATTTAATTAAGAATTAGTAACATCTACAGTAATAAAATAAAAGAATCTGTATGTTGATACTTTGGTACAGAGGCTTATGAGCCTAAAGCCAGAGGAAAAAAGTATAGGTATTTATGAACTTATTTCACAACTCATTTCATACTTCATTTTGCAATGTGTTCATACAGATATTACAAAGCGCATTCTAACTTCACTTGCTTCCACTGACAATATGCTATAGCAATGCAATGAAAGCACAATTCTTCACTAACAATAAATCCTCTTTTAATCTCCCTTTCCTCTCATATGACAAATTTTAAGGCCAACAGAAACTGCATTGGAATTTATTTGACATCTCAATAACCAAGTTGGCAAACATTTAAACTAAGAAAAAAATGAATAAATACTTTGGAATTTACAAAAATATTAAACACATTTATGCTTCAATACACACTCGGCAAAGATGTCTACATCTGCATACTTAAAGATCAAGATGTTATCTTTTTCACTAATTTATCTTGCATCCTTGTTTATAATATGGATTTATAAATACAAGAACTGTTACATGTTATTAAACTCACTAACAGCATATCTAAGATTATATTTATATTTCATATACCAGATGAATTCAAAAATGAAAACTACAGAATCATCAGAAATAAATTTGTTATTATAAAATCATAACTGAAATTTAAGAGAGAGCAAATTATTTGCCTTTCAAAATCCCATTAATACGCTCGGGTGGAGTCCAGACAACTAATATGCTAGTATCCAATACATCTTCAAACTTCAAACTTTTCACTGCATCAGGAACTAAAAAATATATAACTTATGTTAATTCATGTAACACAGATAACATCTTAAAGTTATAAAATACAAACAGTAAATAACTTTAAATGGAGTTACACAAAAACTGCTTACATTACAAATTCACCTTAAATCGCGCTTTTATGATACGAACTTGGAGAAAAAGTTCTGGTGAAAAAAAAAATCAGAAACAAGAATGTCACAAACTTAGGTGTAATCATACAAGTATTAACTTAGTTATCTCTAAATCGACCCAAAATGAAATTCTTTTGATAACTTACCATCTTGTTTAGTAGTCACCATAACAGCATCACTTCTCGGACCATCCCCAGGACTAGTGAAACACAAAACAGTTATGCGGTAAGCAGTGTATTTTTCTAGGCCTCCGACTATAGAATCCTGTTCTGCAAGAGGATCTAAAGGACTGGGAGCTACTAAGACAGTATGTGAAGGAGTAATATTGGATTCTGGATCACCTAGCCATGTTTGCAACTATATAAAATAAATCAACATTAGAAAGGGGGAGAAAATTAAAATACAAAAAATTACTTCAAGGAGATATTAGATAAAAATATCTAATTAGAAAATTAGAAGAAAAATCTAATTACAAAATTAGAACAAAAATCTAATTACAAAACAATGCAACACAAGAAAAATGCATTTACAAAGAGATTTATCTATATATATATACCAGCCGCCTTCGCGACCAGCTGGTTCGCCAGTTCAAAATAGTTTTATTTTTGTATTTTATATTAATTATAGCATTGCCTGGATTATAACTCCGGAAAGATGAACAAAAAAACTGGATATTTTATTGTATTTGACAGACAGTAAAATATTTGAAGATGTAAATTTTAAAATGCCAGTGATACTATTTTATATGATGCATCACAGCAACTTACACACTGAGTTTCAAATAACTTTTACTCAATTCATCTATCACTCATCAATTGCTAGAATGATTACTGCTGAATATGGTCATGAAAGCTGAACATGCTGGACGCTTGTGAGAACCAATGGGTACTAAAAGTGAGGTGGCAAAAAATTCATAGACATCTTAAAAGAGCCAGGAGTTAGACAATAAAATTTAAAAATTAGTTAGTTTTTCTGAACATTATTACCTTTTTGTAATTCCTAGTTTCAGGCTGTAATTTCTGGTTTCTAATATCAAATTTAATGAGTTATCACTTGAGGAAATTCAAGTTTGGCAGCAAGCCTAACTAAAATTTTAACAAAAAATTACCTGCAATGCAATATGCAAAAATTTGAAAGTGTTTTCACGTCTCATAAATTTAAAATGGCAGGAAAGCATGAGATTAAATGCTTGAAGAAAGGATGAAAATCAATCTAAATCACACACAATAAAAACAAACCTGAAATCAAATATCTGTTGCCACGCTTTATAAAAATATTACTTTGAAGCAGGTGCGATAAAATATTTCAGCAATGCAATGAATACTAAAGTGAAAATTCTGCTTTGGAGTTAATTTCCCAAGAAAACAACATACACTATCACAACCACAACATTTGCAAAAGTGCGTGAATAAAAGATTTGCTGAAATAATGAGACGGTTGGAATTTTATTTACAACAATTAAAACATTGTTGAAATTCATGTTTTAACATACTTTGAAACATTAATTAAAATTGAACAAAATGTTGCATGGAAATAAGATCAGTGTCATTGAAAAGCTAATTTTTTAATCTTTAAAATGAGGTGAAAATGTTTTTTTTTGCGATAATAGGATCCGAAATTATTCCAGAAAAAGGTTAAAATTTAAAATAATTTAAATTCTAATTAAAATTTCACAAAATCCTTTCATAGTGAGCACCTACTCCCCAAAAAGCAACCGCCTGCCAAATTTCAAGTCCCAGCGGTTTGGGAGATTTCGTGATGAGCGAGTCATGGTATTAGCCTTTTATATATAAAGATAAAAGAGGAATATGTTTGTGTGTTTGTTTTTTTGGTTCTTTATGCATGCCCACATCGTTGAACTTATGGCGACCAAATTTGGCACAGTGATGGATTAGCACAAGAGGAAGCTAACGCTGTAAAAATTATTTTAAAATTCGAATTAGATTTTTATTTAATTAATTAAATAACAAAAATTAAACTATTTTTAGACGTTTTTCGCCAATTTCTGAACTATTTATGGCAGGAAAATTATTTTTACTTTACCTTCAAGAGCAAAAAAAATTATCTTTTTAATGATACCAATTTAATGGTTGTAAAATTTTTTTCTCTAACTGTAATTACGTCTCAAAATTAATTTTAAACGCAAATTGTAACAAAGTTTTCTATTGTTAAAAAATCAAATTTATTGTTTCATCAAATTTTTTATTCACATGTTTTTACCACTGTTAAAGTCAAGAAAATATTGCTTTTTTTTGGTCAAGGTAGACTTCTTACTTCCGCTGTTCTTTCGTAGCATGAACTTAACTTCGGTTTTTATTTTGTAGCTTTTAACATGCACTCAAACATCCAATGACATTAGTTTAGTTACTACGCGATGTTTCGTTGAAATTTCACAAACTTTTAAATGATCCTAATCAGTGTGAAGCAGAGTTACAACAGGGGAGTAAGTGAAGTATAAATGTCCGATAACGATGAGAAGTATATGATTATCTGATTTATAAAACATTTTATTTAGAAGTTTTGCAGTAACTTAGTTATACAGCATAAATAGATTTAATCATTGTAAAGCTGTATTAGTTGTTTAAAATAAATGTTCTTTTTCGAATTTTCTTGCATTTTCATTCAAACCATACTGTTATAAGATTGATAAAAAGGCTATATTTCAAAGTTTTAATTCAACAAGAAGGGATTCAAAGAAGATTTACATTTGTTGGGAAAGTCAATGACAATATTTTTATTGAAAAAAACAGGAGGCCAGTATATGAAAAAATATGGAACCGGAGCAACGCCGGGTTTTCAGCTAGCATGATATGCTTTTATCCATCAAACTAAACATAAGTTCTATCGATGTTAATATATCATCATGATCCCACAAAGTGACCATTAGTAAATATGTATAACAGTCAATGCTATTGATATCACATGATATGCAAATAAAGATTTCATAAGAAGTATCTGGAGGAAGTAAGTATGGGTAAAACACCATTCAATAGAGAATTTCCCTCACTCAAAAATTTGGCGCACAAAAACTTTTCCAGCAAAGAGTACAAAACAATTTTGTTCTACACAACCTGAAGTAAAGTTTCAAATTGGTAATCCCCTTCCATGACATCAAGCTACATAATACAGCAAAGATAATAACCAAGAAATAGGAAGAAACAAATTTGCTGGAAGGAACAAATTGGCTGCACAAACTGAAGTTCAAATATCAATTCACCTAGATAGCCATAGGATGAGTTTTATTAGTATTTGATGGATAAAATAAACCGAACTTCACTATGTTTTAAATTAATGGTCCAAAATACAGTGAAAATTTGCAAAAAGTTAAGAGTCAATAAAGGCTGACAAAGACTCTGCCCGCCCTCCCCCCGCCCCCCTCAAAAAATACTAACACTAAGAACTAAAGTTTGATACCATTTCAATTCTATACTACCACATCCCTAAAACTCATTAATAGAAAACTCAGAATAAAACAATTGATTAATAAAAATCACTGACAAGTTTTTATGATGTGTTATTTATCTTATTATGTAACTTCTTTAAAAAGGGAAAATGTTTTGACAAATTACCTTATAGCCTTGATTAATGCCATTAATAAGCTGTGGATCAGGTGGCTTCCACCACACATGAATTGCAGTTGAATTAACAGCATCAGCACGAACATCAGTTGGAGCAGCTTGAGGTACTAGAATTCAAAGTATGCACATGAAGCTCATCAATTTAGAACCATACAAATTTCAAAATCATTAAAATGGCCATGTCTTATAATATTCTTACCTCCTTCTCGCGTCCTAATATATATGCTACTGGAATATACACCAACTCCTTTTTCATTGCAGGCAGCTACCTGTATTTCATAATTTTGCCATACAATAAGATCTTCCAGAAGAAAATTATGCTGGGCTTCATTTGTGATATTATGATAAGCCCAAGGACTAGCAGAGTATCCAGCCAATTTGTATCGAATCACAAAACCAACAAGAATACCATTACGATCTTGCTCTGCAGGATTCTATTCAAATAAATTTAAAAGTAATTAATATTTAAAATCAAATTATTAGTAAGTCAAAACTATTCAAAACACTGTTAAGGTAAGTTTAATTGTATTTATCAAAACAGAGAATAAATACATTATATATCAAAGTGATGCAAATGCTGATCTTTCATACAAATGAAAATATAATGCATAAAATATTGTATTGATTACTTGAGATGATTCATCCTCCATTAGATCTTTTTCATCCTTAGAATAGCAAAAATTAAAAAGAATTTCTAATATGTGGAACAATATCCGTATAAACAATTATTAACTGAACACGTGGCAGTTGGCCAAGTAATGCACTTTCAATGATCAGTTTGGTAAACCTTGCAAAGAGTCTAAGAAGTGTTTAACAGATTTCTCTTTTCCATCTTGAGGAAAAAAATTAATATCACATCAAGATTTTTTTTTTCATGTTTATTGCAATATGTCTTACTTAAAATTCTTAATCTTGAAAAGCAAAAAATTTTTCTTCCCCAAATGAGCTCAATGCAAATATTTTACCAATGTGATAAAACATACTCTGGCCAGATTCATTTGGATATCAAGTTTCTCCTTTTAAAAATAAAACTTTTCCTTTAAAAAGTTTGCTTGATTACATTCAAATTTTGTACATTTTACAATACCTCAAAGAAAGAAAATATATTTTTTTTCATTCAGTAATGGGGAAATAGATTATTTGCTGTACTGAAGATTTTAATTTTGTCTTATTATATCTAAGTTTTAAGATTTTACATAGCACATTAATTTTTCCATAAGTTAATGATTGAGAATGTTTTCAATTTGTAGTGCACAGTAATACAAAGAAGTATTTCAAAATAATGTATCACATGAGTAATCACTGTAACATTTCATTACAATTCTTCTTCATTCTCAAATCCTGTATATCACTTAATAGTAAAGAATGAGAAAAAGAACAATACAGAAAATTAGATAATGAGCATCTATACTTTCTTTTACCATGTACAAAATAATTACTTTAGAGCACATTTTCATGATAATTTCAGAAGCCAGTCAACAGAACATTTAGCACAGATATACAAATAAAAGAGATCTCTCTGAATTTAATTAGAAGTCAAAACAGCCCATATTAATAATTCCAATCAAACGAAAAGTAAGATTTAAAATAAAAACTTGGTATAAGGAAGTCTATAACTGCAAAACATGTAATAATGCATTTTGGAGTATGTACAAATTAAGGTCTCAGTTCAAAGAGCAAAGACTAGAAATTCCAAATTTTGAGATATTTTAAAATTTACTGTTGCTCTGAAAAATCTAGTCAAAGCACTCTAATTTGAAAGAGATAATCAGCAAAGGCTGAGTTTGGAATTGTTATTTTGCAATAGAAAATGAACAAAAAGTCTCTTCAAGTAGCTGCTTTTAAAACTGGCCTGTTTATATGTTAATTCTTAGAAAACAAAAAGTTCACTTAAAAAATAATTCAATATTCTACACCATTAACACAATTCATCAATGGTAGTTACAATTCTTGCAGAACATTAAAAGAAAGGAAGGTAAAAAAAAAAAAAATTAATACTAGAACTGCTCTCAAATAATGAGAACAGTTGAAAATTTGTATGCGAGAAATAATAATTTTGAAATAATCTGAATATATTTCCCACCATACAAAAAAATCATTCAGTAACATTTAATGATTTTAGTGATCATCATAATAATTATTCATAATTACCTGCCACTGGACCATAATGGATGTTGAGGATCGAGCACCGCCAACAACACCTTGTGGAGGCCCAGTCGGAGCTAAAATATATGGGGTGAAAATCAAGTCATATATAAAAATATCATTCAGCAATATAATTATGGCAATAATTTTTTCACATGGCATATACAAAATTATTACAATTAATTAATTCGAACAATAATTTCAC
Organism: Araneus ventricosus; assembly: GCA_013235015.1. Lineage (NCBI taxonomy): Eukaryota > Metazoa > Arthropoda > Arachnida > Araneae > Araneidae > Araneus > Araneus ventricosus. Next base: position 137,993 of record BGPR01001032.1, on the reverse strand, counting down.
AACATGTATTTCATAAATACTATTCCATGATGAAAAAATCTTTAATGCAAAATTATTTTCAAAAGAATAAAAAAGATTTATTAAGCTTTAACAAGGACCAAATCATATGAAACTCAAGCTGTGAAAAGCTAAACAAATGTGAAAAGAAAGTAAAATACAATATAAGTTAACACAATTTTAAGTGATTATCCTAATGTGTAATTCTTGAAGATAATAAATTATTAAATCAATCATTGTGTATTCTCATTCAATCATAAATACAATGAAATAAACACCATAAAAACCCCTTTTAAAAGTTTGAGGATGAAAAGAAAGATGCAATTTAAGCAAATTACAAATTAATATCATTATAAAATCCATAAAAAATTACAATGGAAACAAAAGGCCAAAATCAGATTCAATTACAATGAGAAACATTCAACACAGTTTCTTCCCTCTTTAACTCTTCTCAACTCCATATCAAAATACATTTTCTAAATATTATTTATTTTCAATGAATAAGTGCATTAATTGGGTTAAGCAGTGGAGGGATCATGTAATAAAAAATGTTATTGCTAAGCTCCAACACTAGTCTAGTGGTTTAACTTCATGCAAATTCTATCTTCAGATTGTGCTTTTAAACAGCATTATTCAAAAATTGGTAGAAGAATGGAAGTTCAGCACTCAATCTACCTGTACCTCAATTTCTACCTCAGATGATACCTCCAAGGTTGCTTTAATCAACAGAGCCTGTCAATCCCCCCCCCCTCCCCTTCATCGTGAGTCCTTCAATCACCGACTTGTTTAGTTATGCTAGATCAAGTTAGTAATTAGTCACAACACAATGAATGCTATGGGTAATTTAACTTTCATGAGAAGAAAAATTATAAAATATTTTATTTAAAGTATACACTAACTGAAAGACCACTTTTTACATGCAACCGACATTTTGATACATATAGAGAATATTAAAAAAACCAAAAAATCTGTTTGGCCAATTGCAACTTCAACTCAATATTAAAATAAAGAAAATAATAATATTGTGCAGAAAAAATTAATAGATCTAAATTTGCATAAAAAAAAGATATTGAAACCAAATATTAATCTGTTTTAATAACTGCATATGATTTAAGAATTTTACTTAACAGCCGATTCAATTTACAATATACACTTTTTAAACCTATATTTTCTTTTTTAAATTAAAGCATGTGGGGGTCGTTTAAGGGTTAAAGTAAATAATCTAAATTAGTGTAATATTTATTTAAACATTAAGTTACACAAAGACAATTAACACAAAAATTTCAGAATTAGAACAAAATTAAAGAAGAGAATAGTTCATGGCATGCAGCATGTGCCATCGCTTGATCTCAACTGATGTTAAAGCATCAGAGAGCACTGTCTCTGATGTCAGTCACATTCATTATGGTTAACGTTACAAAAGCAGCTACAAGCAAGTATTTTCCATGCAAGAATAATTAATTTAATTCATAAATTTATCAAACTTACGTCAACTCAAACATTAACTTATGTCAAAACTTAATATTTTAAATAAAGTCATAATGCTAACTTCAGTTTTAACAGATCTAAATAAAGTAACTCTTATAACTTAACATTTTTTTTTTTTTTTCCCTCCTAAAGCAACACAAAAAGTAGAATACATACGCTCAGGTGGCAAATGTATCACTTCTGAAGCTGCTCTAGGATTTCCTTCTCCAACACCATTAACAGCACTGACCCTAAATTCATAGCTTGAAGCAGGTTTCAGGTTAGTTAAGATGACATACCGCTGATCAGCAGAAATGTTAGCTCGAGCAGTAGTCCATGGAAGCAAATATTCCATCTCATCATCTGAAAAATCAAATAGAATAAAATAAGACAGCATTTTTTTAATAAAGAAAAATGTCAAAAGTATTAAGAAATTCTTTTAAAAACCAATCAGAAACTGCATTACTTATCTCCAGAAAATATTCATAAAGAAGAAACCTGATCAATCTAGAGCAGATATGCAGGTAAGAAAAACTACGCAAGATGATGCAAAACTATCACAATATGCTTTAATAACATAATTTTTAATTAAATTAATTATTTAAGATGGGTCTGAAACTAAACAATTTATAAATTTAGAAACAAACGAAATGAAGCATGGACTATTTTTAATAACTAAATTACTGGGTTGAAAAATTAAAAGTTCATCTCATTTTTTATTATACACTTTTTCATAAACAATTTTTACAAATCATCAAATCTTTTGCCGTAAAAAAGTATAGAATACTATTCATATACAAAAATGCCTTGGAATTTCTTTTGTCTTCCATTTTCTTGCAGAAGCAAAGGTCCCTCGTTTCTTAAATTACTCTAAACTAAAATAAAAATTTCCAAAAATGAAATTTTCTCTTAATATTTGCTATATTCAAAAGTAAGAATGAAGAATATATGGCTTGGCAAACTACATTTTTTAAGACAATAATATTGCAGACATTGCATTCACATGTCAAAAATATTTCATTCCATTAAATGCTAAACATGAGTAAAAGATATGTTTTCTGGTTTGCTAAACTGTGAAATTTTGTTCAGAAAAAAAGCTGGACTCTTTTTATTAGTTTTAAATCTCATTATTATAAATTCAGTAAGGATGATAATAAATCAAAATTCATAAAATATGCAACATCAAAATACAATGCTTAGTTTAAGAAACTTTGAAAATTTGTTATTACTCACCCCAATTGCCAGTTTCTGGCACAATTCTCATCTGTACAACATAATTTGTGATAGGACTGTTACCATCAAATGACTTTGACCAACTGATATTCACACTCTTAGGATAAGAGCTTAGAAGTACAGCTTTCACATTGTTAGGAGGATGAGGAAGTTCTAAACATTAAAATAATATTAGAAAACGAACACTGCAATAAATGTGTCTTGAAACTTAAACTACAGGCATGTTGGCAAGAATTTCAGGAAAAGGTGAAATATTACGAAAGTGGGCAAAAAGTAATAAACATTATTTTAATGACAAAGAAGTTCTACACAATAAAACATGTAAATGAATAAGATAAAGATATACAATAAAACTCCATCAGTATGAAACAAATAAAATTATTTTAAACTCAAGAAATGAACTACGTGAAAATATCTGAACACATAAAATCCAAGCTTTACTATTTACTAATTTAAAAATATCTTAATTTGAGCCTCATTTACAATGCCACATTTATTATATGAACATACTGAATTTCAGAGTTATTAATATAATGACAATCATTTTTTAATGAGATCAAATTATTTAACTCAAGTAACTATAAGAACTAGTATATTGAATATCTAGTGGAATTTAATTCTGTATACAGCTTTAACTCAATCTATTTCAATATTTCCTCTCCAAAAAGATAAATGCCAAATTCACATTCGGTTAGAAAATTGTCTTTATTACATTTTCGATATCTCAACTTAATAATTAAACTATAGCTATGCTAATTTTATCACACAAGTAAAAGGGAACTGATTTTTTTAAAAAAATTTTAAACAGCTTATCAATAAAAAATTACTATTAAAAAGAACCGAGTCTTTAGTACTGAAAGACTAAGTCTTTCCCAGATTAAAAAAACACTAGAATAAAATAAATGTTGAAAATAGTTATATAATTTTTCTTATCATTGCATGGCCCTGTTCTTAAAAGTTTTTTTTTTTTTTTAAATTTTAATCCTCGAATGTACAAAATAAGTAGTCAATTCAAATTTATTTTTTAACCAAACGGTGCCAAGGGAATAATTATAGATATTTGTCATACCAGTTCAGGATATTGAATTATAATCAGGTAGGATAACAAATGCTATGCCGAGTGTTACAGAACAAATTTTGGACAACATATGACGAGAACTAGTAGACTATTGTCTTGAAATTCTTCCAGCATAAAGGGAGGGGGGAACACATTGAAATTGGATAAAGTAATTGGTCTTATTACAAATTTGATTATAGAATTTATAATTTATGAAAAGAAATATATGTTTAAGTGCAATAGATTTTGTGCAATAAATTTCTGAAATCAGGAAAAGACTTTGTGCTCACTTTGAGTAAAAGTAATTCTTGATAATTAAATATTCACTTACAATTTTCTGAACGTTCAAAAAGGAAACTTTCAGGAGAATAATTAACTCTTTAAGAATATAAACTTTTCACAAATACTGAACATTTAATTTTTAAATCAAAGAAAACACTTACCAATAACATCTAAACGAGCATTACGAGTTTCATTTCCACCTTCTGAGAACACTTTACAAGTATATATTCCGACATCAGTATTTCTTGCTTGTCCAATGCGCAAACTGCCATCTGGAAGAATTTGTATTCTCCCACCAGGCACAGGATGAATTTCTTTATTATGGAAGAACCAATGCACTGTATACGGAACTGCTTCATCGTGCGATACTTTACATTGAAGCTCGGCAGTAGAACTCAAAATAACTTTTGTATCTACAGGAGGTTGTGTAATCTGTGTACGAACTGGGAAAAGAAAACAAAAGAAGTTTTTAAACCATGATACTTTATTTTTCACATAACAAATTAGAATTTAATATTAATTTTAAAAAATTCAGCAACAATACAGGGTTTTAAATGAAGATAGTACGATTTCAGCATATTTGTATATTTTCCTACTAAAATATATGTTAAAAAATATTTCGTTTGATATGTCACTAGTAAGGAACTAAATTTTGAGCAATCAAGCTCTACATTTTAAATGATGAGCAATAAGGTAGATAGAATGAAAGTTTACCCTTAAAATTCTTAATTTTATGAAATGTATAAAATATGAAAATAAAAATCCAATGATTTAAGAATTTGATAACTTACCTAAAACAGACAAATAAGCAGATCCTTTTATAGAGCCTGCACTATTTTCTCTTATACAAGTATATTTTCCAACATCAGTAGATTCAGCAGATGCTATTAATAAGCTACCACTTTCTAAAATCAGCAATCGACCAGAACTATGGATGTCTGTGGAATCTGCAAATATAATAAAATTACATTTACACTGAACTAGTGAAAAGTAATGTAATATGAGGTAAATAAGAAATTTTCATTACAATTTTACAAAATAAATATCTTTATAAAATCCATTGTTGATATTTAAAAAAAAAATCAAAACTAGAACTTTTATCAGATACAGTTTTTGAAAAACTGTAAACCATATATAGTTTCAAATCATACTTAGAAAAATACGGCAATTCTTTTACATTATTCATACTGACTATTTAATCAGTAGAAAAATAATAAAGATAATTTACCATTATAAAGCCAAGTAACATTAGGTGTAGGAGCTCCTGAAACTTCACAAGTAATTTGTGCATCTTTTCCATCCAAAACAGTCACATTAACTGGTTGTTTTATAAAATCAGGTGATGAAACTGCAAAAACAACTTAAATTAACTCTTTTGAATAACTCTAAAGCATCCTGCAATAATATATATATATATATAATGTATTCGTAATTGTAGTCGTTAAATAAAATAAAACAGGCCGAGTTATATTCTAAATTTCATTTTATTATGGGAGAGTGACGAAATGTACGTACATCTTCGTTTAAGTTTTAAGCCGAAAGTCAATAGAAAATCCCTGCTTTTTCCGGTAGGGATTTAACAGATAGCCACGTGATCAAAGTGAAGGGAATAATAGCTATTTTTAGTATATTACGTAAGTGTTTTGGGGAAAATGTCTGGCGACAATGAGTCGCTGATTTCGCGAGTTACGTGCCCGTGGAAACAATTAAAATATTCTTTTAGTAATAAATATGCCAAGACGAGAAATTTAATATACCTCCAAAGCGGGGAATAGAACGAACTGGAGTTTACGAAAAGTGATTTTGGAATACATTAAGACTTTAAAATATATAGTATTAGAATTTGAAATAAAATTAAATGAGATTATTACATCTGTATTCAGCTTTAAAAAATTTATCTATAAAAAAGTTAATTTGGTTATTAAGATAAAAGAAGCCAACAATGGGCAATATTACTACTATTGGGACTGAACTATTACAATCAAATCAAACCTAAATCTTATGAAAATGAATACCAAAATAGTTTTTTATAGTTTAAAACCTGGAACTTAGTAATCCCAGATCCTTCTTGAACATGGAAGCAAGTAGCTAAATTTTCGACAAGTATAACATCTGTAAGCATAATCGTATTATAAACAAAACCATTTGAACTCTGTTATCTAGAAGTTACTGAAAATCAGTTCTTTAACTCAGAACAGCCAGAACAAAAAAGCAAGAAACCTCTTTTTTGTTGTTGTTGTTGTCGTTTTCCTCTATATATTTAAATTATCTCAGAGGATAATGCACACATAAAAGAGTTGGGAATCCTTTTTAGAAAAATAAAGGGCAAGTTCAAGAAGTACTGTCTAAATAACATTGCATGTCTAATTCACTTCAAGCATTTTAGAGAAAAAAGGAACAATAATGTTTCAAACAAAAAAAAAAAGTCTTCTAAGAATTTGCTTGAAGAACTGTAAGAACCAATACAGAGGGACCAGAAGGTTAATTTAAAACTATGTTACTCTATTTTAGTTATTTAAAATTTCTCTGTTAGGGCAGAGTGGGGTAGAAAGGGATACTTAGATTTTGGCGCTATTAATTCTTTTTCTAGTGGACAAATACTGAATTATTCTCCACTAGGGAAGAAAAAAGAATGGTCATAGTTTCCATTTTGTTGTTGTTAATTTCACTTCGTCTGTGAAGATTTAATTGTTTTATGACGTCACCTCTCTCATGTTCGTATGGTTTTAAACTATCCTTCTTAAAAATCATTATACTTTTAAAAACCATTTTTAGTCCAGCTTATTATACGTTTACTAAAGATTTATACCCTATCAAAAAATAAAGATTTACTCAAATAATTGCCCTGTTCTATTTCATTTCTTATGATCTCTGCACTTGGGGTAAAACAGGATACTAGGGGAAACTACGGATATCCGACCAAAGAGGATTTTCTTAGTTTGCGATATAGTTAGTAGTTTGTGAGGGCTATATTCCTATTTGACCTTTGTAATAATCTGATGGAAAGTATTTCCAACAGAAGAAAAGAAAAGAGAAAATAAAAAAAAAATGCTATTAAAGAAGAGAAAACTGTTTTGTGGTGACTCAAAAAACAGAAAACCTCAAAACAAACAAAAAGAGAAGAGTATGAAAAACCAATACTGCAAAGCCGTCTTATAATAAAAAAAAACCTAAATGAATCCACTAAATCTGCAGTGGAGCGGAGAATAAAGACAACTACATTATGTGAATTATTACAATTCTTACTTATTACTATTCTTAAACCAATTTTCTTTATTCTTAGGGGTCAATTGTCAACTATTGTAATTATTGTTAAATTTTTAAAAAAATCTTTTCTTAACTTGTCAACTATTATAACTATTGTTAAATCTTAGAAAATTGTTTTATTCTTAAATTGTCACATAAAATAAAAAATATGCTACTTTTCCACCGAAAATCTAGTTTTCCCTAATTACCCATAGAGTTAACATGTGTATCCCATTTTATTCCACTTGTGGGGGAAAACGGGATACTTTGACTTTTTTTACTAAAAAAATCATTAGTAAAAAAAGTAATGAAACTGTGACTTTTCCTGAAAGATATATTAAACTCTGATAAATAAAGAATATTTTAGTAAAATTTGACAAGCTTTATGTCGAATAGTTTAGCTCCAACAGGCCTTCAAACCTTAGCTATCCCGTTTTATCCCATTTACTCCCCCCCCACACACATAAGGAAAAAAAGCAATAGAAATATGTAATTTCAAATGTATGTTATATTACAAGCATAAATTGCGGACATGAAAAAAAAACATTCTACTTACCTTTTACATGTAACCAAGTGCTAGCAGATGCTTCTCCCCCAATGCTTGATGCAACACATTGATAAATACCCATATCAGCTCCAGACAAAGCAGAAATTTTTAATGATCCATTGAGAAAAATTTCGAAACGTTCACCAACTTTGGGATCAATAGGTTCTGCATTTCTATACCAACTTATTTGTGGAGGAGGGTTTCCAATAGAAGAACAAGGCATTTGAACAGTTTTTCCAATTTCAGAAACTGTTTCTCTTTGTGGCTGAACAGTAATCATAGGATCAACTAGAAAGGATAATTAAAATTTTTAATTTTTCACAAAATACTTAAAAGGAAATTAATAAACTGCAGGATTTCTACGTAATAAGTTAATGTTTATTTTACTGCCTTTACAAATCTTGGTTTCAGTTTTCACTTTTTCAAAAGCTTTAAGGGCAGAGCAGTCATTTTGATTTCATATTAAATTGTTGTCACTTCCCCCATATGAAAAAAGAAGAAAGAAACATAACCCTATATTTTGAATAAACAGAAATCCTTTCTTAATAAAGAAATATTTCTTGACATTTTTCCAATATCTTCCTGTATTATGATTATTTTCATTTTTGCAAATTTTAGACTTATTATGAAGAACTGATTGAAAAGAAAATTTAAAATCTTTAATCAAGATACAAAGATTTCAAGATTTTTCATGAAATTGGTAGAAGGCCTGCACATTATCTGAAACATTTTTTTCTTTTACAAATAAACAACTTATTAATGAATCATTATGACTCTACTTTCTTCACTATTATATTACTCTCTGATGTTCAACCAAATACACAAATTCTATACCATCCTGTAAAATACTAATCATTTCCATTTTCAATCATTTATATAATATATATTACTAGAATGAAAATATTACTGTCTTCAAATTTTAAAAGGTTATAATCTACTTACATACCATTAACAATCTTAATTCAAAGAATATTTAAGACTAAACATATAATACATACGCTAAGTATTAGATCTTACCAATGACAGAAACATTAGCAGATGCTTTCACTTCAGTTAATTCATCCTCTTTCATAGAAACAATGCACTCATAAATGCCGGCATGCATGGTACCAACATTTAAAAGAGTAATAGTACGGTTCCAAAAAGAGAGCAAATGAGACAATCCACTTTTTGCCACTTCCTGACCATCTTTCTTCCAGATAATTTGAATAGATTCAATAGGCCTAAAAAATATCATGTAAAAATAATAAATTAAGACACAGCATTCCTAGTTTTATAATATAATTTTTATATAATTCAATACTACATACAATTAAAAGTCCAATTAATATGGATAAATGTGTACTAAAAGAAAAAAGTATTTGATAATACCTTGCATTAACAATACATTCCAAAATAGCAGGATACACCCCTTGTTTAAAAATAGAATCCCTTGGTGGAAGAATTATACTAGCAGGAACAAATTCCCGTTTTTCACCTTCAAACATACAAAATCAAATCAATAAAGATTATTAATGAGCAAAGAATAACACTTGCAGCAAAAAGAAACAGCAACAAAAACAGAAATAGCTTATTATGTAAAAAATAAAGTACCTGTATTCATGCAAAGAGAACTACATTCAGAGTTTACTTGAATAACAAGCACTTTCTTACTGAGCTTATTTAAGTAAAAATAAAATGATATACTAAAGAAAATTATCCGTCTTAAAAAATTAACAAGCACTATATATAAAGTTCATTTGGCATGCAATTCTCCACACACACACACAAATTTATGTGTTTACATTTATAAAATTCAACTTTTAATTCCTAACTATTACTAACTAGCTGCATGGTCCAGTATTGCAAGGGCTATCTCAAATAATGTGTCATTCCCTGGTGGAGACTTCTCTCCACCAGTGAGGTCACAAGACACATGCCCAACACTCTCTCCTAAATAAATAAGGAGAAAAAAGTGGTACAATCATTCAGCCCACGAAAACGCATTGAAATCGACTTATTTTTAAAAAATCATTATACCGTGTTGTGGCAAAATGAATGGTTTATCCAATTCTGGAATTATTGTATGTCTGACTTTAATATGGAGGGAAGGAGATAACCCTTCATTGCTCAGGATAATTTTTTTTTTTTGCATATGCCAGCCTCCAGTTTAATTTTTTACAAATATTGTCATTTTTTCTACAAATATATCCTTTGAAGCCTATATTGTTGAATTGAAACTTTCAAATCAAGTCTTCTTATTACCTTAAAAAACAATGGGATTTGAATAAAAACACAAGTTTAGAAAAAGAAAATTTATTTAAAACTTTTAAACAATAAACCATATAATAATTAATACGACTTTAAAATGAACTTCTTCCAAAGTTCATAAATTAAAATACGGTAGCATAATATTTTGTTTCATAAAAGAAAAAAATGAAACAAATTAAAAGCATAAACAAATAAAAATACAACAAACTGATAAATTAAACACCAGAAACATATCTTTTCTTCTTGCCCATATTTGAACAATAATGGGGGGGAGGGGGAATAAAGCTTGAAAAGAATAAATAAAAGCAAGAACAGATAAATAAGACACCAGAAATATTAATTCTCTTCTTGCTTCGGAGTCTGCCCGATAAATGGCAGCACAATATATTCATTCGTTTGGGCGTTTTTAATTAATATCTTTTTAACTAATTATAATTTGGGAATTTAAATGGTCAAAATGGATTCCTCGGATTATTTCCCATTTTTTGGTACTTTTGGCACACTTATGTGTTCAGCGGTCCACGAAAAGATAGTCTCACATACATGCATCTGTTTACCTTCGAATTTTAATAGTGTAGATTTTCTGTTTTTAAAATTGCATAGACTAGCTTCTTTGGCATTTTTATCATCATGCTTCCCTCTGACACCTAAATAAAACTATTATCTTTAAAGATTAAACAACTGTTTGGAATCCTTTTCCCTTATTTGAAGCAAGAGAGGAAAGATGAAAGAAACTATTGCTAAAGGAAATAATTGCCTGTAGCCATCATAAGGAAACCATATTATTTATGCACAAAATTTTACAAGTATAAAATTATTTAAAATAATAAGTTAGGATGACAGATAAGATGATAATAAATAAGATATCTGCATATTTCCACTTCTACAATCTAACAATTAACTTATAAACACATAGTCAGCAGGATGGGGAATGGTATTTCAAGAAGAAAATATGAACATACCTGTAACTTTAAGCTGTATTAATCCACCCACTGCTTCTTGACCAGCCTGAGGATTTGTCACAGATGCTCGATAATTTCCTACATCTTCTGAATTCACTGCTAACAAAATCAATTCATTATTCAAACTCACTGCATGGTTAGGACCACCATGCAAATGACCAAAACCAAGCTTCTGCCAAGATACTGATACTGGTGGAATGCTTTCAACTGCTGGGGGCTTTAAAATGGCAGCATCACCATCTTTTATTATCATAGTAACATTTTCAGGAGACACATTGCTGTCCATGTCTAAAATAAAATACATAATTCTCAATCGAATAGTTTTGTTCAAATTTTAACGACATAACAAACTGAATATTTTATCAATTCATGATCAAAAGAGAATAAATATTTTAATAGGGAAGTGGCTTCAATTACTCAAAAAAATTCATTTCAATTTATAATAATTTTACAAATTTGAAAGTAACAGATTTAAGCATGAACAACAAGCTGCAAAAACTTGAACATTCACACACTATAAAATATCTTGCTTACAACCCTAGGTTTATATATAACATGTCATCAACTGAAAAATATATTTTTTCCTCATTTTATGAGGAAACAAAATAAAGATATTGTTTTAGAATGTATTTAAAATTCAAAGAGAAAATTCAAGAAATTATGAAGGATTGATTACATATGTGTGTGTTACAAGAAACAAATCCATATAAGGTTAGTATATTAAACTTTTTTAATCAAGAATTTTTCAAATGAAGAAATGTAATACTAAAATAAATGCGGGTAAAAAAAAAACCCTACTAAAAGAATGTTGTATTAAGAAACGCTTATGAAAATGGTTAAACTATGCCTGCATGAGCAATAAAGTAAAAAACTTGTTCCTTGACATAAAGTTAAATTTGCTAAATAAATCGATTGAACATATAAATTTGATGATCATAAGTTGGATAGTATAATTTAATATAACTTTGTGGTGCGCAAAAGAAAATATATATAATGGCATTACAATATAAAATAAAAATTTTACTAGCCGCTCTGGCCAGCTCCCACTTTACTCAGCACTGCCACATCGCTGCTTCAAGGCTCTCAGCCACTACTTTTTACTTTCTCGTATACCAAGCATAAAAAGAGAAAGTATTGTAATCGTCAAAAAATTCGAACTTGAGATTTTGACGAATCTCCACGTTTTAGACCTCCCCGAGTCTGAAAAACACAATTTTGGAATTATGTCTGTCTGTGAAGACGATAACTCGAAAACTATTAGAACTATGGGGATGAAATTTGGTACGTGATCTTTGTACATAATTTGTAGGTTTCTGCCAAATTTTGGACAAAATCTGTCAATGGGAAGTCTGTCTGTCCACATTCATGTGAAAACTATAACTCATCATCATGAATGTAGGTCCGTATAAAATTTTGGGCCAAATCCATCAAAGGGTTGACTGTCTGTCGATCTGTATAATTGCATACTTGTAAAAATTATATCTCATAAGCCCTTTGGCTTAGTTAAAACTTAGTATCACGAATGCTAACATTAATTATAGATCTGTGCCCAATTTTCATCTCAATCGGTTAAAAAACAGGTGTTCAAATTTCATATTTGGTTCAAAATGCACATTGCAACTATGGGTTGGCGATCGTTTCGCTTATTTTACTTTAGTATGGTTGGCGTTTGACCTTGGCAGTCTATGAAGGAAATTGTAGCGAGTCGCAAACACGCGCTTCAGAAAGTATGGCAACCCCCTGAAACGAAACTTCATTCTGACATTCTCCACATGGTAGGTAAGGTGAAATCTTGCATGATATCTGTAGTAAGATTTCATACTCAAAAACGTTAAATAAAGTTGTGATATCTCAAGGCGTGTCAAAATTGAGGACATATGCAATTTGTTTTGCAAAATATTAAGTTTTGGGGAATGCATGAATTTTATATGTTTCATTGTAAATCACCATTCATAATTTTTTTTCTTAAAATAACCAGGCCTTGGGTAAATACCCAAAGAATATTTACCTACCCACAGGGTGTTTACCCACCCCATATTACTGGTCCTATGCGAGAAAGTTTCAGGGAGGCCACTCCCGCTGGTTTCAGTTTTAAATACTGCATGAAGATCAGCGGAACAGAACATAAAACCATAGTAGATTTCATATTCTTTGTAGACAACAGATTAAAAAAAAAAAATTGTAAAATCTTTCAATAAACCTCATTTAGTTGTAATATTTTGTATAACTTTCTCTTGAATTTCGGCATGAAAGATTTCAGATCCATAAATATAGCATGATATCACACTAAATAAAATTTCCATCACCTACAATAGGTATTTTACAATATTTTTGACACGCCATTTTGATTCAACTTTTGGGATCTATATATTTAAAATAATGTGGTAAAACCTTCAGACAGTTCATCAGCTCCAACCACTCGACAGATTTCAATAATTTTTATTTTATATAAAAGCTTATGATGTCTAGATATGTCATCAAGGGTCTCCTGTCCCCCCCACCCCCCATTTTTGAACAAAATAAAAAAAAAACACTTTTCCACGATATATTTTCCATATTTTTTTTACTTTGTTCGAAAATGGGGGTGGTGGGGGCAGGCGACCCTTGGTAACATATCTAGTCATCATAACCTTTCAAACGGAAAAAAAATTGTTGAAATCAGTTGAGTGGTTGAGACTGGCAGACTTTGTGAAGGTTTTTACCACATTATTAAACCCTGCAGAAATCCCCCAGCCCCAACCACCCAACAGATTTCAACAATTTGTTTTTTATTTGAAAGGTTATGAAGCCCAAATATGTCACGAAGGGTCGCCTGACCTCCACCCCATTTTCGAACAAATTCAAAAAAAACATATAGAAAATATATGGTAGAGAAGTGTTTTTTCGATCAAAAATCGGGGGGGGGGGGTTGGCAGGCAACATTTGATGACATATCTAGACATCATAACCTTTCAATTAAAAAAAAATTGTCAAAATTGGCTGAGTGGTTGAGGCTGGCGAACTCGATGAAGGTTTTTTACCAAATTATTTTAAATATACAGATTCTTTAGAATTCCCACTGCATTATTTAATCCATCCATCCCATTTATAAAATTATATTGAATAAATATTAAACATAACTTTCTTACAAAAAATGAACACTTAAAGGTTCAGAATGATAAAACAATAGTAAAACACTAGTTTCAGACAGATATTACAGGCTCCTTTGAGTGCCAGCACCTTCCATGCTTCTACTCAGTCTGAGTGCTTATTTATTAAAAGAGTTTCAAAGAAAAGGTATGAACATTACTAAAGAGAGTGAAACTAGTTTCATTTAAGCTATTAAACTAAAATTAATCATAAAATGATCTGGCATACTTTAAAAATATATAAAATGAAGGGAAACAACTTACAAGCAACAGTCAGAGATGTTTTCTCACTAAACACTGTTCCAGCAGCATTTCGTGCTAAACACCAATAATTGCCACTGTTTTCCTTTGAAATGTGCGAAATCCGTAAAAGAGGATCTTTAGAAAAGTTTCCCAATGGTTGGTCATCTCTGTACCAAAGAAACTCTGGAGGAGGAAATCCTATTGCCTGGCACTGCAGAATTTTTGACTGCCTCTCTGTCACGACACTGCCAGCAAATGAAGGTTGAACAACAAAATGAGGTGCTGAATGCTGATCTGCAAAAGAATACAAAAATTCTAATAAATAAAATTGTATAAAAACTAAAATTGTCTAAATGTTGTATAAAAACTTGTCACAAAAAGAAAGATTGTGCATGTGAGTATAATAAAAATAAAGAATAGCATGTAGTAAAGGCATGTTATGGGACTTGTTTGGTATATGCACATCATTTTAACATTTTATATTTCATAATTTTTCTATTGGAGAAAGATACTATAAAAAAATCTCTTGGGTATATTCAGCATATTGATTTTCAATTTTTTTCTATTATTATTCATTAATATTTTACACTTAATATAAATTTTCCCAAAAATGGATTCTTTTACAAAACTGCTAACGAAGCAATCAACAGGCAAAGAGCAGGGGAAAAAATAGGGAGAATAAAAGAGACAGTGATGCATATAGTTTATCAATAGTCCAAATGAAAAATCATAAAATGTAGACAGATATCACTAGAAATAGTTCTCCGTGATCTGTTCATAGTATTCTGATAGTTTGAAATAATATTCAAAAAAAATTCAAATCAAAATATATTAGCAACATTATCACGAAACATTTTATCGAAGAAAAACCTGAAAAGTTAAAGAAATTTAACTAACCCAAAGCAATTTTATTGTAGTATAAATGAGAAAACCTGCATGTTTTGTCCATTAATATAAAAAATGTAGCTGTCAAGTTTTTGTGTGCATTATGTTTTTGTTTAAATAACTGCACCTAAATTGTCAACATGAATATAATCTATGCTTTTACTATTTAATTAATAATAACATAAATGCATGCTCTGCATTACTAATTTTCTAACTAGACAAATATACATTTTTTATGACAAGGAAAGAGGAAAACTGCATTCAGTGGCATTGAAAAAAAGGTATAATTGTTAACAATTTTTCTTCTCTTTATAGTATTTTTTAAAAAATTCATGAGAAGTTTAGAACCAATATAAAATATTGAAAATTAAGACTGCCCAATCAAGCCAAGTATATATTAACATTTCAATTTACAATAAAACACACAAATGCATCCTATGGAATCTGCACAGCACAATTGAATTGGTGAGGAAAAATCAGTACAAAACCACATTCTGCCTTTCTTTCTTCCCACCCACCCTCTTATGAATTGACAAGCTATATGTAGATCTAAACACTGAATGCAAGATAAGTACTACACCAGCCTTCAGTCATTGGTTCCATCCTTTTTTGAAATTTGAATGAGTACAGATGAACAGTACCTACGTAAACTGAAAAATTAATTATTTTGAACTCAAATTGATTCAATTATTTTTCCAATTTCAGTTTTTCAATAATGTATTAATTGCTTATTTTCAATTTATTAATGCAATAGTTATTGTTAAACATTTTTAGATCAGAATTCATCAAACTACAGGTATCAAGGTAACTACTGAATTTGAAATGCTTATAAAAAAACACTATTTTGTTCTAGCATTTTTTTTATGATGTAGTTACTGTAATTGATTGAAAAAATCAGATATAAAGACA
Organism: Araneus ventricosus; assembly: GCA_013235015.1. Taxonomy (NCBI): domain Eukaryota; kingdom Metazoa; phylum Arthropoda; class Arachnida; order Araneae; family Araneidae; genus Araneus; species Araneus ventricosus. The sequence continues at coordinate 121,787 of BGPR01001032.1, read as the reverse complement.
ATTATTCAACTTAAAATATGTAATGAAATGCTATTTTGTGAATTCTGAACTGTCATAATTTAACATGTCAAACACTATGCTTTGACTAGATGCTTCCAGAATATTTTTACGCAATCTTAGAAATATTCAGTGGCGAATCTAGGATTCGGGTCTGGGGGGGAGGGGGGCTGAGGTCATAAAAACTTTGTATCGTCGTGATGAATGTCAAACCTCAAGGCTAAAGTAAACCAAAATTCTTTAACTTTACAGACTTGACTCACCCGACAATAAGAATCATAAAAAAACAATACAATACTTTCGATAATCTAATAAAAATTACAATGAAATAACTAGTTAAAAAATGTCTTCAACCACATCAAAGCAAGAAGTACAAGTGGAATGATTACAATAGTAGGTAAACTTTCGAGCCTGTCAAGCCAGAAAGTAAAGATGAAACGTTTTTTCTATTTTTTTAAAGAGGGAAATAAAGAAAAAAACACTTGTATTGATGTTCAATAAAATCAAGAATTCTGACTTGGCTCTGGGGGGGGGGCTGTAGCCCGATAGCCCCCTCCCCAGGATTCGCCACTGGAAATATTGATTAAGTAATTTCAATTTTAAAAGTAGAAAGAAAAAATAAATGACAGATATTAATATTTACACAGCTCTTCTTTTATAAAAATGAATACATTGTTAGAATAATCATTAATGTAAAAATGATCAGTAGACAATCAATTTGGATTTGATACATTTCTAAGTTTACAAGAATATAACTTAGATTTACTTTTCTACCCTCTTACAAGTTAAAAGTAGAAATAAAAGTAAATTAGAATAATAAAAGCAAAAAAAAAACCATTTTTTTAGTATAATAAGTAGAAAATAATTTTATTAACCAAAAATACGAATATCTATACTTTTAAAAAAGAAATGTTTGTGTGCGTAAGATGCCCAGATGAATCTACCGCACTTACAGCCATGAAATTTAGCACACAGTCGTTATGGTGACTCAATGCACCTCAAAACCAGAATTTAAAAATTCTATCTAGAAAAATTTTTATTTAATGTTTTGTGTTGTTTTGGGTCATTTTTGGTATTTATTTTGCCCATAGTATTGTTTCTGATAATCGTAGAAAAAAAATGGATAATCCATCAGATAGAATAAATTTCAACTTCTAACCTAATTCTCTGAATTTTGAGAAATTTTTGAAAAACAGTCACTTCCTAAAATTTTTCATTCTGAATTCTTAACTAATTGCATCCGATGTTCTAATAACGCTATCATTTTAAATTTTTTAGGAAGTAACTGAAATATTTCTCCCCGATTTAAAACACGAACAGTTAAAATACCTTTGTTGGTTGGTCTGCAATTAATTTTTTCCCTGATGGGGTCGGAGAATTTTTTTTGAAAGGACGATGGAAAATTGGCTAGTTTCGTCCTGCCTAAGTGTGCCATCTGGCGGAAAAAAATTAGTGCAAGAGTAGGGAAATGATTTATGACATCAGCCATGTTTTATTCCCCTTATATTTGGCTCAGAATAATTTCAAATCATTTCGTTAGATGTAGTGGTGTAGTAGTAAATTAAGCAGTTGTGAAACGTTCTGACCTGGGTGATATTGTTGGAGGGGAGACAGCATAAAGGAGAGAATGGAATCAATTCATAATAAAATATTTTTTACATTTGAAATGTGTAATTATTTAATCTAGACATTGGAATCGTGGAATAATGAAATGACAATACCAAAACAAAGCATATTTTATGGTTATTACTTTTATTTCTGATTAAACATCAACTTTATGTGTATTGTAGCTCAAAGCATTGAATACAATTGAAGATGTGAAAGTATGATTTTTTTTTTTAATTTAAGTTCATTTTATTATACTAAAATTAAGTAATGTCAAAGTAAAATCATGACAGTGATAAATAGTATAGAAAATATCACGAGTTTTCAGAATCAAAATATAAATGAGTGCAACCTTAATGCTTTTTGACCCTTCCCACCACCACTTGCCAGTGCCTCATTACTTTTATTAAATGGAAATATCTATCATATTTTCAAGGGTAAGGACTAGACAAAGATCACAATGCTTTAAAGAGGTATCAAAAACTTTATTTTATGTCATTGTGAGCTTTTTCTTTTCCACTTCATTCACATACATGATACCATGGGCAACACTGTGTGGGTACTGTTACCTTTTAATAATCAAAAATATGGATAAATATTAATCAAAAATATGAATGTCAAGACAAAATTATAAAAGTGTGAGGCACTGATCGAGATTCTCAAAACAAAATTGGAATTTCATTCATATTTATAATATATTCTAATTTTAAATGAATATTTAGGAATTGTCCTTCTTATGATATTTCAATGCGAGTAAATTTCTTTATAGTACCTATTGTTTTTACAATTTTGTTTTGACCTTCATAATTTTGCTAAAAGAATTATTTTTATTTCTTAGAGCATTAATAAAAGCATGTTTTTAGAAACTTGTTTTATTTTTAGCTTTTCTAATTTTAGCCTTAATATTTTTCATAATTCATTATTATTAATGTTATGGAAACTTAAAATAATTTTCTTTCTCAAATTGACTACTAGATGGCCCACAGGAATGGAATTAATTAATTGACTTCTTAAAATCTAAAAATATTATCACCAGGAACACACAACTGTTCAAAATTTCAGGATTAGGGATGGCGGTTATTGTAAAAAAAAAAAAATGTTTTTTTCACCTTCGGTTTAACCTGGCGGGTAAAACAGATCAAAATAACCAGTTTTCGTTTTTTTTTAAGCAACGATCGTGGACAGAATTTTTTTATTAATAATAATATACAATAATTAATTAATATAATAAGTAATGATTATAAATAAGTAATTAATACAATATGTAATAATAATAAATGAGTAATTATTGCAATAAGTATTATACACAAAATTTTTTATTAACATTGTTTTTCAAGAAATCGATTCATTGGCCAATATTTATCATCTAATCTGCTCATAAAGACTTTCAGCAATGTGTTGATCTGCAAGTTGACACCTCACATCGGGAACAACATCATTCAGCTAATCTTTCGGATGCCACAGAACTTCCAACTAAAGATAATTTTTTGGCTACAGAAAACAGATGCCATTTGCAGACAAAATTTTTTATTAGCATCGTTTTTGCAGGAAATCAATCCATTGGCCAATATTTATTTATTCATAAAGACTCTTTCAGTAATCCGCCAACCAACAGCTATGTCACAAGGAAAGCAGGTCGGTAATTGGCCCAAGATGATGAAATTCAAAGCTTTATAACTTGGGAAATTTTGGTCTAGTTGAACCTAAAATCAAGCCTATCTTCCAACCCAATTTTTTCCCCCCCAGTTTTCGAATTTAAAAAAAATAACAAGTTTAAACCGGAGCAAAAAAATAACCGGAAAAAAAACTGTTTAACCGAAACAAAAAAAAAAAAACATTTTCCAATTTAAACCGGCAGGGTTTTCCCATCTCTATCCAGGATTCTAGTACATCAAAAAGAGAGTGAAAAATTAATCACAAAAATCCATCCACAAACATGAAGCAAGATAAGTTAAAGAAAAGGGTGTAATAAACTTGATAAATTGTTACAATAGACTACTAGAATAATGAGATACTAGTATAGATCAGCTAAGTTAGATGAGATTGATAATAGACAACTAGTTTATTCGAAACTATATTCAATTACTAGAGAAACACACATATATATAATGACATTATGACTAACTAAACTATTTTGAATGTTACAAATAATTAAAATTAAAAAACCAAGAAACAATATAATAAATAACTCTGTTTTTGTGCATTATTCTTTTGCACCTAACACAAAACTACAAGAAGCTTCAGCATACAGTAAATGATTTCAAATGAACTTATCTTAATGTTTCAGTTAAAAACCCTTTGTATATAATGGATTTCAGTTTTTTAGAAGAGCAATTCATTTATTTTACTCTTAACATTTTAAAGAGAAAATATAAACTGTATAGTTATGAATCTGAATTATTAATGCAAAACATGCTTGCAATTGGAAGAAACAAATCTGTATTACAGAAATCAGGAAGTGCCCCACCAACAAGCCAAACCAATGCATTTTTACATCAAATATGTACAGCTAAATATATACTATGCAATTCAATATCCAACCACAATTAGTTAAACATTGATTTTAATCACTTGTGATACATGCTTAACAATTAAATAAGCTCTGTCAGAAGAAAGATCTATACACATTACTTAATTTAGGGTTCCACTGTTTTTTTTTTGGGGGGGGGGCCTTAACCCTATAAGCAAAACCCATATGATCATGCGGAATTAGACATTAGCTTATATTTCTGCTCCCTGGTTAATTGTATGCCATAAATGCCGGAAAGAACGATTTTTCTTGCTTCTAGAATCTCGACAGATCTATTTTTCTCATCAGATGGCCAATACTGTCCATTTTTGAAAAATAATCAGCATTCAATCCATAGGTTACAAAAAGCATCTGGTCTTAAAGGGTTAAATAATTCACATTAGTTTTTAAATACTTCCATCAGGGGTGTAGTGGAGGTGGAATGCACCGGAACAACGTTCCAGCACTGCTTTTTTTTCCCACGAGAAATAAATAAGAGAAAGTTATGAAAACTTGGTTAAAGCAGCGTGATTTCTGTCACACTGGTTAGAGCGTCCCGGCACTGCTTATTTTGTGACTACACCACTGACTTCCATGCTCTGTATCATTTTCATGTAACATTTCTTTGATAACATAAGAAAATTTCAGATTAATTTTATTAGTTCCTGAAGTAAATACAACAGAAAAATTAATCATCGTTAGTTACTCTGAGAAAATTATGTGTCAATTTATTGTTTTTTTTTTTTTTTAATATTAAAACTTTTTTTTTTTTTTTCTTTTGGTATTGAAGACATTTTGGTATTGACCACAGTAAGAAAAGTAAATATTTCGGCTGGTATAAATCCAATTCCTACTTGCAATCTTTCAAAAGAAAAAAAATAACTTGAAAAAAATTGGTACTATAAATCAATTAATGATTTTCCCCATAAATAAAGAATTATTCCTCCTAGCAATAAAGGGAAAAAAATTAAATTTTTATCTAAAGAAAAGGAAATTTATGTGCGAAACTTTCACTAGCAATAGTTTTAAAAAAATGAATCAAAAAAATTTTCCAATATTAAAATAAAATGTGAATGTTGTTATTCTACTCTTACAGCTGTATACAACAGTTTCCAACTTTTTGTAATATGTGTTTATGAGTACCCCTTTTAAACCAATTTCTTCAAATATATGTTTTTAAACAGCCGTTTTAAGATATTAATGCTGTGATTTAGTGTTAGTGTTCATTCAAGGAATGTTATTCAGTAATTTATGTTACTCAAAGGAAATAACATAATAATTCAGGAAAGAAAACTAACTAAACAAAAGGAGTTAATCATAGATTTAATTTCAAAATATTCATGGCATAGATACAAATATGGTTTCAAATCGAATATTGGAAGTTATTAAAATTATATTGATATTAACTATTGCAGCAAGTATGAAACAAACTAAAAACTGACAGCAGTAAAAAAGCAAATAAATGTCATTATTGTTCATCCCAATAATATTTGGATAGCCTCAGATAAATATATTTACCAGAGGCTATCCAAATTCACTGCTCAGTAAAAACTTAAAATGCTCAATTATTATTATTTTTTTTTTTTGAGTGTGTGTGTGTTATGAATTTGAAATGTCCTTAATTGTTAAAACCATTCCCGAGGGTAGAGGGTCTATGGAAACACTTAGTTATGAGGGCCTTTTACTTCTCATCTCTAACTGGAAGTAAAGGTTTTAAGTGACAAAACAAATGTATTGCACCTAAACTGTTGGTTTTAAGTACTTTTTGTTTCTATCAAAATAAGACATTGTTATTGTTTAGTAATAAAGTATCCTTAGGAGGGTCGAACTTCAGACGTATAGACTCGGTCGGTGTAGGGTGCCTTGCGACCCAAACTACAGGAATGATAGAAACACAGGTAGTAATTCAAAAATAAAGCACTCAAACTATTCAAGAGGGTAAACATTATTCATAACAAAACTGATCAAAGGAACTGAACTATTTTATGATAGAAAAGATATTCAAATATATATATTAACAAGCCAATATCTATGCGAGAAATTACAGTAACTACCCAATAAAAGAATTCAAAGGTAACCTTATTTTTAATGCATGAAGGAAACCCACTGTCTATATGAAGAATAATTATGTTGTTGAAAAATGTAAAGGCTGAGTGTATACAACATCAGTATGTAAAATTTTATGCAAAAGTTTTAAAAGAGACATAAATAAAAGGTAATTAAACTTGAGGCATATTTGAAATGCAAGTTTCTAAGTTTTTCTAGCTTTGTTAAGATTTTAATCTCATTTCAAAACTACACAAGGGCTATTTTGAGACAAACCTCCTAATTCTGAATCATGGTTAGGATAACAAGGACAACATATGACTTGGCACTTCCTGCCCCAACCTTCCACAACACACCAACAGGACATATAAAAGATTTTATATATATACTATAGACTTCTCCCATGCCCTACATTCATAAGAAAACATGTTTCAAAAACAAGACTCATACCTTGTGTAATCTTCAATTAGATTTTGCTCCCAATTTTTTTTTTTTCCTTCAATCCGAGAAAAGACAGCAGAATGGCAAGCATTCATCTCAAGCCTGATATTTTCTAAAACCTAACTAGTTCCAAAGCCAAAACTACTACCAAACCACCAGGACCTTCAGACAATTTTCAGAACACCACTCTAGGCAATATTTCAAAAATTTTCATTCAATTATAATAAGAAATATTAGTTTTTTGAAGCACATTTCCTTTTGTCAAATTGAAAATTAATCTAACAATTAAGTTAAGGTTGGGTTTTTTTTTTTTTGTAAATTAAATACTTGAATTACTTTATACACTTTTTTTGATACTTACATTTTACACAGTTTAAAATTTTATATTTTATTTCATAAAAGTTATTTACTAAATTTATGGTTAATATTTAAAAAAATCTTGGCACTTACCAAAGACACTTTCTAAAAAAATAATTACAAACGACATTTCTGCTGTTGTTGCTTAATACTACTATTTTACATCCATTTCCATTATGATAAAACAAAAAGAATAAACTAAAAAAACAAATCAAATAATCAAAATTAGTTTAAGATATATTCAGTGGTTTAAAAAATGGTTAAAAATAAACTCCTGCAGTTACAATGGATGATGATAAGGCTAATGAAAAGATGAATCCAAAAGATACAATGGTTTAAAAGACAAAACATTCCTTGTTGAGAATATGGACGATGCACACTGCTCATGGCTTCATAAATATGGCAGTTGAAATATCGAGTTTTATCACAGTTCGCTTTGAGGAACTTTTAGTATTGAAAAAGGTTACAAACAGTAAAAATTACATGATGAAGTGTAGTAAGTACTCCAAGAAAAATCCTTAGCATCGTCGATCATTTTAAAACCTATCCTTTTGACTGAAGTTCCACAACACACTTGTAAATGTTTCCTTCAACTTAACAGCATCCATTTCAAATTTTAAATGCTTAACAGGTAATCCATCTCATTATAGACCTTATCTGAAAGACAAAAAAATTACTTATAAAAATAAAAAATATTCAGGACATGGTAAAATTTAGACAGTTTATTAAAAACAGAAAATTTCATAAATATTTTACTCGGTAGTTAATTCTGCATCCTCATCTAGAAAACAAAATATTTGGAAAAAATCTATGAAATATAAAAGACAGCATAAATAAATGGACACAAAATTAGTAATTTTATGACTGCTTTTTCGCCTTTTAAAACTATATCAATATAAAATTTATTTTCAAGAAAATTTAACTTTTTTTCAAACATAAGATGTCTAATCTGAATAATCAAAAACAATGCATTAACTTTTCATAGTAAACCTGTTTTATAAGCCCAGTTCTCTTTCTTTTAACATAAAATACCCAATAATATAAAATACTGGCTAAATATTTTAACAGACTTGGAAAAAAAGAGAGATAATATTTCATTATTTGAATAACTAATTTTTTTGTGCATACATAATGTAATTAACTTCACAGTCTAGTTATTTTTGTCTATAAAGTTCACGATTATATGCATAAATACAAAATCATTGCTTTAAACTACATTAATAATTACGAAAAAATAATATTCAATCAGATAGCCGTAAAACTTTAAAGTTATTTGAAGCAAAATCACTAGAGATGCATACGAATTTCAAGGTTTTGATTGATTTTATGAACTCGATGCACCTTTTTTGAGTATGTTGCTTTAAAATACCCAAGAGATACAATCATTCTAGGATATCATTTATGAAAAGTTTTACCGAAACTAGAGAAGTTTGTAGATTTTTAAAAATAAAAACTGCAATTTGTCAATTTATTCTTGCCTTTTCTTTGAATTTCATTCCCTATATAAAATATCAATCCCGTATATTTCGGCTGATTAAATATCAGCACATTTTCTGCAACACTAACAACTTGGAAAACATAATTGTGTAATAAAATATCTAAAAATAAACTCTACATAAAATCATTTCTAACACCAGTTTGATTCCTATATTAAACAATACCAAGAGCCGATCTATTGACAAAAAATGCTAAAACAACAAGAGAAAAAAGTTACTAATCACAGCTAGACGCCATGTTTTACTTTACCTGTTGTATATCTAGGGCAAGGTACCTCACCGCTTTGGCACAGATGTCAAAGCAGCCCCTTGTCACAACAAAAAAATATCCAATTCAAGTTCACAACACAGTAGTATTACTCCTGATTGAAAATACTTCTATTCTAAAGATATTTATGATTACTAAATGAAAACTATTTCATTGATAATCATTTCCATAAACTTACGCGACAAAAAACATAAACAAAGCACAAAACTAGAAGCAGACAACGCCGCTTCACCTGATAGGGTGAGAGAACTACAGAACGAGGAAAACTTGTCCTATCTGCTAGAGGGGAAAGGAATGGAGGAGGAGAAAGCTGGAATACCAAAATGAGTCACACTGAATCGGAAAGGAAAGATCAGTTTAAAATAATATTTAAGCTTTGACTTCACTTAAGGATAAAAATCTCGTCCAATGATACAATAAGTTACGATTTAAATTTGTTCAACGTCAAAAGTTTTCCAACTTTGTTATTGGCTTTACTTTTGGCGACATTTTTCAAAAGTTCAACCTCCATATCATCTTTCTACTATATTTTAAGCAAATGTAGAAAAAAGATCGTTGTGTCTGAATACAAATGCAAAGCGAGAACATATGTTCATCCATTTCATTACGAATAATAGCATCAACGTCCTCCTCACTTTTGTATCATTGACAGGGAGCGTTGCATTAAAATCAAAATAGAGAATTTATAACAAAATATTACAAGTCATTCTTATGAATTAAAATAATTAATCTTTTATGAAAGATTTCTTTATAAAGGTTAAAATAATAATCTTATAAAGGAGAAACAGTTACAATAAGATACAAAAAACTTTGCACAAACAATTAATAAACGATTTTTTTTTTACCTTTTTAAATAATCCATATAAAAAAAACTCAAAAGTCTACTCCTATTTTCAAAACAAAAAAAGTCGCTTCGAAATAAACTTATAATACTTTAACAACGTTAGAATTCCTTCCGAGCAATTTGAAATTATTTTATTTTGTGTAATTTTAATTTATCTATCATTATGATTAACAAAACAGTCCTCCGTAGGAATACGTATTGAAATTCCAAAAGAGCAGCCAAATTCCAATTACAAGCAGTTTTTCTCAAACAAATGGTCCGCCATATACATGCAATACTGTCTAATTTGAACATATCAATTTTAAACACCGTTGTTTTTTCATCTTGCTGTTTGAAGTGACAATTAGTATAACAGGAGCTGTCGCAGCCCTCCCCAGAGCTAGCTAGAATTCCTTGATTTTATTTAAAATCATTAAACTGTTTGATTCTTAATTTCCTTTTAAAAAAAAATAATTAAAAAAACGTTAATATTGCTTTCTGCTTGACAAGGCTCAAAACTTTACCTTTTCTAGTCATTCCACTTGTACTTAGTAGAGTTGACGCGGTCGAAGACATTTTTACTAGTTACTTCATTGTATATTTTTTATTAAAACGAAAGTATTGTAGTATTCCTTGTGATCTTATTGTCAGGTGAGAAAGTCTGAAAGTGTTTTGGTTTACATGGTTTACATTCGTCACGACGATACAAAATTTTATGATCCTCAGACCCCTCCCCAACCCAAATCCTGAGTTCGCCACTGGTGACAATTGTTCTGAAGAGGAAAAATAAAATTCAAGGATCATCAAAAAAATGTCTTCTTGCAGATTATTCACTATACTTCCTCGCTGATAGAAATAAAACGAAAACTAACCTGTTTAGAGAGGAATGCTTAGCCTTGATCGCTTTTTTAAAACTATTAATGACTGAACAATATCTGGAAAAAGGCAACAAATTTAATTAGCATTTTTATTGATGAAAAGCGAAGTAGGCGTAGCGTTACAGTATGTCAATTTGCCTTCCTTAAAACATCACGATGAACTCTTTGTAAAACTTATTTTAGAATATTTTCCAATAACAGTGTATCACTTTTTATTTGTCGGTGATTATTTATTTCGTTGGCGGTGAGATATTTAAATAGTGTTTCTGTATTAAAAAAAATTAGGAATTGAACTTCACCTCATTTCTTTCTACTTTATAAAGACTAATATAGCATTAATAAAAAGAAGAAAATCTTGGTTTTAAAAAGATCCCTCGTTCTGATGTATGTATTGGTTTTTACAAATATTTTCATGCTAAAGTTTTCATTTGAAAAATTCCTTTTTTATGATTCAACTGAAATATATAATCGGCCGCAAAATTATAGATGCAGAACTGAATTTTATAAAACTGCTATTCGAAGTGGCGTAAGACGCTGTGGGCATGGGAAAATTTTATAACCTGTAGGAGAAATCTGTACAGGTATTTAACTGTAGTTGATAACAAATAATCTGGTCGGAAATTAGACATTCAATTTCATTACACTGTCCCCCCCCTTCGGGCAACCCTAGCTCATGTTTGGGGTAAGATAGATGCCTGGGCCTTTTAGGGGGTGGCCATGGAGTCCAACACATAGAGTTTGTTTATTTTAAAGCAAAATATAATGAGGGGTTTTTAAATGTTACCAACTTTGACACCGATGCTTTTTAAGCTTACCACTTATGTGCTGAAAAATCATATCTATTTTCCGCGGTAGCCACTTACTCCAGCTGCATTACATATAGTCAAAATGCCAATACATTTATGTCACTTTTTGAAGTCAAATACGATAGGGGCCAAAAATACCATGTCCCGGGCGCCGCTTACACAAACTAAGTTCATGATGATGACGGAGGAGGGTGAAAAATCATTGTGACGCCAGGCCACTCCGCGCTACGCCATTTTCGGCTACTATGCCAGTGTCAAAAATGCCTAATACATTTATACGCACTTTGAAGTCAACAACGATAGGGCCAAAAATATACCTGTCCTGGGGCCGCTTACACAAACTAAGTCTGCGGATGATGACGGAGAGGTGCTGAAAACAATATTGTGACCTGGGCGATACTTACTCCCGCAACATTACTATAGTGCGTACAAAATGCCAATACATTTATGTCACTTTTGAAGTCAAAACATGATAGGGGCCAAAAAATCACATGTCCCTGGCGCTGCTCACTAAACTAGTCATGCGATGATGATGGAGGAGGGCGAAAACATGTATTATGACCGGCTCACTTACTCCTCGCTACGCCATTGGCCTATAAAGTGTAAAATGTTAATACGTTTATGTCAATTTTTGAAGTCATACGCGATAGGGGCCAAAAAAATACCATGTCCCGCGCCGCTTCCAAAACTAAGTCTGGCGCATGATGATGAGGAGGGCGAAAAAAATCATATTGTGACTCAACGTGTCTTACTCACGCTACGACTATTGGACATACAAAATACGCCAATACATTTATGCGTCACTTTTGAAGTCAAATACGATAGGGCCAAAAAATACATGTCGCGCCGTTTTAACAAACTAGGGTTAATGATGATGACGGAGGAGGCGAAAACTCATATTGTAGACCGGGCGTCACTTCTCCTCGCTGACGCAAGCACACAGTGTCAAAATGCCAATACATTTATGTCACTTTTGAAGGTCAACATAGGGGCCAAAAATACTCATGTCCCGGTGCCGTTTACACAAATAGGTTAATGATGATGACGGAGGATGGGCAGAAAACTATATTGTGACCCGGGCGTCATTCTTCGCTACGCTTATTGGCTATAGTGCGTCAAATGCCACATGCCAAGTCACTTTTGAAGTCAAATACGATAGGCCAAAAATACTACAATCGGGCGCCATACAAACTAAGTCTATGGATGATGACGGGGAGGGCAAAAAATTACTATTATGACCCTGGCGTCACTTAACCCTCGCTACGCCACTGTATTCGGAAATGATGCTTAATTAAATGTTTAGATAGTGTCAGGCAAAATATGGGAAATATTTTGTCCAAAAACTTATATACTGAGCATTTTGAAAAATTTATGCGGGAGGGAAAGGACGGATCTCACGGCTTCATAGATGACATATGCAGTTACGTTTCGCGTGACTGTAACAACATGTAGAACTGACGCAGACTGTATCTGCTGAGAACGACTTATTTTGTGATTTAAAAAAGCTATGGTAAATATTTGTACTGAATACTACTATTTGGTGTGAAATGCGTAATTAAATGTTTAGGATTTATAAACTAGGTTTTCCTCGCCAGTTCTATATTGTTATAAATTATTCTTAACTGTGATATCTCTAGTATCATCGTTTTGATAATTTTCAAACTTATAAACTCAGCAAAACAAAGACAGAAGTACATCATCCATCATTTGTCTGGAAACGAAACCGGTGAAACAACTGGGTATCCTTTACATGATATTTTTATCTAGTTATTGAGTATCTTGAACAACCTTATAAACATAAATCCACACGCTATATTGTAATTTATCACAATAATTAATGATAAATGAAAATTATCGTAAGCAAAATTGACAAATAATTGCCCATTTATCCTATAGACTTATAATATGCTCACAAACGTAAAAGTCATATTCTTTATCTCGGCTTTTTTCTTGTCAGTATTTCAACTAAGATACCTTCTTATCAACAAATGGTTAAGATATTCACTCTTTGAGTATTGGGGAAAGGATCTGACTTCTGACTTTAGACTGAAAGATGAACAACAAAACATTATTTTATTGAATCTCAATAATTATTATATTTTTTATAAGTTTTGATCCAAATTTTTTTATGAATACAAATAAGTTAAGTAAAATGAAATCAAAGCGATTTATTTAAATAAATTACTTAATTGTATAAAATTCTCAATCAAGCAAAAGATACATACCAAAGGAATCGATCTTTCTAAGACAGGAATAATAATAACTGGAGTCTGATGTAAATGATGATGCATAATACAAAAAAAAAAGGAGGAAGAGTAAATATAATGTGTCTTTAATTTCAATGAAAACATTCCTATCGTTTTGAACTATCATAATCTATTTTCATAACACCAATATATCATTTTAAGACAGGAAAACCAATTTCTTACAATCAGTGGCGAATCTAGGATTCGGGTCTGGAGGGCTGAGAGGTCATAGAAATTTTTGTATCGTCACGTGTCGAATGTCAAACAAACTCAAGGCAAAGTAAACCTAAAACCTTTAACTTAACAGACTTCTACTCCACCTGACAATAAGAATATAAAGAATAATCAATATTTCTTATAATTTAATAAAATTACAATAGAAATAACTAGGAAAAAATGTCTTCGACTGGCGTCAAAGCTCAAGTCACAAGTGGAAATTGAATACAAAATAAGTGATACCCTCCACGTGGAATATTTATGGAAACGAGGTGCTGGATATTACATATTTGGCAGAGCAGGGCAATGGTGAACCTAGTGTTCAACCCCTCCTTAACATTTGACGAGATTTATTCCATCAGAAAACAAAGATTTAAGACGTGGAGGGTCCTCTCCATCCACATGATTGCATAAGGAGCAGTCCATGTGGTTACCTTTTCCTGTGCACAGAGCAGGACAGACGGCGCTGTCCACAGATTTGTCACGCTGGTCACCTGAGGAGCGTGTCTCAGCCACGGTCAAAATGTCCGGTCTGCGCAAGTGTGGAGTAGCGAGTGCACCTGACATCCATCTCTCTTGTCTTCGCCTATCTAGGGAGACTTTCGAGACGGATCTTGCTTGCTCTCGATTTCTTGAGGGTCGATGGGCTACATGGATGCAGCTTCAGCGCTGCTAGACAGAGAGGATTAGGCACAACATACAAAAATAGGAAGATTTTCCGAGGTCCAAGCCAGAAATCAAATGTTGAAACAGCTTTTATTATTTTTTTAAAGAGGGAAATTAAGAAAACAGTTTTAATGTTTAATAATATCAAATTGCTTGGTGGCGGGGCTGTAGCCCGATAGCCCCCCCCCCCCCTGACGCCACTGACATTAATAAAACATTCCGCATAATGGCTGTCAAATATGTACTCATTAGCCAGTGGTTCTGAAATGTTACCATTTATGCACAACTACTCCCAAATAATGAATAAACTAACTGCATTTTTTTGTCTGTGGTATTCGTATACTACATTCTTTAAAGTGATATTTCATTTCCTCTTCATTCTTGTAAGAAGTAGTAATAAATACTGCAAATTGGACAAAAAATTGGACCCAGATTTGATGCATTCCAGTTTTAGATATCTTCTGAGTTAAAAAAAAAAAGAATTATGTCTGTGTGTCTGTCCATGTATGTGAATCACGATGACTCAAAACGGAACTTAGATTAGATGAGTAGAATTTGGTAATCGCGTCTTTTCAATCCGATATTGAAAAATCTGCATCGAATTTTAAGAAATCTAAGAAATGAAGTCTACCTGTTCTAGCTTCAGATCATGTGAGCACAATAACTCAAATCATGCAAAAAGATAGATGGATGAAATGGTTGGTATAGTTTTGAATACTTGAGAATAACTGTCTTAGATAATTAAAAAATTATTAAAAAGAAAATTCTATTTTAGAAAAAAGAAACACTTATTTAATTTTTTTTTATTTATTTCCCATTCTTTCTAAAATAAACTACAGTAGAACCTCCGGAATCTGAAATTTCGATAATCCAAAGTATCTTTTTTAATTTTCTGAAATATTTTTAATGAAAATAAAGGAAAAAATAAATTACGAATCATAACAAAGTAATGTTTATTCCTAACTTAAAAGAAGTTTGATTGGTCTTTAAGAATGAATACAGCATCTTGTGAACAAACTAGATATCTTCTTTTTTACCTTCAACTTATTTTATTACGTACTGTGCGAATTGTGCATAGCTCTTTCCGTACGCATCACAGAGACCCAGAGTCAATATTCATGCATTTGTATATCAAGAGTATTTATAATTACCGATAATCCGAATTCCCCAGAACTGAACAAATGCCAGCCCAATCAGGATTCTGGGGTCTGTTGTATTTCTTTTTGATAATCTATAACAACTGAAATGCATACGTCAGTGGCGAATCCAGGATTCGGGTGGGGGCGGCGGTTTAGGTCATAAAAATTTTGTATCGTAGTGACGAATGTCAAACCTCATGACTTATGTAAGCCAAAAAACATCTCCAACTTTACAGATCTTCCTCGCTTGACAAAGAATCATAAGAACACCAATACTACTGATAATTTAATAAACCAAGCGGAGTGTCTCCCTAAACCTTCGTATCTCCTAATACATGTAGAAAACCAGAATAATAAAGACGTCAAAAACTTCCGTCGCAGTAAACCAAAGTTGGAACCACGCGCGGTTTGAAGGATCAAACAAATTCAAATCCTCTGCTCATTCTTTTTTGCGCAACAGGACCTGGCGAGACTCCCTAAATGTTTCCTTACAAAATCACTCCGAATTGTTTTTTTGGCAAACCGCCAAGTTTTGGAGCATTCCTTCCTTGCACAGCATTTGCCACTAGTAGGCATTCGCAGGAGTTGAACAAGTATGATGCGATTATACAGACGATGACAGACAGTCAACCTTTGACGATTTGGCCCAAACTATACATGGACCTCATCTTCATGACGATAAAACTGTGTATAAAATTTTATCAATCTGGCTTTTCAAGTTTTTTTTATTATAGCGTCTGCATGACCCCGAACATACAGAGGATAACAGACTTCCGTTGACGGATTTTGTCCAAAATTTTATAGAAACCTACAAATTATGTTTAAAGACCACATACCAAATTTCCCCGTAGCCAATAGTTTTCGAGTTATCGATATAGACACACACACAGACACATACAGACACACACACAAAGAGACACACACAGACACAATACACAGACAGACATAATTCCAAAATTGTGTTTTCGAATCAGGAGGTCTAAAATCGGAGATTCGTCAAAACTTCAGAGTTCGAATTTGATGATTTTAATATTTCTTTTCTTTGTATACTGCATACAGAAAGTAAAAATACAAAGGAAAAAGTTAGCCAAAAATGTCCTTCTGACTGCGTCAACGCTACAAGTAAAGCGAAATTACTAGAAAAGTAGAAAATTTCAAATCTGTCAAACCAGAAAGCACTGTTGTCAATGATTTTATTATTTTTTTAAAACTCGAAAATTAAGAACAACACAGAGAGCTATTTTAAATGAAATCAGAATTATGGTTTAGCTCTCATGGCTGCAGCGATAGCTCCTCCAATGGATTCGCTACACTGCGCATACAATAATCACAATAATAACAATAAATGTTATGTAACATGCAAATGAGAAATAAACTGAGATTAATAATTTAATGAATCTTACAAGGCAAATGGAGCGCTAGTTATGGGTTTTAAAAATTTACAGTGTTTCTTATATATAACTGTAATCTTTCAGGGAAGAAAGTACCAATACAAGATTAATATTTTAAAGAAAAGGTTGAAATTATGAGAATAAATCTATTTTCTATCCTTTCGAAAAGAAAAAAAATTAATTTATTTGTATTTAGAAAATTTGTTATTAATATTAAATTATTTAATAAGTATTTTTAACAACAAAAACTCAGAAAAACAAAATCGAAAATTTATCCAATAGAAATGAAATGTCTGAACGAAAATTGAAAGAGTTTGTACATGGTCTATGCGTGCGTCTGAAATTTGTAAATGCGATTTCTCTGATGTCTTAAAAAAAGTACAATTTTAGAATTAAATAAATAAATAAATCTTACAATGACCTTTTCTCATTCCTTTAAATCGAAACATAAAAGAAAATAACAGAAAGACACCAACCGTAACGAGCGTTGGTCTCATTTTTTTTATATAAAATTTATTTTATTTCCATTCTAAAACTATTTAAAAAAACTACCAGAGGAATTACTTTTTATAAATACTTTTTTAGCAAGGCTTGTTTCTAACCAATAATCAACGATGCGATAATTGAAAAAGAAACTATTGCGCAGGTAGTTTAAATAAATTCGGTATTCCGGAAGTTTTATTTCTTTAATTTTAATTTACGAAATCATTCTGAATAGCCATTTTTCCTTTACAGATGCGTGTTTCTAGCTTTTAGGATTTACTTGCAGAATTATTTTTACTTTCTCGTAAACGAAGTATACAAAGAGAAAGTATTGTAGTCGTCAAAACATTCGAACTCGAGATTTTGACGAATCCCCACGTTTTAGACATCCCTGAGTCCGAAAAACACAATTTTGGAATTGTGTGTGTGTGTGTGTGTGAACTACAGAGATCTTTACACATAATTTGTAGGATTCTATCAAATTTTGGACAAAATCAAAATCCGTCTACGGGTAGTCAGTCTGTCCACGTTCATGTGAACACTATAACTGAAAAACTTGAATATCTAGATGGATAAAATTTGGTACACAGTTTTACCATCACGAATGTAGGTCCGTATAAAATTTTGGGCCAAATCCGTCAAAGGGTTGATTGTCTGTCGGTTTGTATAATCGCATACTTTTGAATGCAAAAACGTCGTAACAAAATTACTTAGATTAATGAAATTGTGGCTTTCTAACCTAAATTGTAGATTTTGTGTCCAATTTTTGTCTCTATCGGTAAAACCAGCGGGAGTGGTCTCCCCTAAACTTTCTCGTATACTCCCCCAAAAAGGTGCTGTTTCCCCTCCCCCCGCGTGGATAAAAAAATTCGAACCTACTGTAACCAAGAATCCAATGGCTATCAGAAGGTTTTTCATTGTAGATTATAGTGATTGTAATATATTTATGTAAAGAATCAAATTCAAAGAGATGCATACTGATTTAAAAAGTATCTATCACATGCTTCCACTCTTGCCGGCTCAAGGACAAAGTGACGTAATTCTTCCGCGTGCACAGAGATTGCAACCAGTACGCATGCGCATGGAGAATCGGCTTTCAAAAAAGAATATGTAATTTGAACGCCTTTTTTTTAACCGATTGGAACGAAATTTGAGCACAGATTTATAATTAATGTTAGCCACCGTCATACCAATCTTTATTTACCTAAGGCAAAGGGTTTAGGAGATATAATTTTTAGAAATATGCGATTATACAGTCCGACAGACCATCAATCCTTCGACGGATTTGGTCCAAACTTTGATATGGACCTACATTCGTGATGATAAAACTGTGTACCAAATTTTATCCATCTAGCTATTCAAGTTTTTGAGCTATAGTGTTCACATCACGGCGGACAGATAGACAAACTTCCCGTAGATGGATTTTGTCCAAAATTTGATGGAAACCTACAAATTATGTGTAAAGATCACATACCAAATTTCATTCCCGTAGCTCTAACTGTTTTCGAGTTATAGTGTTCACAAACACACTGACACACATAATTCCAAAATTGTGTTTTTCGGACTCAGAGAGGTCTAAAACGTGGAGATTTGTCAAAATCTTGAGTTCGAAGTTTTTGACGATTACAATACTTTCTCTTTGTATGCTTCATATACGTGAAAGTGAAAAAAAGGCGTTCAAATTCGAAATTTGGTTTTTCTTATCTTATTAACCCTATTGCGAAATCACGCCAGCTTCCGATTCTATACCACCATACTACGTCTTGGCTCTAAGCCAAATTCTGCTTGTTTCATCTTAATCTGTCTTTCGCTTTCATTTCGGTGATATAGTCAGTCACAGAGAAATATTTTCTCCAAAAGAGTTGCATAT
>BGPR01001032.1:0-95821 GCA_013235015.1 Araneus ventricosus | reverse complement strand
CAAGCTAGCTTGTCTTCAGAGGGCAAAGAATTCCTCTCACCGTTTTCGTTCTTCATTGACCGTTCCCCTATTGCAAACAATGACATATACACGTTAAAAACAACTTTTTATTGATATTACCAGATTTTTTTAAACTAATGCAAAAAAAAATCTTAATATAAATAAAAGTCATTGTGGCTATGTTGCACATCTCCTCCTAAACCAAATGAACTGATTTCAATCAATTTTGCACACTTATTATTTAAGATAAGGAGAAGACACTTATGAACTTTTCTAAGTAAAAAGTTAATTAAACAGTCAGTTAATTAGAAATTAACCGAAACCCTTTTCCCGCAGTAACTTCGGAGGAAATTGTCCGACAAAAAATATTTTTATACCATCTTAAAGTTCAAAATTTAACCTTTTTCAAAGATACCAGTTTTATATCTGTGACATTTTTCCTTCAATTTTTATTAATTTTTTAAAGTTTAATAATTGTTAATTACGTGCAGACGATTTTGAAATAACGCAAATTTATAGCTACTCCGTTGCTAGGCAACGGTTAGACTTTGAACTAATTTACCTTTATTTCTGAAATTTTTGCTTATTTTTATAAATATATTTTATATGAGAAGAGAATCAACAGTCAACTTTTAAAAGCCCCAAATTTTATTAAAATTTCAGTTAATTGGAAATGAAGCAAGATTTTGGCATTTTCCGTGATATTTTTCGAAAATATGTATTATGTCAAAAACTATTTTTACACATAATAAAAGTGTAAAAAATTAGTTTTTCATGACACAAGTTTCATTTCTGTTCAATTTTATTGCCCTCATTTTGATAATTTTTCAAAAATTAAATTGTGCATAAAATTTACAATTTATAACACTTCTTTTTTATTCGTGAAGAACAAGAATGCATAAAAACTGTTGCTAGCTCACAATAGAAGAATTTTGGATGAAGACGAATTTTATTTTTTTTATTCACATTTATTCTAACGCTTTTCCTCAATTTAAAATTTACTATGTAATTATCCCAAAACATCCGTTAAAATCGTTCTCATTTTGCAAGATTTATGAACAAAATGTGAAGTACCTATGCAATTAACACTAATAACTTATGGAGAAAATTAGCTATCGGCAGTTTTTAAAAATCGTCTGTTTCAACTGATAACCATATTTTAATTTAAAAACATTTCAGACGATAAAAGAATTTTGGGTATTGTAATTTTCTATACAAAAGTTGTTTTTTACATCAAAAATATTAGACATGAAAGTATTTTAATCCCGAGCAACGCCGGACATAATAGCTAGTCTAAAATAAGATTAAAATACGTTCATTACTGTGAACCTAATGTCATAAGCCACTAAGACATTAGGTAATACGGTAACTGTAAAGTGAATCATATGAAGTTATGCCTCAGCAGGTTTTATGATGAATATGAGGCATTGACTTACACACAGTTTTCATCGGATTTAACCTGCTTTCGCAGTGTTTGCGGTTCGACTTCCAAAACTAGTTCCGTCGATTTTCGAAAGCAGTGCTCGAGAAATGCCGTTACACCCTTCAGCTGCGATTTCCGCTTCATTTCACTTTCTGTGTGCTTGCGGTTTACCATAAAACTAGCATTTCTGCAGTCCGGTTGTCTATTTTCGTAAACCACGAGTTTTTTTAACGCATACCCGAAATATTTGATGACGTGAAGATTGAAAGATAGCCACAAAGGGTGATTCATAAAATTAGTTTTGAGACAGTACATCGATTATTGAAGAAATTCGTTTTTTAATTTGTCGAAAAGGGAACAAGAATCCTTAACTATTTCGGATTAATATAGTTTGACGCAAAATCAAAGTTTCGTCATAAGAAATAAATTTTTAAAATCACATTTATATGCTTCTTCAAACACTACTGAGAAACACGCATTATTTCTTTGAATTAATGAATATGATTTAAATCATTCTGGCCGTTTTAATAGTAAGGCAAGACAGTGGCGTAGCTAAAGGGGAGTGATCCACCCCGGGCGCCACTTCGTAAGGGGCGGCAAAATCAGACATGCATTGAAATAATTTTATAACTAAGAAGATCACGACACTAGTTCAATCATTGTATACATAAATAACATGTAATTAATTTAATGTATATTAATAATATGTGAAGGAAAGACTGGTGGTGGACGGACGATTTCGCAACTTATCTACAGAAATCGAGGGCGTCAAACGACGAATTACGTTACTAATGATTTTTTTTCTGGAATTAATTTTTTTATTTTATTTTCAGGTTTATGTGCCCTAGGGATGGCGGCAAAAGTTGCAGCGACGCCACTGGGGTAAGCACAAGCTCCACCCTGCCGAAGCATCGGAGTCAATTGAAGAACGGTCACCACGACAACTCGGATACTGAGGTCGGAGTCCTAATAGTCATTACCGGCCATGGCCTAACGCCTCCCGTAGAAGGTACGTTCCGTCATCAGAGTGGGGTAACTCAACACCAAACCATTACTATGCCCACCATTAAATATAATGTATACTTCATTATATTTAGTTTGTGGTTGGAAATCAGTACCTTTGGTTTTCCATTACACCTTTTATTATCAGAGCTAGCTGCATGGCCCGGCGTTGCACGGGGTATCTCGAATAATTCGTCATTCCCTGCCGGAGAGAAGTGAGGTCACGTGACACATGCCCAACATTCTCTCCTAAATAAAAGGAAAGAATGGTTCAGACATTCCGTCCACACAACGCCATCTATATTGCATTGTTGAGGAATCCATATTCCATTGTTGCTGTTCTCAACAATGAATCAGGAACACGTAATTAAATATTTGTTTAAACAATGAAAACGGTTTGAATTGCGCTGCAACAATGAAAAGTATTGTTGCAAATTAGTTTTTAATTAATATCTTTTTCACTAATTAAAATTTAGGAATTTAAATGGCCGAAATGGATTCCTTGGATTATTTCCCATCTTTTGGTACTTTCCGCGCGCTTCTCCGTTCGGCGGTTCGTCAGAAGATAGCCTCACATACATACACGTAGAATTTTAATAGTGTAGATTGTTTCAGATCGATAGAGCAATTAATAATGTACCGAACAATTGACATTCGGTTTTTAAAATATCTGCCAATTTTCACCTTGAAATTCTATCAATACTTAGATGGATATCAACTTCCATATTACTTTACAAATTTACAACTTATTGAAACTGAAAATTCACCAGCCGCTCAAGTTTTTGCTGAATTGAGTTCTAAATACTCGAACTAAACTGTGTGCATGCGAATTCAAACTTATAGTTTTTGCGACGTCAAAACTGGAGTTTACGAGTTACGTATAATTAGCATACGAAAACTTTTTTGACGTTCTGTTTCCTTCATGTTTTCGATTCTCTGAACTGATGCTGTGAAATTTAAAAAGATGAGTAATTTTTAGGTAATGTATGCCTTGCGTAGTTGATTAAACCATGCTACCAAATATTTTCCAGCAGAATCAATTACTTTGGAAGTTGTGGAAATTTATTCAAAATTTGCATCATCAAATGGAGATAATTTTCACCCACTGTATAGTGTCTGATAAATTATACATGCAAAGTGTACGTAGGGAATTTTAGTTTTCATAATATTATATTTTTGTATTCTACATATATCCTAAGAGGGAGTAAACATGTTTAGTTTGAATTTTGTCTCGCATCTCTGTTGGAATCTTAGAAGGAAAAAGAAATGAGTTCAAGAATTTTGATGTTAATTCTTTTTATGACATTCTTACATTTGCACTCCTTTGCTTTTTCCATCGTTATTGACGTTAAAAATTGACAATGACAAGTAAATTAGCAACTCTATGTGTTTGTCAACGAACTTCGAAAGAAAAAACTTAAATAACAAAAGAAAACTAGTTTATGTCTCGAGGTATTGAAAAACATCCTGTAGTATTTTACCAATCTCGCAAACGTTTCAGTGAAGCAAGAAGTTAAAAGGCTAGGAATTCTATACACTGACGGATTATTCAACTTTTTTTTCCGTCAAGGTTCATAAAATTTACAAAGAATTCACACTCATTGATTTATATTTTTCCAAGTATGTCATGAAAAGTTAAAGAAATAAACTTTTATCAGCATCTTCATATGTTTCTTCAAACACTGCAGAATAACACGCATATTTCAACCAAAGGATTTATATTTCATGCTTTTTCTTTTCTGTGTGGTCGCATTAGATGTGTTCGGTTATTCTTTCAGTGATTTTTTTTATTTATTTTTATTATTTATTTATTTACTTATTTTATTTTGCGAATGGATGTCGAATCATTTCAAGTCAATGTGCACGGAGTTGAATTTATGGAGTATCATTGATTCCAAAAGAACAGTTATAATTGATAAAATTTAACGAAAATTAAATTAAATATTAATAGAACTAGAATTAAAAATTAATTAAAATTATTTTGCATTGCACAGAAAGGCGCATATGCAGCTGCTTCTGATAGAATACACGAAAACAAAATTAGAATTTCAAAAATTAAGTTAAAATTTAAAAAAAATAAGCATTAATAAAACCTTAAAATAAAACCTTAAAATACACAAAAAAGCAAATTAGAACGAAAACTACAATTAGAATGAAAGCAAAATGGAAGATAATTGTAAAAGAACCAAAATGGCTATTCTTCCTCAGAGGCCACACGCCATTGTAGCTCTAAAGCAGGACAAAAATTTTCTGAATAAAGGAATGACCATTATTCAAAATTATTCCTTCATGTGGCCTGAATTTTTGTCCAACCTCCGAAAATAGGATAAAAGGAAAAAAGAAAAAACATAACAGATACCTGTACAGGATGACTTTTTGCTTTTTGGTTTCTGTCTCATTATTTATTCTGTTGTACAGGTATCTGTTATGTTTTTTCTTTTTTCCTTTTATCCTATTTTCAGAGGTTGGACAAAAATTCAGGCCACATAAAGGAATAATTTTGACTAATGGTCATTCCTTTATTCAGAAAATTTTTGTCCTGCTCTACAATGGCGTCTGGCCTCTGAGGAAGAATCGCCGTTTTGGTTCTTTTACAATTTTCTTCCATTTTGCTTTCATTCTAATTGTAGTTTTCGTTCCAATTTGCTTTTTTGTGTATTTTAAGGTTTTATTAAGGCTTATTTTTTTTAAATTTTTAACTTAATTTTTGAAGTTCTAATTCCAAAAGAACCTTGCACCTCTACATCAGAATTCATTGAATTTAAG
Organism: Araneus ventricosus; assembly: GCA_013235015.1. NCBI lineage: Eukaryota > Metazoa > Arthropoda > Arachnida > Araneae > Araneidae > Araneus > Araneus ventricosus. Next base: position 90,630 of record BGPR01001032.1, on the reverse strand, counting down.
TAGAGTTCATATTTTTGCATAATTAAGGAAAACATTGAGTTTAATTAATGCTGAGAGGGAAATTTTCACGTGAGAAGGGTTTTGGAATTATTAAAAATGGAGGACTCAAAGAAATACGTTAGACTGTGAGGGTTTATGAAAGAGAAAAGGGAAGTGAAATAATTAAGGAAAAGAAAAGTTCTGTGCGTAAATGTCAAAAAGAAAGAATTCTTTAAGGGAGAATTAAAAAGTTAATCTGACAGCTTTTGTTTTAATTAAGAGTAAACGTAAATTATCCTTTTTCCGAACTTGGAATAGCAGGATCACAACCTGGGAGATCTTTGAGATCTTGAGAAGTTCGTTGTGAATCTGAGGTATTTTTTGGAAAACGTTCCGAAATATTTTTGATATGATCCAAAATTGGTTTAATTTTTAAATCATTGTGTCTAATCAAGCACATGAATTGCTGATTTTGACAGACTTACAATTTCCCTAGTCTCATGATGGCTACTGATCCCCAATAGGGATAAGGGGAGCCATAGAGCAAACTGATCTAGTGGTAGTCTAACACAGTGGTGCGCAAACTGTGGGTCGCGACCCTTCTGGGGGAAGGGAGAAAATTTTTTGGAGTCGACAAATTCAACGAAATTTATTTGATAATAAAAACAATTTTTTACGAAAACTATTGTCTGTTTTCTAAACCGCACATAAACGGCCTCCTCCGGAAGAGGATGCTTGAGGAGTGGCAAACCTCATGGAAGAATGGCGATACAGGCAGGAAAATCTATAACATCATGCCCTCAGTTAGTCTCCGTCCCACTGTCTGGATTAAAGAGGATGTTATCTTCTTCTCTCAACATGGACCTTTCCCTGCCTACCTCAAAAGGTTTCACCTGTCTGACAACAATTATTGCAGTTGTGGTGGAATTGGCACGGCACTTCACTATGCCACGGAGTGTATTTATACAGTGTCTTGGTATATGAGGAAGCCAGCGCCAAACTTCGAACAAGAATGGCTGAAAAGGGTTGCCAATAACCTCGTCTCCAGTCATAAAATTCGTGGGATTATCAAATTCATTAGCGAAAACAGAGATCTTTTCCGGCCTCCCTAGCCTTCAATTTTCCAGCGAGTCCCCCCTTCAAATAAAAGAAAGGTATAACAACATCTAAAGAAAAGAAGACTTTACGAACTAGTAGTGTAAAAGTGAAAATGCCTGTGCTGTACATAGTGTATATATTTCCTTCTTTTTGTTTTTCTTAAATAAAATTCCCGTGTCTTGCCCATCAAACCGTTCAGTGACCGGTCTGGTCACGGGTACGGGGGTAAGAGACGACGTTCTGTTCTATCTGTTTTCTACGGCAACCTGCAAACATAGTCATTAAAGATTGTTCTCAAATTGAAATGCCCTCTACTTGCTTTCTTGTGTGATTCATTTACAACTTGGGTCAGTCTGACGTTTAGTAGTAGTCATCTTTACTACAGCTTGTTCAATCTAGGTGTGCCCCGCGCCTTGTTATTTAGTCCTTATACTGTGGTCATCGCAAGAACCGTGCATTTCTTTAAGTCAGTTCAGGTTCAGTAGTTCAGGTATCAGTAGTTCGGTTTTGCTGCTTCTTACGTTCATTCAAGTGCATTGTGTTTATATTCTGTTTTTGTTAATTTTAAGTAAAAACTGCAATCGGGTAAGCGCTTAACACATTTTTAAAGTACAGAACAGTTCAGTAGCGTGCTTGGAGGGATAACACACACAACTATTACAACTTGCACAAGATATTACAGGATGTTATTACTATAATTAATTAGATTAAAAGCAACAGCCTAAACAGTCGGCTTTTTTCAATACGCTGTAATGAGGTGGGTTCTGTGTATGAGACATTATTGCTGCATATCGAAATCAGATGGCTCTCACGCTGCAAAATACTGCGACGCATTTTCGATTTCAGAAATGAAGTTTACATTTTTTTGACAGAAAAGAAACATATATTGGCAGGTCTATTCATTAATGAAGACTGGCTCAGGAAACTCAATTACATGGTTGACATTTTCGAAAAACTTAAAGCTTTGAATTTAAGTCTATAGGAAGAAAGTACAAACATTTTAGCATCGAGCAGTAAAATTGAATCTTTTAATGATAAGCTGAAACTTTGTCAAGGAGAATTGAACAAAAGCAACAGAGACATGTTCCCATACTTTTCAGAATTTACTAAAAAATAATATAGATTTCTTGTTATTTATACACATAATTTCTCGTCATATGATCAAATTGGGAGAAAACTTTTCGAAAAGGTTTGAAAAATTTCCAGATAATGAATAAGGTTGAATACGTGATCCATTTTCTTTTGATATTTTTGAATCCAATATCCCTTTAAATGAAAAAGAAAAGTTAATTGAAGTTACAAGTGACGAAACACTGAACATTCAATTTAAGTCTCTAACTATCCAAACATTTTGACTATCGATTGGAAACGAATATGCCGATTTGAAGAAGAAAGCAATTAAAATTTTGATTCAGTTTGCATCAACCTACTTAATGCGAAACCGGCTTTTCAAAATCGGCAGTAAAACAAAATATCAAACAGGATGACTTATGGCTTGCGATTTCCAATACAGATCAAAACATAGAAACAGTCATGAACTTCTTGCAACCGCATACCTCACATTGAATTCTTATGATGTAAAGTTTTTCTAATGCATTTTTCACTTTAAAAATTTATACTCATATGCATAAATGAAACTATTACTTCATAAAACTATTTGTTTTTTTCAGACAACTAATAAAGCCGAAACATAAGCGCAAATCCCAAAAAGAAATTCACTTTAACTACGTTGACACTTAAAAAAAACGTCTACTATTTATCCAGGAGTCGCGACAAAATTTAACACAAAATTGGGGGTAGGAAGTGAAAATAGTTTGAACACCCCTGGTCTAACAGAGTAAGAGATTGTGCTTGATCACTAATTTGCTCTTGCAAACCATGAGTTGACTCAGATGAATACTGTCGCTTAGATTTTTGTCGATGGCTGCTTTGTTGCAAGCATCACAGGCTAACGTAGAGTCTAACAATATACCCAGGTACTTGTACAAATTACTTTAATAAACTAATGACAGCTCCAAATATAAGTAAATGATTTATATTTAATAATGATTTTTCTGCATTTAATAAATTACTTGAATAGAATTAACTCTTAATTTGCATTTCTGAATATTCAGGGATGAAAAACCTTGAAGCGACCCCTAATTATCATAATTTATAATCAGGAGTCTTAAAACTAAGCAAATTGTAATTGTAACTATGCAGAATTAATTATAAGTAATTATTTTAAGTAATTAATATTTTTAAAATTTTCTATATTGGCGTTTTTAACCGAATAATAATTCATCTATTTTACAACTATCGGTAAACGATTCGTTCATTTGAATTGTTTCAGAATGCGGTAAAGATATTTATATTAAGTAATTCATGCCTGTTCTTTTTCATTCCTCGTAGTATAGATATAAAAATATGATTGTTCAAACATGAAAGTTTAATGTATTCATATTTAACAAATTTCTGTCGGAAATTCTTCAGGTTCGAATCTGATTCTGCTTCATTAAAAAAAATAAACACTAAGTGCACTGTTTAAATTTAATTTTGCAACCTATTGCGTCTCATGGAAGAGAAAAAAGGGCATAATAGTGCAGCACAGCGCAAGATATCGCGCAGTTATATGTTAGGTGCCATGCGCAATTACTTTTATTATTTGTCTGAAATGTCATGTTAATTGATTCCATAGAATCTATGAATTCCTGTAACCTTAAACACCACCGCTCTAAAGTAAAAATTACGAATTTCTCATTTAAGATTTAAAATTAATAATTAGGTTTTGGAGATCAAATAATAACTGAATATCTGTGCTCACAGATATAAAATTCACGTGCGTAATCTCTTCCCATTTATTAACAAACTAGCTGATATACCCGGCCTTGCTCGGTATTAAATTAATTTCATGTCTAATATTTTTTTATTTATATTATATAAGTAATTTAATTTTTTTCAAAAATTGAAGAAAGGCTTTAATGGACTTTTTGGGATGATTAATTACTTTTTGATTAATAAAAAACATGAAAATAAACCAATTAAATTGTGAATTTTCTGCTTTTGAGCTTTTCTTTTAGTGTTTTCCAGAATTTTGTTAATGTTTTTTGGCAACAGTTCTTCGTATGTGCATTTTTGTTCATCAACATTAAAAAAATAATGTTACAAACTGTGCATAAAATTAATTTTGAAAAATTTATTAAAACGAGAGGGAAAAAAATTGTACGGAAATGAAATTGATGTCTCTAACAAGCTAATTTTTTTAAAAAAAAAATATGGTGTAAAATCAGTTTTTGTTAGATAATATTTTCGGAAGATATCGAGGTAAAACGCCAAAATCTTCCTAAATTTTTAATTAACTTTTGGACTTTGAATAATTGACAGTGACTTTAATTTTGCTCTTAAGACCTTGTGTGCATAAAAATATGTACAATAAACATTCAAAACCACAGCCTCCCAACTACAGAGGTTAAGGCTAAAACGACTTACATTAATTCAATGCTTGCCTCTAAACGGCATAGCATTCTGTTGTCAAACATCTATTTCATCTGCTTACAAAAGCTTTACTATCTTTTCCTTTGTTAGAATTTGAGTGACTGACTTATGTTTTCATTTAAGCATCGTTAAAACACAACTCCGAATCTCGTAATACTCAAAGTTATATATTTTCATATAAAATATTACTTATTTATTATTTCGTAGAAAACGCAGGTAAAGATGACAGGCGATATAAACTGCAGCGATTTTTTAATCTAATTAAATAAGCTTTAGAATTCTTTAAGAACCAATGAAAACATTGCCAAAAGATATACGAAAAAAAATAAACAGAAAAATCAGAACATAATGGTAAAGTAATCACACCGTCGCCTAGCAACAGAGTATCATTAAATTTGCTTTATTTCAAGATCGTCTGCGTGTAATTGATTATTTAGTAAATTTTGAAAAATTAATAAAAATTGAAGAAAAAATGTCACAGATATAAGATTGGTATCATTGAAAATGTACAATTTTGAACTTTAAGATGGTATAAAAATATGTTTTGGGGGATAATTTACTCCGAACTTACAGCAGAAAAGCGGTTTCGGTTAATTTCTAATTAACTGACTGTCTAATTAACTTTTGCGCTTTCAAAAGTTGACAGGTATCTTCCCCTTGTCCTAAAAAATAAATGTACAAAGTTTGGTTAAAATCAGTGCAGTGGCTTAGGAGGATATGTGGAACATAGCCACATATATAGCGACAATGACTTTTATTAATATTAAGATAAGTAAAAGAGCACCTTTTAATTAAAACCACTTTTGCAACCGTTTGTTCAAAATTTAATTTATTTAATTAGAATATATTGTTGGATTTTGTTCAACTAATTCAATTTAAGGAGAATGAATAACTGGCAATTTAAAATTAAACTAAATAATTTGAATTTCCATAAGTGTTGAATGTTTAAACATTGTTTTATTTTTTACGTCCTCTTTACTTATAGAACTGTTATGTATTTTTTCAAAGAAGAAAGAAAAAAAATTTATGGCGGCTGACAGTAAGAGTAATGAACTTTTGAAACTAGAGCATGAAAAAGGGATGAAACTGATAAAACATTTAAAAGATAAACCTGCAGAAGCATAACAAAACATTCCCATCAATGAAAGCCAAACTTGATAATTGAATGCAAAAGTGAACTGATAGTTAAATTTATTAAGACTGTTTTTAAATACAAAATATAGTTCCAGACTATCAAAGCGAAGTGAAATTAGATTTCATACAGAACAAGTTAGATTATGGAGTTTGCAATTCACAGGTTAAGTCTTCAAGTTATTATTCTGTTTGCCTGCTTCGAAACGCGGAATTAAGGCATCTCCGATTATTGTTCTGTAAAATCTATGTGGATTTGTGTATTTTGCAAAATGTTTGATTTTAATGAAGAAATGTGCCGATTATGTGTGAAAAGAAATACATTTTTTAAATAAAAAGGTCGGTTTACTAGATGCAGACCCATAATTAATTCACAAAAAAATTGCAAACAAATAAAAATTACTTAAGAAAAATGCAAGTTTAGAACTAATAATAAACAACAAAACTGCTCATCGATCATAAAACTCCTAATCAAATGTCTCCACCAGACACTTTTTACTTTCTCGTATACGAAGTATACAAAGAGAAAGTATTGTAATCGTCAAAAAATTCCAACTCAAGATTTTGACGAATGTTTTAAAAAGTCCGAAAAACGCAATTTTGGAATTATGTCTGTCTGTGAACACGAGAACTCGAAAACTATTAGAGCTACGGGGATGAAATTTGGTATGTGATCTTTACACATAATTTGTAGGTTTCTATCAAATTTTGGACAAAATTCGTCGACGGGAAATCTGCCTGTCTGTCTGTCTGCGGTCATGCGAACACTATAACTCAAAAGCTTGAATAGCTAGATGGATACAATTTGGTTCACAGTTTTATCATCATGAATGTAGGTCCGTATAAAAGTTTGGGCCAAATCCATCAAAGGGTTGATTGTCTGTCGGTCTGTATAATCGCATACTTGTATCTCATAAACCCTTTGGCTTAGATAAATAAAACTTAGTATCACGAATGCTAACATTAATTATAGATCTGTGCCCAATTTGCATCTCAATCGGTTAAAAAACAGGTGTTCAAATTGCATATTTAGTTCAAAATGCATATTACGACTGTGTGCTGGCGAGTGTTTCGCTTATTTTACTCAAGTTAATATGGCCGGCTTTTGACCTTGGAATAAAATCAAACGAGATGAATCAGCATATTACAATACACCTCAGAGTTGTAGATTTTCTTCTAGAGACTTTCAATTGCTCAAATTGGCTACCAAATTCGCATCACTTTTCATAATTTGCAGTTTTGAAGTGCGATTTTCTCAGAAAAGAAAGTCTTTAGCTAAATATTGTAGTAAAATGATCATCCATTTACAGCAGAAATAAAAATTCTTATTCTTTTTAAGAGAAGCAATAATCCAAAGCAAACAAGTAAAATTTAAGAAGCAATCCAAACAAATATTTACAAGGCTATAACAAAATTTCGTAGCATGTACGAAACAACTTCGCTGTGTTCTGTTAATAACTGCAGTATCAATTCAATCGCTGACATCAAAAACTTTTGATGTGAAACAATGATATCAACAACTAGTTTCTCTCTTTAGTCAAGAGCTTTAAAGAACATGAATTTTCACAGCTGCTTTATTCCTTTTTTACTACAAACCTCTCCGTTGCGTCCACCTGTTCAATTAAAGTTGTGAAAACAGGACAAACTTTTATTTTTAGCAGTTGAATGGGGCTACTGGGTATAATCTTGACAAACGCATTGTTTACACCTCGTGAACAAACAATGAGGGGAATCTGCAGCAAATGCATTAAATCCGATAAATAGATTTTATTTGGTCCGATTACGAAGAAGAATATTAATAGTAGTGGAGAACAATTATATATGCGGGTGTGAAAGAGCTGCCACAGTTGAGGATCAATAACTTTTGCTACCTCCTGTAAAATAAACAAAAGAATCTGAAATTTTTATATTAGAATCTAACTTTGCTAAGATATTCCATTTAGTTTTTTATGCTCCATTTTTTGTTTTCTGTTTAAATTTTTCGCCTCATAAGAATATAATATGATGCGTAAAAAAAATGCTACACTAATAATTCCTTGTTAAAAGCTGTTTCAGTTCGCACTTGCAACACTATGAATATTAATGAAAATCGAACTTCGAAAAAATGTGGAAAAGAAAAGATTATGGAACTCTTTATGTGCTTCTCAAAAACTATAAAATTCTTGAAGAAGAAATTAAGTATAATTAAGAGCTTGCTTAGAAATTATCTCTTATCTTTCATCGCCATCCTTATCTCCCTTTCTCATGATCTTTCCTCTTATTATATTTCAGTTTTTTTATTTATTCTATTTTGCATTGTTTAAATTTTTTTGTTTGTGCGTATGTTATTCTTTTTCGTTTGTTTGTTTGTTGCGTGATGCTTTGTGCTTCCAGGGCGTTAGTATAAATTCTTCTATAGTTTTTTTTACTTCCTCCTATTCGAAGTATACAAAGAGAAAGTATTGTAATCGTCAAAAATTCTACCTCAAGATTTTGATGAATCCACACGTTTCATATCTTCCTGAGTCCTATAAAAAAACTATTTTTGGAATTATGTCTGTCTGTCTCTGAATTCGACAAATCAAAAACTCTATGAGCTAGGCGGATGAAGTTTTGTTTGTGGTCTTCACACTAAAATTACATTTTCTTTTGTAATTGCACGTTTTCATTTTAAAACATTTATGTGTTTACATTTTTATAATTGATGGGGTTTTGAGCTTGGAACTGTTGTATTCTCTGCAGTTACTTTTTTTTTGTGTGTGTTTTTTAATTCACTTTGTGACTTGTGATTTTGTATGTTTTTTATCATGCACTCTGTAAATGGAGATACCTCTGTAGTGTGCTTTCTTTGAATAAATAAATAAATATCTTGTTCAAATTTTGAAAAAAAATTGTTGATTCTGTCAAATGTTTCTCCCGGCCAGTGTGAGCACAACAACTAAAATCCCTAAGCGATAAATGGATAAAATTTAGAATAAGGTTTTTTTTTATCAGAATTGTAGATTCATATCAAATTTTGGACCAAATCCGACAATGTGTTGACCGTCTGTCGGTTTGTATATTTGCGTGCATATGAATGTAATAACTCAAAAACGCAATAATTTGGATAAATGAAATTTGGTATGCGGTCTTGGGAAGGAAATGTAATTCTGTAGTAAATTTTGGACCAGTCGGTCGAAAAGAAAAAAAGAAACAATAAAGGCATCTATATAACTCATATAATTTTCAGCGAACATTTTCACGTTGCCTTTGAGTTCCTTTTGGCTATTCAATGAGAAAATATTTAAAAAATGGAATACGTTTGCGATATCTTGATTTCAGTTGATGCAAAAATTGGAGATCAAACTTTATTTCTTTGTTCATAAAGATACTAAAAATATAAATTAATGGCGGATATAAACAGAGGTAAATCCGTCTTTTCGGAACCAGATTAAATTAGAATGATTTCATCTGTCACATTATCCTTTTTTCGTAGCAACACGAAGACTAAGGTTTTAAATCTGTCTTGTAGGCAATGACCAGCTGTGACCAGAAGACAAGGAAGAGAGCCATTCTCTTAATTTCTGCACAACAGCAGAGGGAAGGGCATATGAAACATGGCAGATTTCTCATGCATCAAGTTCACATACACTCTATATCTTCGGACCTCGAATCCACGATCATCGGTCTCGAAGAAGAGACTATGCCATCAGACCACCATGACCTGATGAAATTTTTAAAAAGTTGGTTAAAGCAGCAAATTTTATGTTCAGTTTTTAGTTTTCCACTGAATAGATTCGAATTCCTGGGTGGGGTCGCATGAACGTTTCTTTTAAATTCTAGATGTCTTTTGTATTTATCTTCTTAGTCGACTATGCAATTCAAAACTGTATTTTTTTTTTCTTGTCTAGATGCATAAATTTAATAAGTATCACTGGAATCACGTTTTAGGATTTGACTCCTATTTTTAGGTGTATAAAAATTCGACGAACACTAGTTGTGGTTAGATATTGCATGAATGCACCAAGATTAGAAAGAAAAGAATTCTGTGTAGTGCGTTAACATCTGAAGAACACGCATAATCCCGGCCTCGTGACTGGTAATTTGGTGGTGGTGGAACAATCCGCCGGCTCTTGACACTCGCACAGACAATCGCACATTTGAATTCGGGCCGCGGCGTGTCTGAAATGTTTGCCGAGCGGTCAGGTGTCAAATCCTCAGCTTTGTTGACCGAACAGATGACTACCAAGGAATGAGGTGAATGTTAAGCAGGTGGCCACTCTCTATTCACAACTGGGGCATGTGTCAGTTGCTCTGCATTTCGGGAGTGAAAAGACGAGAGTGAATTTCGCTTGTACATATATTTTTAATAAAATAAATTTTAAAAAATTTAAGGTTTAAACTTTTATGCATGCGAAAAAATGAATGCAAATGTTGAAAATAATTTTTCTGATTACAATGAAATGCATGGTTTAAATAAAAGCGTGGGCGCCTTTACCTTCTAGGAATATTCCATTTGTTTAAGGAAATATACACAAAATATAAGGCGTCCTCTCTTTTATTCGAACCATGCATTTCATTGTAATCAGAAAAATTATTTTCAACTCTTGCGTTCATTTTTTTTCGCATGAGTAAAAAGCTTATACCTTAAACTATTTTTATTTATTTTATTTTCTACTTTCTAGTGACGGCTGACACGAATACACACGACATGTTAGTAAAAGGCATAGTAAACCAAATTCAATTACCGAATTCTCCAATATAAAACACATATTAAATATTCGTTACGAATATTACATATTACGAATTTGCAAAACGTGCGACACAGACCGAGAGACGAAACAAGACTCACTTCCCCGATCTGACCTTTGTCCTTCAAGCCGCTCCGAAATGGGGATGATTCACAGGCCGCGCCCCCTTCTATTGTGTGTCGTTTAGTGGTGTTGTTACAACCCTATGTTACGTGAAGTTACCACCTTCCAAACTTTATCGCCCAAATATAGGGCTAAAATTTTAATATAATTTTGTTAGGTTTAAAATAGGTATATATTGAAAAAAAATTTGCATAATATTGTATTGTCTCCGGAAACCAACCACTGTGTTAAATTTCAAAGCTGTAGCTCGATTGGAAGTGGTTAAGAAATCGATGTCAAGATTTGTGGATAAGACACTCAAGTTGAATAAATGCTTATAAAAATAGCAGTCGTAGTAGAAAATTAAGCAATAGTCTAGACGGCAGCGGTACGGTTATTTGGAAAGAGGATATGCTAGTTTCTCGACTGTTCAAATATATTTATTTCAGTAGAAAATAACTTCCTTCAGTATCTGAAAATATAAAATGGTTTTAGAAACGTATGTCTCTATATTCCATGCTCCAACTGAGATTGAAAGGAAAACTCAAAAATAAATCTCTACGGTTAATTTTATTTATGCTCCAAGTTTGCGTAATAGATCAATAAGCTTAAAAAATACAAAAGATTTCAACACATTCGTATACAACTGCGCTGGAAAATAATAAAACTTCTAAATTTAAATGATGTGAAGATCAGAAATTAAATCAGGAAATTTTCAAAAAATAACCAGGAAATGATATTTATTCAGAAAGGGTTGTGCGTTAGCTTCAACGGATCATATCGATTTGTTTTCTGAAAAGCCTGCAAGGTTTTGCGAAATTCCCACAGGATACCATTGTTTTGATTATCCAGTCAGATCTGCAATTTAAAAGCTGTTTCATTCTATTTCTAATTTTGTTCCATATTCATTTTTCTATGCTGCTCCACAAGATAAAAATGAGGATTCTTTCATTTTAAATTTAGATAAGGAAATATAAGGTACATAGCATAATGAACTCCATAAAACCATCGACTTTTTACCTCTTTCGAGTTTCTTACTTTCATTCAGTGGCGAATCCAGCATTCGGGTCTGGGGGGGGCCCCAGTTCATAAAAACTTTCTATTGTAGTGACGAATGTCAAACCTCATGGCTTATGTAAACCAAAACACTTTAACCTTACAGACTTGACTTACCTGACAATAAGAATCATAAAGAACACTACAATACTTTCGATAATTTAATAAAAAGTACAATGAAATAACTAGCCAAAAAATTATTTCGACCGCGTCAACGCTACAAGTACAAGTGGAATGACTAGAAAAGTAGGAAAATTTTCGAGCCTGTCAAGCCAGAAAGCAATGCTGTCACGATTTTATTATTTTTTTAACGAACATTTAGAACAAACAGTTGTAGCGATTTTAAATAAAATCAACAATTTTGGTGTAGCTCTGGGGGGGGCTGCAGCCCGATAGCCACCCCCCTGGATTCGCCACTGCTTTCATTATACTACTGGAATTTAAGAATCGAAATGAAAATGAAATATATAGTTTTGAATTTAAATTTCATAGCTATGCTATATAATAAACAATGCACTTCGTCACCTTCTTGTTTTTGTTCCATAGATCAGAATGCGAAATGATGACACCCATTCGAATACAATTGGAACAATGAAAACCAATTGTCTTCTGTTTCTAATGGATCAAGAACATAAAAGAAAAGGTGCTCTAATAACACGAAGGATTCGCAAGAAATCTGTGGAGAGAAAGTTTCGTAATGGTCGGAAATCGTACTTAGTGGGCCCATTTCCGGTTAGGTTATGCGATTTTTTTTTTTTTTTTTCATCCTTTCCATATGCCCACGGACTGAGAAGAACACTTAATTTGAGAAAATGACATTTCCGTAAGAGAATGCTGTTTATTTCGATTTCTGATTTTGGTGTGTAATGTTGGAGATAGTTTCCGTCTGTAAAATGCTTGTCCCGAGGAATACCCAATTTTCTCGACTAAATGACTAACTGCGTCGTATGTGCAGTTCACTCGTAACAGATAGAATTGGTAATATGAAATACAGTGTTTAAAGTTGATGATGGAAACATAGGTGTTTTTAACAAAAATATTATTCTGATAATTCTATAACATCAATGGATCCCATTCACATGTCACGACCTTCTTCTGGAAAATACCTAATAGGTTCCAAAATTAAATTGGTACTGCGCGCTTGACGTGCATCAAGTGAACATGAAATAATACCATCATAAAATACATTCTAAATGTGAAAGGTTAAGCCGACATCTGACGAATTTTTATGAAATGTTTTATACCGTGTTTATTTTAAATTCTACACATATGCCTTTGGTGTCGTATTTTTTCAGAAATTTATCCATCTTAAATGTGATTCGTTGGAATTTTAAAATTGCAAACTAAAATGTACACATTATAAAAAGATTCGCATTTTTCATTCGTAGATGGCAGCCCGATAAATCTATAAATAAGACCAAAAATATAATTTCGGTTTTTTTTATCTTTATTTCTTTAGCGGGAGACTGACAAGGTAGCAAACCCACAGAGTCCAACTGTAGTGAATCAGCAGCTGTTCCGGAGGGCGACTCAGACGGTCAAGAGGACACATCTCCCCTAATAATATTATCGTAATTATTTGTTGTAATACTTTAATGATGGCAAATTATATATTTTAATTTACGGTGACGAGTGATGATAAATTGTTGCTTAAAAATGTTATAAATTATTGATAAAAATGGTTAGAAATTATTGATTATCGCAAATGTGAACACATTTTTTGTATTTGGTGAATATTTCTCGAAACTTAATGCATCACCGTTTGTAAGAAAAAACCTTGCTTAAGCTATCACAGTTTACCATTCTTTACTTAAAATAAACTACGAACGCATGAAGATGGGCATTTATGTGAATCGCTCATACCATCTATTGATGAATCAAAGAGAAAGTTAAGAACTGTCCATTGTTTTTATATGCTACTAGCTGTTATGTCCGGCGCTGCTTGGGATTAAAACACTTTTATGTCTAATATTTTTAATGAAAAAACTATTTTTGTATAGAAAATTATAATACAAAAATTCCTTTATCGTCTGAAACGTTTTTACTTCAAATTTCGTTCATAAATAGTGAAGAATAAGAAGGATTTTAACGAATGTTTTGGGTCAATAATTAAATAGTTAAATTTTCCGTAATAAAAAGCGTCAAAATAAACCAGATCAATAGTTGTTCCCGAAAAAATTATGAATCGTCTGCTTTTAAACTTTTCTTTAGTATTCTTCAGAATTTTCTTTATATGTTCTTAGCAACAGCTATTCATATTTTCTTAAATAATAAAAAATGTTCTTTAACAATAAGAAATACATTGCTATAAATTGTGAATTTTATGAGCAATTGAATTTTTTTTTAATTATTGAAATGAGAGCAACAATTTTGAACGCAAATGAAATTTGCGTCACTGAAAAGCTATTTTTTAAACTTTATTATAGTATAAAAGTAGTTATTCTAACATAACACTTTCGAAATATATAAAAACCCCGCAAAATCTTGCTTAATTTTTAATTTTTAAAAATTAGTTAACTTTTGGGCCTTTTAAAGTTGACAGTGATCTTTCACTTCTTTTTTAAAATATTTACAGAAATAAAAAGAAATTTGTTCAAAGTCTCACCATTACCAACCAACGAAGTATAATCAAAATTGCTTTATTTAAAAATCGTCTGCTGTAATAATTTATTTATTAAATTTTGAAAAATTAATAAAAGTTGAAGGAAACATTTCACAGATATAAAATTGGTATCATAGAGAAGGTAACATTTTGAACTTTAAGGTGGTATAAAAATATTTGGGGGAGGGGGATAATTTGCTCCGAAGTCAATACGGAAAAACGGTTTCGGTTAATTTCTAATTAACTGATTGTTTAATTAACTTTAGGACTTCAAAAATTTTACAATAATCTCCCTCTTGTCTTAAATAATAAGTGTGCAAAGTTTGGTTGAAATTTCTGCGGTGGTGTAGGAGAAGATGTGGAAGATGCACACATACATACTCACAATGACTTTTATTTATATTAAGACAAGTAAAAAAAATAATGCACTGAAATGGATTTTTACAATTTTCACATATGATTAAATTTTTATCTATAAAATATTTGGTTTTTTTTTAATAAATGTGTGTTTTAAATCACTCTGTGGATCAACTGATTGAAGAAGTAAGAGACCCAACAAGCCAGACTCAAATTTCAACAAAAAAATCACCTGACATAATTTAATGTTGTTAACAAATTGTCAATAATAATTTTTGAGAAAATCTCCGAAACTCCCGAAAAGAAATAGCATTTCTTTTTCGCGGAGGATACACTCTGTATGAAACATTACTTCTAGAATATTTTCGGGAAACAAGTGAACCCTTTCGTCCCCACTAATAACGTATAACAACAACTATGGTAAGGATTTAAGGATTTCATGTGTCTGGATATAGAAACTCATCCTTCGGAAAAACGAAATCCTTTAAGTTTAAGAGCATGAGTCCCTTTTAACTATTTGCTCGGTGTTTTTGGAACAAAGAAACGGTCTGTGACTTCTTTGAACTGGCGCTAGTCTATTCTGAGCTCCGACAAGAACCTTTGGAAAGACCCTCTGTCCGGGTGGTCAGCCAAGCGTACCTCGAACTCATTATGAACTGGCTTCCGTTCAATTACCATGGCAACAATGCAAACTTGGAAGTCTATTTTTTCATTTTCTTTCTCTCGCCAACACATCCGACGAATAAAAAAAGTCTGTTATTATGTTAAGCCTGTCAGATTGCACAGCGGATGATTAGAAAGGAAGAATAGAATTACCGCAGTGTAAAGAAGTACATAAACTGATGGCTGCTGAATTGAACATGGAATGGTTTTTGACTAGGTTGAGATGATGGTTATGAAAAAAATTAGAATTAATTAATAGATAAATAAAGAAGGCATTGAGACGAATTTGCATTGCAATTTAAAAAATTATAAAAGCATTAATGTAGCATTGGGAAAAAGAGATGAAAAGAAATGGTTTTTAAAAAATCCCTTTTCGGCAAGCTTGAAGGCAAAGGTAGATTCCTTTACGTTAATGTTACAAAAGTCATGAAATATTACATATTGATCAATACAGACATAGCCAATGACTTTATTGTTTCTACACATTGCAATATTTACGCTGTGATTCTGTTTTCATGAAATTTGATTTTTTGCTATATCAAGGTTTTATCATTCCATTTTTCATTCCAAAAAGTTATGATAGATTTATTGGTCAGTACATTGGTCAATTTTTTTATATCTCAACACATAATCATTCAACAGGTAGGAGTCATAAAGAAATAAACATCTCAGCAATGCAAATATCTCCTAGATAACATTAAGCCAGCCGATCTGAAACAGTAACAAGAAATTGACTCTTGGCACGAATGAAGAAAGACTAGATTTAAAAATTAATTTATTTAATATAGGTTACAATATAATTGTGCGATCATTACTTTGTCATATGGTAAAATCACATGACATGGAAACAGTTAAATACTACTAAAATGTGCTCATTTAGAGAACTCCCTGGTTACAGAAATAATAGTCTCTAAATTCTTAACATATAAGAGAATAAAATTATTAAACATTGTGTTTGGCAAATTTAATACGTGTTTTTAAAGCATAGGATATGAATGCAGCCAATTTGAACAGTAAATTTAAATCTCCATCGACGGTTAAAACCAAATACTCAGGCAGAAAATCCCAAACAATTTTAAAGTTAAGGAGATATTTTTCAATAGTAAAAAGGATAAAGGTAACTCTTATTTAAATATCTATCGTTTTTGGCTACTTTATATTGATTTTATTAAACAAATCATGGTCCCGCCATTTTTAGTTAAATATCAAAATAAAGTATTCTGTCAAAAAACCTATTATCAAATTAGCTATTAAAATTATTTGATTAATTAAAATTAACTATTTACTTAATTAAAGTTAAAAATTAATTGTTACAGAACTTCACTAAAACCTTTTTCATGACTCATACTGTATGCCAGTAATCTTTATCTTATAATTATCTAATAATTATATTAATTTAAATAAAAGTGACTGTGGCTATGTATGTATGTTCCACATCTCCTCCTAAACCACTGGACTGATTTCAATCAAACTTTTCAAACTTTTTATTTAAGAAAAGAGAAAGGTCACCTTCAACTTTTCAAAGCCTAAAAGATGATTAAAATTTCACTTAATTAAAAATTAAGCAAGGTGTTTTTCCGCGATGTCTTTCATTTCCATAAATTTGTTTCTCTCATTTTAATATTTTTTTTCAAAATTAATTTTAAACTGAATTCGTAACAATATTCTTGTTGATCAAAAATAATACGAAGAAATGTTTCCAAAAGGAAGAATGCTAAAAGAAAATTTTGAAAGTAGACGATTTAACAATTTATATCGGGACCAGCTATTGATTTATTTTCACGCTTTAAATTAATGAATAATTAAATAGTTAATTTAATTGTTTCAAAATATTCATTAAAACCTTTAATTGACTTTAGTAATTGTTAACAAAATTTGAAGTACCTATATAACAAATAATAACGTATGAAGTAAACGGATGTTTTTAAAAATCGTCTGGTTCAATTGATATTCTCATTTTAATTGAAAGCGTTTTAGATCAGAAAAGGAATTTGTGTATTATAATATTTATACAATAGTAATTTTTACATTGAAAATATTAAACATGAAAAAATTTTAACCCGGATCAAAGCCAGGTATATCAATTAACAGCTATAATTAACAAAATTTAACAAAGATATTAACTATAAATTAATTAGTCATAAATTAATTATATATTATACCATATAAAAAGTGAAAGTGAATGCGGTTGATGGGAACTCATAATTTCTAAGTAATTCTTGCTGTCAAAAAACTTTCAGTATAAAAGAAGTTTGTTATGATAAGGTGATAATTCCCCTAATTGAAATTTTCTTTTTATCTTCAATCTTAACGAAGCTATGGGGAAAAGATAAATTGGGAGAGGGGGTATTGAATATCGCTTTTCAGCTCATAACTTTTAAGCAATTCTAGCAGACAAAAAACTTTTATACTAAAAGTTGTTCGTTATCATAAGGTGAAAATTCGCTTAATTGAAAATTTTTTTCTATCTTTAGTCGTAACAGAGCTATGGGGAAATGATAAGTTGAGGAGGGGATTGAAAATGGCTTTTTAGCTCATAACTTCTAAGAAATTGTGGCTATCAAAAAAGTTTCAATACAAAAGTTGTTTTTTATGATAAGGCAATAATTCGCCTAATTTGAATTTTCTTTCTATCTTGAATGGTAAGGGAATTATGGGAATATGAAATTTTCAGTCCCCCACCATTTCCACCCCCTTTGAGCTGGTTAGCCCATCTATGAACTCGGCCGAGATTTTCACCGTCCTTACAACATATCCGTCGCCAGTTAAAATTTAATCAAAATTACTCTAGTTATCGTGTTTACAAAATAACACGGACCAAAGCGTTATGCACATACTTCTCTACTACTAATAATAAGGAAAAGAACATTTTGCCCTCTATTCTCATAAGCATTAGAGCTACAAGAATGAAAGAGGGCGGAAGAATCTGCAAATGACGAGAGCTTTCCAACAAGGGGTAACATGCTTAGGTTAAAACGTACTTTAGGTTAGGGGGAGAGGAGGGGAAGGGTGGGAAAATCACTTTTCAGCTGATAACTTCTAAGCAATTGTAGCTATTGAAAAAGTTTAAATTCAAAAATTGTTCGTTATGATAAGGCAATAATTCGCCTAATTTTAATTTTCTTTCTATTTTCATTTGTAAAGGAATTATGGGAAAATGAAAATTTCCACCCCCCACCATTTCCACCCCCTTTGATCTGGATAGCCCATCTACGAACTCGACCGAGATTTTCACAATCCTTACAACATATCCCAAGCTGGTTAAATTTACATCAAAATTACTCCAGTTATCGTGTTCACAAGATAACATGGGAAAAAGCGTTATACATATATATATATATATATATATACTAGCTGTTACCCGCGACTTCGTGCGCGAAGAATTTGAATTGCTACTTTTTTTAAATTTACGAATGTAAATGTTTCGTTATATATAGAAAGGGGAAGTCAAAAGTTCTGACGGTTGATAATACATAATTGGACGACTAATTTAATTCTCTGTTACTGTAAATTACATCATTGTACTCAATGGTATCATCTGCTCTTTGGAATATATCATCCACCATGCTATATGTCATCTGCTTCTACTGTTTAAAAGAATACATAAGACAAAATATACCTTCCTATTATAAAAACTCTGACAACCATATCATATACGTCAATGGACGATCCTGGTTTGTTTATTTTGGATTCATAGACCGTTTTCCGGTAACCTTCCGATTTAAGCAATCGCCAAATCTATTTGGCAACTGTATCAAGCGCCAAGCTGGAAATAAAGGTGAATTAGTTCAAAGTCTAACCGTTGCCTAGCAACGGAGTAGCTATAAATATTCGTTATTTCAAAATCGTCTGCACGCATTTTAAAGTTTTGGAACTTTTAAAAATTAATAACAATCGAAGGGGAAATGTCAGAGAAATAAAATTAGTATCATTGAAAAGGTAAAAATTTGAACTTTAAGATGGTATAAAAATATTTTTTGTCGGCCAGTTTGCTCCGAAGTTACGGCGGAAAAACGATTTCGGTTATTTTCTAATTAACTGACTGTTTAATTAACTTTGGGACTTGGAAAAGTTCATAAGTGTCTTCCCCTTCTCTTAAATAATAAGTGTACAAAATTTGGTTGAAAACCGTCCATTGGTTTAGGAGGAGATGTGGAACATAGCCACATACATACCCACCCACATACCCACAATGACTTTTATTTATATATATATATATATATATATATATATATAAATTTTTTAACGAAGGGTGGTTTTGGGTTCTAGGGGTCATGATCGGTGAAGATCTGCAGAAATTTTCCGAAAGTCGTGTCATGAGAACCATTGCAATGGGTAGAGTTCCTATAAGGAATCTACCTAAAAATGTTAGAGTTTGTTTGGCAGATTGTTTGCTATATATCCATACAGATGTGACAAAAAAGTAATATTGAGCTAAAAATAAACTTAAAAATTTAAAACTATTGAAGCTCAAACATGTATTAGTATCGAATGTAAGATTTTAAAAATAATTTTGTTCTTATATTCGATTGTAAATGAAGTTTCCATAATTCATGATTTTTTTTCAAAATAAAAAGCTATGATTTTTATTTAATAATGGAAGAAATATTTTTATTAAGTTTTCATTTTTTAAAAAAATATTTTATATCATACATGTCAAATTTTCAAAGCTTCAAAATAAGAAGAAGAATTTAAAATTTTCAGGCTTATCATAATCGTTAAAACATTGAACTGTTTCACCTTAAATTGTAAATCAATCTCCCCATATATTTTTTTTAAAAAAAGGCTTCAGACTTTCTCATTTTCGAATGTATAAAATGGATTTGAATGCATCATATTTTAGCCTCAAAAGTTTTAGTGATTGCTGCTGAAATCAAATTTGCATTGAAATTTTCTGTTTTGGTTTTTCTTCTTAAAAAAAGAAGGTAAATTTTTCATCTTTTCTGAGACACTGGCAGCTTTGTTTGTATTTTTAATTATAACTTGAAACAACTAATACATCATAAATTTCAAAAATCAAACTATTCTTCAGCGAATCTAATTAACAGTCGCTCAACTGAAGGTATAACAGATTCATTCATTTGAGTTTATTATTTTTATTTTAAATTCAACAGACTTTATTAAAACACACTTTCTGCCTAATAATACTAACAAGTTTAGTAAAAAATCTCGCGCACACTTTTTTTAAAAATAGCTAATAGGCAATAAATACCCAATATATTAATAAAATAAAAATAATTAATTTCAAGTACTTACTAGCTTATTTCCTTTCAAATTGTTAAAATTCATAAAATTAATCCCAATTACAAAATATAATGAACTAAATATAATCCGAATTAGTTCATACACTACACATGTGATATGTCATGTCATTAACATCTAACTGTACGTTGTGATGCCCAGTATTTGTCATACCACTAACCTCCACGTAACTGTTCCGGCTCTCAGCCAAAAGGATGTGAAATGAAAAATGGAAGAAACAGTTGCGCGGGAGCGAGGTGGTAGACGCCATTAATGAAATTGGGCTTCTGCACAGATTGTACACATTTTTGTAGGTGTTCTCGAGGTGAGCTCCGAGTTAGTAATTTTGAGTAATCTTAAACGTGAATCGTAATTGTACATTTGTATAAAGCTCCTATTTAATCGCATATAGGAGTACTCAGTGGCGAATCCAGGATTTGGATCTGTGCGAGGCTGAGGTCATAAAAATTTTGTATCGTCGGCGTCGTGACGAATCTCAAACCTCATGGCAAACCAAAGCACTTTAACTTTACTCACCTGACAATAAGAATAATAAAAAAACTCTACAATACTTTCGATAATTTAATAAAAAAATGCAATCAAGTAACGAGCCAAAAAATGTCTTCGACCGCGTCAACGCTACAAGTACAACTGGAATGACTAGAAAAGTACTAAAATTGTTGAGCCTGTCAAGCCAGAAAGCGTTTTTTCACGTTTTTATTATTTTTTTAAAAGGGAAATTAAGAACAAACAGTTGTAGTGATCTATTCTTATAAAAGGCAATGTTTGTGTGTGTACGATGTCCAGACGAATCTATCGCACTTACAGCTATGAAATTTCGCACACAGTTAGTCGTAATGGTGACACAATGCACCTCGAAGCCCAAACTTTAAAATTTTATCTATAAAATGTTTTATTTAATATTTTGTGTTGTTTTGGGGGGATTTTTCGCATTAATTTCCCAATAACATGATTTTGGATAATTGTACGAAAAAATAGAAGCACCACCGGAAAGACCAAACGATTTCCGTTCTAATTAAATTTATAACAAACGTCTAACGTAATTTACTGAATTTTGAGAAATTTTTGAAAAATAGTCACTTTTATGGTAATTTTCCAATCGGATTTCTTAAAATTCTCGCATCCGACGTTCTAATAACGCTATCATTTTCAATTTTTTCCAGCTTATGACTAAAACATTTGTGTCGGATTTAAAACAAGAACGGTTAAAATATCTTTTTCCGTTTTTTTTAATCAATTTTTTCCTGGTAAGTTCAAAGAGATTTTTCTCTAGTGAGCATTCTCCCGCGGAAGTTTCTCCGGAGCCTTCCCACCATTCATTGTTGCAATTTCATTGGCTGACGGTGCAGAGCTCAGGAAACGTCATAACCTTCAGCTGAATGACTTCGATTATTATTTTTGGCAGTGTCTTAACGTGTTTATTTGTCTCGCATATTTTGCTTGCTGTATAATAATCATTTTCACGTTGCAATTTTTTAATATTGTTTCGTATTAACGTACTCTGTACTTGTTTTTCTACAGTTGAAATGTCATTATCGCGAAGAAAAATAAGCGGGAAAATCAATAATGTGTATCTTTTGTTTTGATTTCAGAACTTTTTCGTGTCATTGTGGGTGTCCCCCCCCCCCTGGTTTGGGGGGCGGGGTCCCCGGGGAACGCGTTTGGGGGTAATACTATTTTTAAAAAAAATAAAATTTTTGGGGTTTGGCGGGGGGGGGGGGTTGCAGCCCGATAGCCCCCTCCCCCCTATATTCGCCACTGGTAGTACTAATAAACTAGTGTGAGAAAAAAGTGAATTTATTGAAGGTTGGAGCACACAGTTATTACAGTGTTAAAACATCACATCCTTTTTTCACCCGTGAGATGTATAATAGATTTCAAAATTAAATCGTCACATTGCAATTAACGTACGTTGAATAGCATGGTTTGACTCCATTACTATTATTAACAATTTAAAATTATATTTAATGTTTTTTAACTTTAAATCAATAATTTAAACTTTTACTTTATTTATCTATCCAGCTCATTTTTTCACATCATTTAATATAAAATAATATGATTGTCATTTTAGGATAAAGATGTCCAGCAAAGAAAAAGCTTTATTGATTACTCGTTTGTGATTTATATTATCTTACTGGCTCAGAAACAATTGAAATTTGAAAAGTGACCTGAATTCCACTGAACTTTTCACGTACCTTACAATAGATAAACAACTTTCGCAATTAAGGAGAAAAATTCGATCTCGTATGTGATTTCAGAACCCACTCGAAAGTAACCTAAGATAATCGGTTTTCCATTTCTCAAATCATTGTTTGTGCAGAAGTTAAAATCAAGTGTCAGAAGGCAACTTTGATTTATTGGCTACTGTTAAATAATGTGCCGACAGCAAACAAAATAATTTCTAGTTATAGTAAAATGATCATTCAGTGAATCATCTTATACTTTTGATAATCTTATCATGGGACGGAAATTGTCTAGCGTTTGATGCGTAAGAATTACATTCTTTGCTTTAACTTCAAAGATCAACTTGTAAAAAAAATGAAGTTAAGGTTTTATTACATCTTTTCCAAAATTTGTGAGTTGAAGTTGAGTAACATGGAAATAGCTCTAACTTGTTTCAGATTTTTTAAACATTGAAAACATATAACTTCTATATTTATTAAATACTTCATTAGGAACGAAAAACACTTCGAAAAAACTTAAGGTATTCACAGGAAACCTCCAAACATTTGAACTTTTGATATCGGCATTTAGCTCTGCTCTATTTATCACCGACTTTTAAAAAGAGTATTGACACAGATATTTATTTGTTTTTATTCCCTTGCCAGCAGTAGGAAGAAGAATACAAAATTCCGTTTAATAGAGTTTTTCTGACAGTTAACCACTTATTTTCGTTTAAAAAATGACAAAAAATTCTTATCTGATTTACAAATGGGAAAAAAAGAGCAGGCGATAATTTTGCATTTCTTGTTGTTCAGGCATGAACAATTCAGTTCTAAAGTATGGTATTCACTGTAGGTTACTTTTCAAATTTATTGTGCAAACCAGTTTTTTAATTCAAAATATACCGTAATTTCAAAAATTAGTGAATATTTTTTGATGAAATAGTAATCCTATATTTATAAATCTTTGAGATTTATTTTTCTATGTGGATAAAAAGTTGTTTTTGTAGAACTTGAAAATATTGAAACCTTGATGATCTCAAAAGTTGAAATTCCTTTTTCTAGAAATGATGCATGTAATTAATATTTATAACTTAAGTAGTATAACATCTATAATACTTATTTAAATCTTTTATTTTATTTATTCTGTTGTGAAAATTATACGGAAATATTATTTAAAATTTTATTCATTATTACTCTAGAATTTTCATGTGCTAACTTTTTCAGTTAAAAAAATGCGCTATTGCTCAAATTTTAAGATTATAATGCAAAAGAAAAAAAGATAGTCTTTCATAAATGCTTTCCAAGTTTCCACTTAAAACTTATGAATTATTAAAAACATGTACATTGAAGATTTGAAAGTAAGATCAACGTCATATTGCATATTGCGTTCTTTTGCGCATGAAGACTTTTTCAATACACTGCTGCTCCTATTTATCAATAAAACTTTAAAAAATAAAGAATAACATAAGATATAATTTAAGCAAAATTAAGTAAATACATTATCAATTTTTAAAAAGTGTCAGTACAGTTTAAATCAAACTGACTAGTATCAACGAACATGAATGATGTCAAAACGATTTTTTTTAAAATTAGACAATGTTTAAGAACTAAAAAAAATTATAAAAAATTCTAATGTGAAAAACTATAATTATATATATAATTCTAGTTTTTCTTTATACTTTTTGTACTAATATTAGTACAAAAAGTATAAAGAAAAAAATTAATTTTCTTAATTAATGCAAAAGAACTATCCTTTACATTAGCGGCAGTAGACGCGCAATGAATTCCATATTTTTATACTGGCGAGACGCATTTTAAGTGTTTCTCATAACAATGAACTGAATGCTCTTAATCAGGAAAAATACAAATGGAATATATTAAATGAAAGTCATAACCCTAAAAATTGATCTACTTCAATAGAGTATATCCATGTTCGAATGATATACGTTAAGTGCCCCTTCCCGAATAAAAATTGAAAGCCATTATAAATTTGGCGAGAAGAAAAAGAATATGAAGCGAAAGGATACCGTAAGATACAGTGAAACCTCTTCGAACGGCCACCCCTGCATAGCGGCCACCCCTCTTAACGGCCAATTTTTCGTGGCACGGATTTTTCGGCCCATAGACCTAATGTTAAAATAACCCCTAGCAACGGCCACCCAACCCCTCTGAACGGCCGCCGGGTGGGTTCGCCCATCCCATTTAACAAACGCATCGGTTAGAGATTTACTTTTTAAACTGAAAAACGAACTGAAAAAGTTTTTTTTCCGAGAAGGGTAAAAACTTAAAACTGTCATAAATTGTATCCTTTTTTCAAAAAATGTAAAAAATTATTAAATAAAGTACTATTTTCTCTTTAGATAAGTCTCAAACTTCATTTTAAATAAGAAATATGTGTCAGACTTTTTTATTATGTATTATAGCAATTATCTTGTAATTGTAACGAAATCCCTTTAGAGCGGCCACCCCCTCTGAACGGCCAATTCTTCTCGGAACGGAGGGGTGGCCGCTCAGAGAGGGTTCACTGTACTTCATTTGTAGTTTGATGTTGAATGGCATTCGCACTTACTTTTATCAAGTGACTGCGACATCACATGAATTGACTCGATTTGTATAGAAGACTCCTGAAAGCTATTATTTTCGTCGTACTAATAAAAAATTCTAGACACACTTTTTCGACATACTTTCACGTTTAGGACTAAGCATGCTTTTAAGGTGTGACATGACCAAAGAGCAAGTTCAGTGAGAGAACAACCTACAGATCAAGATAACAGTTTTACTACTTCAGCTCACTTTAAAAAAAATTAATATGCCCAAATATTTAAAAGATTTCGAGAGAAATTAATAAGTATTGTATATAATGTCATTGAAGCATACGAAAGTGTTTAGAAATTATATCTTTAATTATTATTTTTAGATATTTCAATACTCGCATAGTAATTAGAACGGTGTCGTAATAGCTTTTCACCTGAGGAAAAGAGGATTTTGCGTTCCCCACGTGCATGAAAACTCTCATTCCGAGTTTTTTTTAAATCAATTTTATTGCTATAAATGTTATTATAGAACATTAATGTGCTTAATCTTGCACTGAAGTGCACGGACAATTTCGTTCTTTATTATTATTTTAATCAATATAACAGGGAACAACCGGAAGGCCGTCGTATGTACAGTGGTACCTCCCTTAACGGACACTCCCGAATAGCGGACACCTCTAATTAACGGACATTTTTACGAGTCCCAGTCCTTCTATATAGGACAATCCATGTTATTCCCTCTGGATAGCGGACAGGTACTTTTGAAAAACTTTCAATTATTTTGGAAAACATTTCAAAATTATTCTAACAAGCAAGATAAAAATATAGGTTTCATATATCAAACAGAAGTGAAAAAACTTTTTTTTATAAAAAGTTTGTCCTCCCCAATAGCGGACACCTCCTAAAAACGGACAAAACTTTTGGTCCCGTGACTGTCCGCTTTTCGGAGGTACCACTGTATTTGATATTCTTCCGTATTATTCATTCGAAGCAAGCACCTCATTTGCCTCACTCTTGTCCGATCCTAACCTGAAGACATTAAATTTTTGTTGTCAAATTAATTCATATTCATGTCAGATATAAAATTCATTTTCATCTTATCGTTGAGGTTTCGCCTCATAATTGTTACAGATATTTGCAATTATCCTCTCTCCAAGACATTAGAATGAACATCTATCTATACGAACATTTTCATCAAACCTTTCCGGGGGGGGGGCGAAGTTGTTTGATGGTAAAGTCTCGGCTTCAGGACCGGAGGGTTCGAGGTGAGAAACTCGATTCACCCTCAAGTGACCCTGGTGTTAAGCCCCGTTCCCATGATCCACGCTTCGCCGTTTCTTTCGCGATGTACGGCCTTGTCTCCCGTCGTAGGACCGTCAAGATCGTTGGTGCTCGAGAGTTTGTGGGGTGACTCGAACGTTCCGGAGAAATGTCGGAAATGATCGGACATCACAAAGGAAGCTAGTCGATGGACGGAGACCTCAATGCAGTTCCTGAGGGCTGTTGTAGATTGTGTATGCGTTGTGGCAACGGTTCTTCTTGTCGAATTTCGACCGTCAATAGATCCCAATGGCGCAAGTGAGTCGCTGACCATGGGAACAGGGTTTTAAATGTGACGTCGTGGGTCTTCACGCTGCTGTGGCATGAAAGTTTGAAGAGGAGGTGCCGGCTCAGATGTTGTGCTCATCATCTGACCTTAGTGTTGTGCTCATCATCTGAGCATTAGTATTATTCCAGAACGGGGAGTTAATATATTTAAACTCAACTTCAAACCTCTCCGCCAGCAAAGACAACCATCTGAGATAAATCTTTGTTATCTTTTTTATTTGGTGATGGTACAGAGAAGGAAAACTTAAACATAGCCTACCCCAGGATCGAAGTTACATGATGAAATTATGAATAAAAATGGAAAGCAATAGCATGTTCTTGCAAAACGGATCCCATTACTGTGTCCCACTGTAACAAGTCCCTCGTCATAGGTAGGTCAATAGTTTCTCCGCGAACTAAGCAGGGATCGTTCTAACAAGACATCCTAGAACACAATATTCTCTCCTAGCCGCAAAAATGACGACTATTGTTGGCGAGTTAGTATTGACGACTAACGGATTCCGAGACTACCACTATTAGACGATTTTACACCGGAAAGGGTTGTCAGGCAATGAGTCATATGAGCACATTTCCGGAGTTCTTTGTTAGATCACGCTCAGTAAAATTTAAACATCACCCTTCCATTCTTCATTCCCCCCCCCCTTATTTTGATGAAAATAATTCCTCCCGGCGCATGCGCATAAGCGCGTAGGGTTTCCGAATCCGTTGCTAAACAATACGCGTAAATATGGTATAACCAAATACTGATAAGAGGTCTAAATATACAGTAATTTCGAGCAACGAGTGTGATGATAAGAGTTTTAAACAAGCAGATTTCTGTTAGATTTAACATCTTTCAGTAAATAACTGCATTTTTTATTAGCAAGAAACGGGAAACGCACGTGAAAATGCTTACACATAATAAATCCTAAAAATCTGGAACACCTCATTATAATTTCCTTTTCCTATAAATTTCCTTTTGTGTGAAGTTAGATTTATATCTGTGTATCGCTTATCACCAAAACCAAATTTCCTCCAGAAAAACTAGATAAGGAAAGTAATGGTTTAAATGTAAATTAGTCATTTTATCCCGTTGCAGTGTCAGTAAGAGAAAATTTTTCAGGAATTTCCTCGAATATTTCGGTCATAATTATTTAATGGGGTCGTTTCATGTTGTCACGTGATACACGCCAAATGAACTGCACCAGTTTAATATTGGAATCATTGCTCATGCATTTGCTGTTTCAAATATAACGCCACATTACACTTTAAGTCAATGTACAATTGGAAATCCAATGGCATGTGTAGTGATGTTTATTACATAAGTATTACATTAAGAGTATTGCCTCTATTCAGTGCGTTTCTTGAAGGAGAAAAAAAATAAAGGCGTAACTTAAATCAATATGAAGTTAACTGGCACGTGAGATGCTATTTTCCACATGAATATGACGTCAAATTAAATGGCACCGATTTATTGATTTAATAAGTAAAATTTTTGAGTATATTATTTATTTTGATAACCAAATTCCCGCGTTTTTTATGTGAGCCGATATTAACTGTTTTCAGATTAAAGATAAGTTTTCTTTAGTTGAATGCATTTCTAAATTAAAGCGAAAATGTCCCATTTTAGCCTGGGCAGTCTCAGTTTTTGAGTCTCTGACCCGACTGAACCCCCCCCCCGGCTCCGCTTCAATCATTGGAACCATCAGGGTTAAAGCTCAGAAAACCCTCAGGGTTCAGTACAGCTGCCAAAGTCCGGGGTGGCAGCAAAGCGGCAGTGGAAAGACAAAAAAAAAAAAATGTATTAAAAGACTTGAAAAATAAAGTAATATATTTTAAAAATTTGTTGAATATCTTATTTCTCTTTCAATAAGACCACTACATAATCTTAAATATATCTGAAGTTTAAAAATTCTCACCATGATATAATAATTTAGGGAAATAAGAATAAAGCCCAGGATCGAGAATTGAACTATTCCACATTTACTGGAGCAGGCCTGGATTGGCCTCCATACCTACCTCCAGCGACTACTTTTTATGAGGCACATGAAATTTCACTGTTTCCGGGAACAATCCTGCAATACTGCATGAGCTTGAAGACTGATCTGTGGGGCATGTGCATGGCCGGATTATTAAATCGGCAACTGCCTATTTAAGCATAAGTCATGTTTGCAGGTAAAACATGCATATTTCTAAGTAAAAGTTTGTTTGACATTTAGAATACACATATTAAAAAAATTTTTAAAAAATATGTTGGTTTGGGGGGCGCCATATTGTTACCTTTCCCGGTTGGTAAGTTACTTCTGGCTGCTTCTAGTGATAACTTTATCCATAAGGGTCATACTGTATTGTTCCTGGTAAATTTAACAAGTAGTAAAAAATATCAAGTTCCCTGAGTAATAAAACTAATAATACCTTTTAAATTTTCTCGCTAAAAAGGAATAAAAAATAATTTAACAGTTTCCTGTCCTTCTTCCACAGCACCAAACGAACAAAATTATGGAAGCCATCAAAAAGTCGTGGCTCCCGCGGGGAATCACGATTGATTAGGTCAAAGGCCTTATGACTCGGTGAAATTCAAGGGTAACGAGACCGTGACGTGTCCTGCATATTTGCAGCTCTTTGAAAACAAAGGAGAAATTCGAAAGAGGAAGGAGAAAAGGAACGGTAATCACATGCATAATGCGTCCTTGGAACTCATTTTGGACTGTTATGAATTTCAAATAAGAAAAGAAACTCAGAAGGTATTAATGAAAAACAGTCGTAACTTCTCCATCTGAAGTCCTTATGTTGTTTCTCAGAGAAAGCATCGGGTCAAAAGTACTCAGGTCAAAAATTGTTTGAAACAACGCAGCGCGCCCAAGGAACAATATAAAAAAGCGATTGGAAAAAACATTTATCCTTGAAACAATTATCGAAATTAGAGTCGAAAATCTTTTTCCACCTGAAATTAATTTAAAATGTTATTGAAAATATAACTAGAGCTATTCTATGCAAGAAAAAATTGCTTATGGTTGAAATGAAGTTTTCTTTTCATTTGAAATTAATTTGTTATTGCAATCTTATTGAGTTCTCTTATCATTTTGAATAAAGTTTTATCTGAAGAAAACGTCATTTCAAACACAATTTTTTCAAGCATAGAACAGCTCTAGTTATATTGGAATAACTATCGTCTGCATATCGAATTTAACTTTTTTTTTCTATTTAATTCGATTTTGTAATTTAAATCTGCTAGATTTAAAAAATGAGTTGTTTCTTGAATGCATACTAATGTCAGCCACCAGAGTTGATGGAATGATACCTGATATTGATTGTGTTTTTAAAATTATTTTACACAAAAAGCTTTGCGATTTATAAAATAATAGAGCATAATGTCATTTCTTTATAACATTATTGAAGCAATTATACAACAAAATTAAAATTTAAAGAAAGAGTGTTATCCAATCAGAAAAAAGAAGCAATTCTAAATTATCCACCATTATAAAATCTTAAACTCATGTACAGCTCAGTCTCCGAATTAGTCTCCACGCCTTATGCAAACCATAACGAGCATTCACTTTAGATTTTTAAGATGTCAAATGCCGATAAGATTCTTGTTTTCCTTAATTTGTTTATTTACTAGCCACCTTCGGTGACCAGCTTGTTCGCCGGGAATATAATTTCAGTTTAATCTCTTATGCATGATTTGGTATCCATGCTTCCCTTAACAAAGAAATTTCAACTTCACATTGCGGTAGGCATTTAACCAGTATCCTTTTATTGACTTTGCACTTGTTCTGTTCATTGTCTACATAAGCCTCCCTAATGGAGTAAAGTAACCGTCCGTGTCATGTAACATCTAATAGCACGTTGTTGGCACCATCTTCACTTTCTTATTCCTAATGCAAAATATGGATTTGATTTCAACATTAAAATAACGCGGCACATTTTACATCCACCAGCATGCTAGCTGGATTAAAACATGCCGATAAAAAGAATTTAAACGTAGCAACAATAATCATTCAACTTACTGGATATATTTCGTAATACACTTACAATCTTAGACGACTTTGTTTACAGATTTTACAGAAAAATTGATGAAATAAAAAAAAAATTGTAAAACCCGTTAAGGATATTACCTTAACTTTCAACAATGTAAGAGAAACACGCAATTTAATATTTTTTAAAACAATGAAAACTGTTCGAATTTCAAAGCAAAAATGAAAAGTTGTGTTGTAAATTATGCCTAAAAATTTTTTCAAAAATTTATTAAAATTAGAAAAAAAAATTGTTCGTCTACTTACTCTCACTAAGCCGATGGTACAATAATGGTGGTGAATCTCCGAAGACAGGTCGTACCCCGGTAAAACGGGGGGTGTTGTTGCATGAGCCGCTCGTAATGGGGACTATAATGCAGGAACCTCAGAGCCTTACTAAGCTGTCGTGGCGGCCGGTATTTCAAATTTTTTCAAGACGGGGTGATGTTCTTTGTGGTTTACCCCAATCATTTGATAAGATATTTTTTTATAATTTTAATGGTATAAAAATCCTTTTTGTTCAGTAATAAATTTTGAAATTATCAAGGGAAAATGTCAAACTTTCGCTTAATTTTTAATTAATTAAAATTCTTATATTTTTTTTAAAAAAAATAGGCTTTCAGGTGCACATTCCCACCCTCCAAAGTATGTTTGAGTCAAATTTCGTAGTTCTAGGCCCAGCGGTCTGTCCCGTAGAGGGCGACACACTCGCAACCTCTCTATATATAATACTTTTATGTGGCGGCAAAAAAAGAGTCGAATTTCTTAATCGTCGTTTGGCAACAGCTCACAAGTTTGTTTTGTTTACATCGGCAGAAAGTCTGAGGCAACAATTTTTTTTTTTTTTTGAGTTAAATAGTTCCAACAAAATAAGTCTTCGATTAGGCAAGTAAATGAATGTCTCTTTAATATGCCCTTTTTAGTTAAAAGATTGAGGAGTAGGCTATTTCATCTTTCTACTACTCACATTTTCTGCGTTTTAAAAAACATAGTTACTACCCAGAGAAAAATATTGTACCCTTCTTGACTAAATTGAACTGGAGGCACGTGGGGAAGCTTTCTGAGCAGCATAACATGAGTAAATTTATCAATTTTAAAAAGCTAAAAATACTTAATTATTATGGTTTCAATTTTGAATACTTAATATGAGCATGTGTCAAGCCACTTTTCTCTTTAAATGGTCCTTTTTCGAGGTAAAAGGTTGTAAAATGGGTTATATCATCTCTTGACAACTTAATTTTCTGAGGTTTAACACATAAATATCTGCCCAGAGAGAAAAGTTATATCTTTCTTGGCTAAATAATAACTGGAGTGAGTGTGAATACATGTGGGGAAGCTTTTCTCAGCAACATTTCATTGAAAATAGGGCGTGTTTAAAATTTTGGTGGAATGAAGTTAGGGCAAATAAAACTGTTGAAGATATTGTCAATTGCGTATGGAAAGAAGTTTTAAATGACTGAGTTCTGATTGATGTAAATAATTTTGATCTTTAAGCAACTTATCATTATATATATTAGCATTCAGATTTCATTCTAACTTTTACATATGCATCTCTGTGCTATCGGAAGATTTTAATTTTAGTAATTGATGAAAAATTAATTTTAGGAGTTTATGGAATTTCAGATAATTTAAATTTACTTTCAGTAATTAATGTATTTATAATTTCCTATTACTAGCAGAAAAGCATTTCGCTCGCTCGGATCTCGTAGTGATCCCAAAAGAATCACAACGTGATTCTAGGGGGTTGGGGAGCGGAGAGAGCAGGGGGTGTAACCCCCTAGTTCTCCTTTATTATTAGCAGAGATAGAGACTATGCTCCAACAAACTGAATCTCGGATATTAGTAACAATACATGTTATCTTGCTGAGTAAAGGCGTTTAGTACAAGACCTTTATCTGGCCATGTGTGCGTTTCTGAAGTTCTATAAAACTGCAATCAAGAAAAATTTAAAGAAATCCCTTTGAAAACATGTGAGATAAAACTAATAATGAAGGATTCAATGAAATTTTATTTTAAGAATTAAAGAAAACTTTGACTTGTTTTGAAAATTTAGATTTAATTAGCACCTTTAATACCCTTTAAGAAGAAAAGTAATTACAAAATTATAAAGCGGTAATTAAGCTATTTTTTTATCAAATCAAACTATGAAGTGTTATAAAAATTTTTTTAAAAACTATTTTACAAAAGTAGCTCTTGATACATATTTTGAAACTTATTATCATATTATCCTTCTAGAAATATTTAGTTCCCCCTTTTTAATTTAAACTCATGATCATTCATTTAAATGTGTTTTTATTTTCTTCAAATTGCTGTATAAATACTTTTACTTATTTATTTACATTACATCATATTATATTTGATTTCACTGTCGAAACTGATTTTTCATTGCAAATATCTTGCACCCATTCGACAAGAAAATCGCAATATAAAAAGTACTTTAACGCGAATTCATGGAAAGTTCAAAAGAAAATCGATCTCTCTTTCACATACTACAACAAATAAATGTTTATCCTTGTATTGTTTAAATCATTCTCCTTCAATAGATTAAACAATACCAGCAATGCAACTAAAGGGGCAAGAGGGTAATTTTCTTCCGTGCCGAGCCGGGGGTTTTCGCCACTTCCCCAGAAGCACAAAGATATTGTATAATATTCTACGATATTGCACAATATTTGCAATGTTGTACAATATCATATAATATTATATAACATCGAACAATATTGTACAATATCGGGTCACATGTTGTGCTACCTTGGTTGTAATGTACTAAAATGGCTATAACTAAAATTGCGTATCTGGCATTTATTTTTTCTGAGTGCGTAACTAAAACCACGATAGTTTAGTTTAGTTATATTAACATCCCATTTTGAAGCAACAAGAGGGCTATTTTGAAACGAACCTCGTAATTTTGAGCCACGCTCAGACGACGAGGGCGACACCTGAGCTGGCACTACCCTCTCCAAACTTCCACACCACACCAGAGAGTGGACGTTTGGCCCCTCCGTATGATTTGGCGTGTATCAGATCCCATACATGACGGATATTCAGAGGAATCGGGTTTCGAACCTGAAGTTGAGACCTTATCACTAGGCCACCGGGGTCCTTAGGATTCCGATAATTCACCTAGATGTTGTACTATCAAAGATAATTACGTATGAGTTTCACTGCATTAGCTGAAATATAATAAAGCAGAATTTAAAAATTCCAAAATATTTTTTAAAGTATAAAGCAAAATATTTTTGAAAATGAAAATTATAAATAATTAGTGAGCAAACATTTGAATTCTTTTCAACAGCACATCAGTCGAACCTTACTAACAGTATTCTTCTCGAATAGAATTCTAGCCTTTGCACGGTTGTTCTGAACACAGAACATCTACTCAACGTCCTTCGGATAACGAACAGATTTACCATCTTTATGTTTATCACTTTTTATTTATTTCTTTTTTTTCCCCTTTTTCATTGTTTTTGTTTTCCCATTACGCTATCTTCCACGGAAGAGACCAGACAATGGAAGAGAAAATGAAAAGATGAACGCATCATAAATAATGGAATAAAATCCATTCAGCTCCGCAACAATAAAAGGTTTTATATCAAATTCCTTAAACAGAAACAAATGGCTGTGCTGAGAAGTCTAACCGCTTTTTGTTTCTTTAAGGAAAAAGTCAATCTAAATATATACGATATAATAAGCTGCGTAAGTTTGTTTCAGAAGATTTTTTAAATTAGAAGCCTTTGTTTAAATTTAGCTCAAGAGGCGTAACTGTACGTAAAGAATTGCTTGTGAAAAGTATTGATTAACTTTCCTGATTTTGATGACTAAAATTGCATCATTAATTGGTGATAACTAAATTTGAATTTTATAATATTTTTAAAGCAAAATGTAAAGAATTGGTGAAGGAAAGTTGTTTTGAACTGCACAAATTTAACATATTTCGATTAATTTAATCACTCAAAAATCATACAAAAATATATTATAAATTTATGAGTAAACAATTCATTCTAAAACAAGTTTATAGTCAGTTTTATTGTTGTACTAGCAGTACGCGCACGGCGTTGCCCGTGGAATCAGGACTTAAACAAAATGAGAAAAAAAAAACAGCCCACAATGACATGAAAAAGTTTTAAAAGCAAAATCAAAACAAAAGACACACATTTTTTGATTTTCCTGCTAATTTTTTTTCGCACTACAGTACAGAGTACGTTGATCCAAAACAATATTACAAAATTGGAACGTGAAACTGATTATTATACAGCAAGCAAAATATAAATCAAAGCCGAAAATAATAATCGAAGTAATTCATTCAGGTGAAGGTCATGACGTATCCACTGCGTCCGCTAATCAAAATTGGCATCAACGTTCCGAAGAAGTGCCGCGCGAGGAACTCGATCGAGAAAAATAACTCTCAACGTCCCAGAAAGAAATTAATTTAAAAGAAACGGGAAAAGATATTTTAACCGTTCTTGTCTTAAATCTGACAGAACCGTTCTAGTTATAAGCTGAAAAAAATTAAAAATAATAGTGTTATTAGAAAGTCGGATGCAACAAATTTAAAAACAAAACTAACATTTAGATAACAAAACTGACTATTTTTTAAAAAATTCTCAAAAATCAGTAAATTAAGTTAGAAATTCAAAACTAACTTCATTAGAGCGGAAATCGCGTGCTCTTTCCGATGGTCTATCTATTTTTGTCGTACAATTATTTAAAACCATTCTATTCAGAAATTAGTGCGAAAAATCAACCAAAACAACACAAAACATTAAATAAAAAAAATTTCTAGATTAAAATTTAAAATTTCGGCTTCGAGGTGCATTCAGTCACCATTACGACTACCTGTGTGCCAAATTTCATGGCTGTAAGTGCGATAGATTCGTCTGGACATCGCAGACAAACACACACACACAAACATTGCCTTTTATAAGTATAGAAGATTAATTCGAAAAATTTCTTTTAACATCACTCATAACAACCAATCCATTAATCAATATTTAAATTAGCACGTATATTATTATCAATATACAGTAAAACTTAGATTAACCGTTAGTTTCTGCTGTCCGTCATAGTCTAAATTACGTCTAATGTACATTTCTGTACAA
The DNA here is from genome assembly GCA_013235015.1 of Araneus ventricosus. Taxonomy (NCBI): domain Eukaryota; kingdom Metazoa; phylum Arthropoda; class Arachnida; order Araneae; family Araneidae; genus Araneus; species Araneus ventricosus. Next base: position 54,796 of record BGPR01001032.1, on the reverse strand, counting down.
TACTGTTCTTACATTGAAGTCTAAATTAATCGTTTTGCAAAATTAAATGCAATAAGTATGTATTATTCACTTTTAAAGGATTTTATTTTCATTTTCATGCCAAGCCAGCAATGAAATCAGGTACATATGCATTAAGAGATTTCTGTTATTCGTCCTTTCGGTTATTCGGTTACACTGGTGGTAAATTGAAGTTTTACTGTAATGGATAATACTTCATTATCAATTAATAATCAATTGCATTTTTTGTGTGGTTCAATTTTGATTATGCATTTCTGATAACGATACAATATCGATTCAATTGGCAATAACCCTACTGTCTACGGCTTAACCTTTTTCACGTTAATGGTCATTTATATGCACCTTCAACGTTTTGCAAAACCTGAACACTAAATCTGATCGATGGATGATAGGGTAAAATCAGTAAAAGCATTTACAAATATTTCGATGGATAAGCTAAAATGTACCAAACATTTATTTGCAACTATTTCTCTCTGATGCCTCTCTCTCTTTCTCACTTTTTTACCGATAAAGAAAACTTGCCCAGAAAGGAATGAAGCCAATTCTAGTGACATCACGATCACATGGGAGACGTAACTTAGCATGTCAACGTTAAACATCACATTGTTTTACGCTATGCTGTGGCGTCACGTCCTGTTACCTCCTACAAGATGGACACTTTTTTCCAAAATTAAGCTGGCGCGGCGCATTAGACGTGTATGAATTGACTCCATTACCCACAGAGAGATTTTGAACGAATCATTACCGTCGGGGTGATTCATTTTTATCGATGGAAACCATGGTTTCGATTTAATTCTATGTAATGGATTGAGAGCTGAATTAACGCGAAAATATTTCCCCTCCAATATAAACAAACGCGAAGTAGCAGTGGCGTAGCTAAAGGCGGAGGGGGGGCGGCAAAATCAGACATACAGGAGAACAATTTTATAACTAGAAGCAGCGGCATTAGCTCAATCATTGTGTACATTAAAAAATCTAATGTAACTGATTCTTATTTTTCGCCTTTTATCGGTAAATTGCCGATATGTGAAAGAAAACTAGTGGTGGACGAGCGATCTCGCAACCTATCTGCATAGATCGAAGGCGTCAAACGACGAATTACGTTACTAATAAAAAAAAATTCTTGGAATTATTATTTTTTATTTTGAGGTTTTTATGACTTGTGTAACTTGTAAAGGAAGGGCGGCATATCCCCAAGTTCGCCCAGGATGGCAAAAGTTGCAGCTACGCCACTGCGAAATAGATACCTTCAATATGAGTTTTTACTGAAAATTTCATGTTAATATGATGGATTCTTCAGACCGATAGTTTGCTCACTTCTGAAGAGCTTTTATATGATGTAATTGCCAATAAGGATCCCCCCTTTTTAAAACTACTTATATTCACAAAAATCGTTGATGGAGAGCATAATTACAGAAGTTTGTGCGAAAAATATTTTTGGAAGCTAATTTTTTGTTCATACACTACAGTCTATAATTTTACTATTTTAGTTCTTTTAGAGTTATACTTTAAATTTTAGATGCGCAGACAAATACCTTCCCCCCCCCCTCAAAAAAAAAATTTTTAGATAATCAAGCATCTCTCCGATAAGAAGCAATTACATATTCTGAAAAGACAAGAATAGAAGATTAAATTTCCTAAATAAATAATTTTTGTGCAATTTAAGGTAGAAAATAAATTTCTAAAAAATTTATGACATTTATATTTTACTAGCAGTACGCGCACGGCGTTGCCCGTGTAATAAGGACTTCAACAAAATGGGAAAAAAACGCCCACAATGACATGAAAAAGTTCTGAAAACAAAACAAAAGGTACACACTATTGATTTTCCCGCTTATTTTTCTTCGCGATAATGACATTTCAACCGTAGAAAAGCAATGTAGAGTACGTTAATCCGAAACAATATTAAAAAATTACAACGTGAAAATAATTATTATACAGCAAGCAAAATATAAAATCGAATCCGAAAATAATAATCGAAGTCATTCAATTGAAGGTTATGACGTCACCCTGCCCCTTCAGCCAATGAAATTGCCCGTAACGTTCCGGAGAGGTGTCGAGGGAGGAAGCCTCGCTAGAAGAAAAATATCTTTCAACTGACCAGAAAAAAATTAATTAAGAAAAAACGGGAAAAGATATTTTAACCGTTCTTGTTTTAAATCCGACAGAACCGGTGCAGTTATAAGCTGAAAAAAAAATTGAAAATAATAGTGTTATTAGAACGTTGGATGCAGCAAATTTAAAAACGAAAATAAAACTTCGATGGCAAAACTGACTATTATTTTAAAAATTCTCAAAATTCAGTAAATTACGTTAAAAATTCAAAACTGACTTCATTAGAACGGAAATCGTGTGCTCTTTTCGATGGTGTGTCTATTTTTTTCGTACAATTATTCAAAACCATTCTATTTAGAAATTTGTGAGAAAAATCGACCAGAACAACATAAAACATTAAATAAAAAAATTTCTAGATTAAATTTTATAATTCCGGCTTCGGGGAGAATTGAGTCACCATTAAGACTACCTGTGTGCCAAATTTCAAGGCTGTAAGTGCGATAGATTCGTCTGGACATCGTACGCACACACACAAACATTGCCTCTTATAAGTATAGATTTGAATAATTTCTAAGTTATAAGTATTTTTTATTTTCATTATTTTTATTTATTCATATACCATCCGTATGAATAAAAAGAATTCTAATGGAATGTATTTCTATTCTAAAGATATGCTTACGATCTTGAATATCAGAATGCCTTCTAATATTTTGCACTTTTTAAAAAAAAATAAAATGCTGCATTGTTGTATTTCTCAAATAGACCTATCGTCAGTACTTGCACTACAACATCTTTAGGAATGTAATAAATTGATCAAAAGATCTATATAAAAAAAGAATTGCTTTTCATTGATGGATTTTTAAGTGCCATGTCGTAAATAATGCGAATAGAATGAGATTTTTAAAAAGAAAAAAAAAGGCGAAAAAAAAAGATTGCTGAAAACTTGTTCTTTTATTCGCCAACTGGTCGAAATTCATGAAAAGTGAAGCAGTGTATATCTAACAAGCAAGGGGAAGGTTGTATGCATGGGGTGCACACACGCAGGTTAAATTACTGAACCAGAAAGCAATCTGGCAGTTTTACATTTCTCAGTTCCGCTCGCGTAGTTTTCGTCATAAAAAACGGTGCATGCCCGAACATCCAAATGGAAGGGGACAAAATAAAAGAATAAAACAGGGTACGAGGGGGATTCGATTGCTCAGAATGAGAGCGAAATTTGAAGGGCACGAGCTTTTCCTACCTCCACCTATCCGGCTTTCCTGCAGGAAATGGATCTATGCAACATGTGATCTTGTCCTTGGATAACGTGCCGCGCGCTTCACGCCAAACGTTATCGTTTCGTCGCCAAATGCATTAAACCGTAGTGCTTTTATTTCGACAAAAAGATTTCACGAGAGCACCTGTGAGTATTGCTACGACGATGCGGAGTTATGTTTAATTTCTGGACGTAGAAGATTCAGTTATGGATTTGACCTTCTAAAGGAAAACACAATCTTGTTATCGTTGAAAACATAAATGTTTTTTTTTTGTTAAACGTAATTTATCTTCCTTATAAACACTTTTCGTCTCGCTTATTTTACTGGTATCGTAGTTCTGAATCAGGAGAACGCCATGAAAAACTCAAAAGGAGTCGCATTTTTTTTTATAATCTCTAAACAGTTATTTAGACATACGCAATAAATCATTTTATTACGTTCGTTAAACTCAATAATTATGTTTCTTATTTCCGTTCATATTCGATGTTTCTGTCGAAAAATAAATTCATTATATATTCCCAAATGGAGTTTTTTTCCCTTTAATCACAAAATTATATTTTTATATTTTAAAATTCATGAATTACTGCCGCCCATATTTTTCTCCATAATGTTGGGCAAAACGTTGATTCTGTCTGTTTTTTCTAGATCTTTTGGGAATCGCGAGGTATAGAACCTTCCCTACCCCAAATAAAATTGAATAATTCTTGCATCTGATGAGTATCGTTCTACGTTTTTTCAGAAAACAATATGCAAATTATTTCCAACTTGCGCGAGTACAACGGAAAATCAGAAAAACGAGCACCTCAACCAAAAACATCACGATCCGCTCTGAGCGGGAGCCTGGTGGTCAAGCTTCGACCTTGAAATCTAAAGGTTTCAGGTTCGAAATCCGGATCCTCCAAATGTCTTCCGTGTTTGTGGGCCTTATACACGTTAAATCTGACGTCGTGTGTCAAACGTTTTTATGTTGGTGGATGTATTTAGTGTGGAAGTTTGGAGAGTGAGGTTCTGACTCATCTCCATCTGACTACGGTTCAAATTTACGAAATGCATCCCTCCTAAAATTGCCCTCATGTAGCTTCAAAACGGTACATTAATATAACATAACATTCTCAGCCCCCATTGAGATAGCATACGGTATGTGTATATGTAACTTTTAAAGTTTGGATTATAATTTCGATGATAAAGTTCTTATAAAACATCTCCGAATAAAAGAAACCACAGAAAATTCTGAATGCATTTTCCAACTTTTATTTTGCATCATTTAAATTTTATGCCACTTTATGGATTAAACACTTTTAAGCAGTGTTTTCTATTTTCCATGACAATTATAGGAATTTCGTAGTTGTAAAGTTGAAAGTGGGGATTGTAAAGTTAGAAAAACAAATCTGCGATTCAAAATTATTCATTTCATATTGAGAAATACAACAGTTTTCATTATATAGTCGACTACGAAATGATAAAGTTGTGTCAAGAAGACTCCCATTTTCCAACTAACATACCAGAGCTGCAGCAGAGAGAAAAAAAATTGCATCCTCGTAGCCATGCCATCTACAGATCTTGAGCCAGATGAGAAGCAAGGACAGGCCGTGTAAGATCTGCTGTCCCAGCAGTTGGTTGGTTGGTTCGTTGAGATTTAATGGCGCAAGAGCCAATCCTGGCTAAACTGCGCCAATCAAATGGTAAAATTCTCAAATCAAATGGTAAATAAACAAGTAAACCAAAGTTGGAACCACGCGTGGTTTGAAGGATCAAAACAAATTCAAATCCTCTGCTCATTCTTTTGCGCAACAGGGCCTGGCGAGACTCCCTAAATGTTTGCTTCCTTACAAAATCACTCCAGAATTTGTTTTTGGCAAACTGCCAAGTTTCGGAGCGTCCCTTCCTTGCACAGGCATTGCCACTAGTAGGCATGCGCACGGATTTTGTCCAAAATTTGATAGAAACCTACAAATTATGTTTAAAGACCACATACCAAATTTCATCCCCATAGCTCTAATAGTTTTCGAGTTATCGTGTTCACAGACACACACACAGACACACATACAGACACACCCACAGACACACACACAGACAGACCTAATTCCGAAATTGTGTTTTTCAGACTCAGGGAGGTCTAAAACGTGGAGATTCGTCAAAATCTCGAGTTCGAATTTTTTGACGATTACAATACTTTCTCTTTGTATACTTCGTATACGAGAAAGTAAAAATAGTAAAACAAGATGAAACGCAAAGTTATAAAATTGAGTAAAATGTACCTTAATGAGATAAACAAGCATAAAATGTTAAATGAATGCATAAAAACCAATAGCCTTTAAAAAGTTAAAAATGTTTGGGTGATGTTTTTCACCCACCAAGTCTTGCGAGGTAACAGAAGATGAATGGAAATGGAGAACACGGTGAGATTTAAAAGATGGACATTCAATTAAAATATGATGAACAGTAAAATTCTGATGACATGTGGGACACATTGGTGCCCTTTCGCCAAAAATGAGGTGCTTATGTGTGAAGCGAGTATGTCCTATACGGAGGCGAGTCAGTTTAACATCAACCTGTCGTGCTGTCTCAGTAGGTATTTTCTTAAACTCTTGCGAGTCTTATTAACTCCAAGATTGAGTCAAACTGAACCACACGACCTTGGACTTCGGAAACCTAAGGAGTACGAACAGAAATTTTTATTTAAAAAATTGGTTGAAACAATAAATATGTCAAACAGGAACGTTATGTTTAGCAACTTGTACAGGAATAGGTCCCCCTCAAATTGCAGCTTGAAAATGAACTAAGCGTCATATGAACTCCAATTCGAATGTGAAAACATTTTTTTAAGCAATTCTCGTTTGCATTTTAATAAATGAAAATTGTTCTTATTTAGTGTATTTGCTAATAATTGCGTCAACTCTTTCCAAATGAATTAATCTTAGACCAGGAAGCATGTTTCAATGATGGGCCACAACAGTGACGTCTTTATACCATCCCTAAAATCAGCAGGAATGTTGTGTTAAGGCTGCCGAATACACGCCACCTACAATTTCAGAACATAATGTTATCCTTATGGAGATTAATACTTACACCTTTTATCGCTTTCTATCGCATTTTTTTTATGCAATCAAGTGCATTTGATAGAAGAAATAAAAGTGCATGTTTTGATGTAGGGACTGTTTTTTTATGACAGCTTAAAGTATTTTTAAATATTTTTCAAAAGTCGCTAAACTTCAATTTCGGGTTTTAAACATTTTTTAGAAAATTTTCAAGCATAGTTAAAATAAAAGTAACTTTATAGAAACCTTCGTTTTAAAGTCTTCTTTCCGATGCATATTTTATTTTTTTAAAAAAAAAAACTGCATTTTTTAAAAGAATCTGAAAATAAATTTGCGATTTCCCCACTTTGCAAAGCTCCTCCTATTCGGCGGAAGGATACACATCTGAAGCCCCTCCCTCTCTTTTGGAGTGACAAAGATTAATTGCGCGTTCTTATCTTTATTATTATTTTTGTTTACTATCTCAGCTATGCATTTCTGTGTGTGACTGAAAGTTTCTGTTTGGTGGCGACTGACGGTGATTTGATACTTTCAATAAGTTGGATGTCGATACTCACTGTCCATAACGTGAGGAAGAGAAATGTGTTCCCGTCAGTTTTGGTTCATATTTTTGAGTTAGGGTTCGCTTTCAGTTCTTGTTTCTTCTTTTTCTTCGTGCGAGATTTCACTTCTTATGATTGTTTCTGTGGGTTCCTTTGGGAGAACCAGCCTTGAATTTAAGTTAACATTAAAAGGCTACAGTCCATTTGATGAGTTCATTGATTGGAGTATGTGTACCATTACTGTCAGGGGTGTAGTGGAGCCGGAATGCCGTTCCAGCACTGCTTTTTCTATGAGAACTAAATATGAAAAAAGTTGTAAAAATATTCTTAAAACAGCGCGATTTTTGTCACGTAGGTTAGAGCGTTCCGGCACTGCTTAATTTACGACTACACCACTGATTGCTATGTATGACTCGTTTTTAAACCAGTGTATTTAAAATTTAAATTTTTCTCCTTTTCCTTAATGGCAAAAAAATTCCTTCATAGTTAGAAGTAAACCTGGCTTAAGCATTTAACGAATCGTGAGAAATGTAATTAATCCATCAGTAAAACTCCAAATATAAAATAAGTGCCGATTATACGATCGACGATCGTAAATAAGATTTAATTATTTTGAGTTTCAAGAAATTTCTTTCGGCTGTTGTAACTTTGACTAGCAGTGTTAAACAGTCTTAAGGCTGTCGAAAACTGGTGAAATTAAATTATTTGCTTCAATAAATTCCAATTCTTTTAAGGAATCAGTAATATTATCATTAATGATTTTGAACAACATTAATTCATTATATAGGTCATCACCATCAACATCCCTAAATACTGAATCGCCATTAGAAACTTTTAATTCCAATATCAAATTCGGTACAAGATTTTTTTAAATTCATCTTCGGACATGTCTTTGAATTCAATTAGAAATTTAAATAATGTTTGCATTCGTTTAAGAAGTTAAACGTTTCTTGAATGGAATTCGTTGTAGTATAAATATATATAATTGTTAATTAAAATTCAAATTTAAATAATAATTTTGGATCTACGGTCTGCTCATTAGTCCATTCATAATCAAAAAGACGAACTTTCTTCCTGCGTCTTTTTAAGGAACATTCTATGTTAGTATCAAAATCAATCGTTAATGCTGTGGCGTCATTAATGCATTTGCTAAACACCGCATCAAGGGAATTTAGGGAATTTAATTTTATTGAGTAGCTTGAAGGATTCATTAATTGTTGAATTGGAGATTGTATCAGTTTACTAGCTACATTAATGTTTGTAAGGATATCATTCCATATCAAAATTGAACAGATAAACTTAAAAGTACGGCTGTGCCGATTTTCAATTTATCGAAAAAAAATCGATATTTCTAAAGAAATCGATTTTTCGATCTCGATTTTTTTTTAAAAAAAAATTGTCACATTGATATCGTAGCGCTTGAATGGTCTCACCCAAGCTTCGCTCGGCGTACCAAGTTCTGCCCGTCTTCTCCGCCTTCCAACTACCCTCTCTCGATTCCAATGAAACGGGAAAAGGGGAGTGACACCACCCATTTCGGTCACAGCCCAGATAGCAATTTTAGTTCGCAGCAAAGTTACAGCAATCTTGCTCTGCAAATCTGCAAGCTTGCAGCAAGTTTGGACGGCCAGAGTGAAACAAGTTAGTCACCATGCGTCAAACTTGTCACAAGCTTGCCGCGTCAAACTCATTGCAAACTATACCAAAAACAGAGGACAGAGACAACCTCAAATTCGAACCCCCGACATCCCGCTTCCTAACCTGTCCTCCTAACCATTCAGCCAGATAGATTGCTCGAAAAGATCGAGCATATATACGATTTATTTTAAATTGTTTTCCTTATTTTATTAATTTTTTTAAATTTTGAGTTGAGAATATGATTTGAAGTCGAAAGTGAGCGATTTTTGCTAATAACTACGTTTTGCTAATAGAATAAGTTATGAAATTAGGGTTCAAAAGCAATTACTTTTAAAATGGGACAAAATGTAAGTTATTATTTTTCAACAAATATTGACTGTTTTTTAGGTTTAATTTTGTTTATGAACGTTAAAATTTCAACATTAAGAAAAAGGCGATATATATTTTTCTTTACAGTTCGAGTTTTATATTTAGTAAAAAGATGGAGAATTTTTGAATTTTTTTTTATAAAAAAGTTAGTTTTTTTACAAATTTTCCTTGATTTTTTGAATAAATAAAAAGAAGGACGGTCTAGGAGATGCTATTAAAAAACGTATGTTTTCTAAAACAGAGACAAAGATTATCTGTAAGTGTGCTGTATCATCTTTGCAACAAACTTGTTTTGTAATCGTGGTGTAAAGTTTGTCATAACAACTTTACAGCAAACTTGTTTTGCAAGTAGGTTGGTCGGTTATGCTTTGTTACTTTGCAGGAAATTTGCTGCAAAGTTGCCACATCAAGTTTGTCATGAAAAGCTAATATCAAGAAAAATCAAACTTGCTGCAAGTGTACAAGTACTTGCCTGCGTGCGCTATCGTTTTTCAACACACGAAACTTTATCGACAACTTGGACCCATTTACAAGTAATCAGCTAGGATGATTGATTGTCAATCACTACAAATTGTTCATGTGCTTTGAAAGTCTTAACAACATCATTGCGTTTCTGTCGATATTATCGCCACCAAGATTCTCGCAATATTATCGCCACCACGATTCTCGCAATATCATCGCCATCACAATTCTGGCGTTATCATTGCTACTTAAACGCCAAATCTCGACGTGAGCCATAGCGACTGTTTACCACGATATGCTTTGGTTTTCTTCGCGATTTCAAAGCCAAATTTTGACTTAGGGTGATAGATTGCCAAACCTTGAACTATATCATTGCCAAACAGAAATTTGCTTGCCTTACTGTAGTTCTAATATTTTTCTGAGTTTTATATGTAGTTTACCCTTAGATACATTAAATATAATATTTTTCATTTGCTGATTTATCTCTGCTCCGTTTTCTAACTTAAATTATTTAATTTTCTAAATTCTGCCACGCTTTTTTTTTCTGTAAAATTTCAGAATGATTATGTTTTTCTTTATTTCGTCAAAGTAATCTTACTCAATATCGAAGATTATTTTATACAATTCATTTCAATTGAGTAATATATATATATATATATATATATATACATATTGTATTCGCTATTGTAGTCGTTAAATGATTAAACAGGCCGAGTTGAATTCTAAATTTCATTTTATTATCGGAGAGTGGCGAAATGTACGTTCATCTTCGTTTAAGTTTTCAAGCCAAAAGAGAACAGAAGATCCCTGCTTTTTCTCAGGTAGGGATTTAACAGATAGACATGTGATCAAAGTGAAGGGAATAATAGCTATTTTTAGTATATTACGTAAGTGTTTTAGGAAAAATTCGTGGCGGCAATAAGTCGCTGATTTCGCGAGTTGTGTGCGCGTGGAAACAATTAAAATATTCTTTTGGTAATAAATATGTCAAAATGAGAGATTTAATATACCTCCAGAGCGGGAAAAGAACGAAAGTGGAGTTTTAGAAAAGTGATTTTGGAATACATTAAGATTTTAAAATATATAATATTAGAATTTGAAATAAAATTAAGTGAGATATTTAAGTAGATCATTTCGAGATAGAATTTTTTGCAGATGATAAAGCGCCCGGCAACTTTGCAATTATCTGCAAAAAATTCTATCTCGAAATTTTAGATAAGGAATTAAAATCATCAGAAACTTACAAACTCAATAAATCAAATATTATCACCATTAAGAAAAAAATTCAGCTCTTAACAAAAAAATTAAATGCCATAATGCAAATGATAATCTACCATATATTGTTATATATCCAAAATTTCATAAACAGCCAATTAAATTCAGATATATCACCTGCGGCACTAACACCTACATGAACAAACCTGGAACCATTTTTTCAAAACATCTTAATATCACCATAAATCATATTGAGCAAGAAAATTTCACATGGATTATCAAAAACAATAACAAAGTAATTGAATTCCTTAATAATAACAAAATTGATGCAATAGAAACCTACGACTTTCAAGATCTTTTCACAAGTATTCCAATAAATAAATTACAAGAGGTACTAATGAACTACTTCCATGATCTTAAAAATATCTATAAAATCCCACTAACTTTCTGGGAAGACCTCATCAACTTCTGCATATTCAATAACTTTATCTTTAACGGAGAAAATATTTTCCAACAAATAAAAGGCATCCCACAAGGAACAAATTTCTCATCTTTACTAGCCAACCTCTTTCTTTATTTCTTCGAAAGAAATTTCGTTTTAAACCTCCACTCTGCCTTCCGATTTATTGACGATATTATAATTTTTAATTTTCAAGACTTCAGCTCTATTTGCAATACCATCTACCCAGAAGAACTCAAACTAATTAAAACCAGCAACAATCAATCTCCAGCTATCTTTCTTGATTTATGCTTAAACCACAGAAACGACTTAAAAATTGATATTCACGACAAAAGAAACGAATTCAAATTTAACGTCAATAAATTTATTTTTTGGAACTCTAATATCTCATATAAAATCTACAAAAACACAATTATCAATCAACTTATAAGAATCAACAAAATTTGCAATAACACTAATTCTGCCAAAAAGCAAATTATGCACCTAAGAAATGGCCTCAATATTAATAAAATTCCCCCCTCACGTTACGAACCTCTAATTAATGGATTTAAGATGTAAGGAAAGAATTGCTTATCAGAGAGATGCCGACGCGAAGTATAACCTTCGTAGTAGGGTCATTCAAGTCGGTAATGTCTGATATTTTACCTCGAAAACGCATCTTTTAAACATTTTTCACTGGTCTCTCAATTTTTACTGATTTCTTCCACTATTTCTGTACGCTTTCTATCGTTATCGCTCTTCCATTTAATCTTCATTGTTCACAACATACTACACTCCCCTGGCGACAGCCAAAGTTAAGCGCGAAAACTGTTACTTTACACACTGTTCACACCCCTTCAACGCCAGTCTGTAGCGTGACCCTCCGCTTACACTGCCACGTCAACATCCGTCCTTCTGGTACGTAAAATATTTTTTCTTACTTTTTCTCTAATGTTATCACATCGTAATTCTGTTTTAATTATTCAAAACTCCTCTCTCTGTTTTTTTCTGGTTAGTTTGGCATTAGGGATGAAAATCAGTGTTTTAGGCCTTACGGCGTAACTGATTGCAAGAGAATGTCAAACTTTTATATTTAGCAATTCACAATAACTTCATCCCCTGAAGAAACGTTATTGTGCTTTTATTGCGTTTTTCATTTCACATTTTATACTCTTTCATTTTACGATTTATACTATATATATATATATATATATATGAAGTTAAAAGAATCAAGAGTTGGCACACAACACGAAAAAGTCACAAAGATCAGACAACCACAACAGAAGCGTTGCCAAAGTACAATATACGAAAAAATAAAACGACTACGATTAAGGTTTTGATTATATTTTAACACTTCCCCAAATCAAAACATTACATGCATTCTTAACATATTCATATCAATCACTTAGAAATAATACAAATAAAAGTAACTAGAAACAATTATCAATACAAAACACATTAATAAAAAGAATATATACTCACAGTAATTATTTTAATTATTAATTATTATTATTATTAATAATTATTTTTTAACAATGATATCACTACAAAAGAAAACAGAATGCACGTATCACTAAGATTGAGCATATCATTGAAATCATTATCTTAGTATGTTTAGACACCAAGCACAGGAAACAGTTATATAAAAGGATAATATGAATTCTAACACAAATACACACTTAACTAAAATTGTGCATTCCAATTAATTTTCTAAGCTTTAAAACCTGTCTTTCATTAAAAGCTTAGTAAAAATATCAGCAGCTTGCATCTCACTGATGCAATAAACAATATCAAGTTGTTTTGTTTGATATTGTTCACGAATAAACTTGTACCTGATGCCTATATGTTTAGTTCTGCTGTGGAACTCTGGGTTTTTTACTAATCTGATGGCACTTTGATTGTCCATTTGCAAGAGTGGTATCGTGGGTACATACCTCAATTCTGATAAAAGATTGCCTAACCAGATAGTCTTTTTGCAGCTTGACTATCTGCAATAAACTCAGCCTCGGTAGTCTAAAGAGCAATGCAACTTTGTCATTGGCTCCTCCATGAAACAGCACCACCATAAAACATGAATATCACCCTGAAGTGGATCTCCTTGAGAGTGAATCACCAACATAATCAGTCAGTGAAATACTGGAGAGTATTATCTTCATTACATTGGAACAGAATCCCACATTTTTCTGTTCCTTTCAGGTAACACATGATTCTTTTGATCATGCTCCAATGCACTGTTGTGGCTTGTCTAACATTTGAGATAACACACCAACTGCATACGATATATCAGGCCTTGAGACAATAGCTAAGAACATCAAGCTCCCAATGGCTTCTCGATAATTCACAGTAGCTGGAAGAAATTGTGAATGATCAGTGGCAATAGAACCCTTCTCTACAGGAGTACTTACTGAATTGCACTCAGACACATCTTTCTACAGTAGCCCTCCTGGTGAACAAATATGCCTCCATCCTCAAGACATTCAATTTGTATACCTAAAAAGTAGTTGGCCACACCACACTGAACTCACTTTTTAATTCCTCTAGAAACTGTTTTACAGCTTACTCATCTACAGATGCAATGATTCCATCATCAACATACACAATGAGATAAATGGATTTTTCATCATTTAAGGACAAGAAGGGATCTGAGTTGGATTGCTTCAAACCACATTTCATAGCAAAACTTTTGAAGCGTTCATCCCACACTATCTGGACTTGTTTGAGTCCATAAATGCTTTTCAGCAATTTGCAGATTTATCCAGTCCCATCTTCAAAATCCTGAGGCTGATGCATATAAATATCCTCTTAGAAATCTCCATAGAGAAATTCAGTCTTGACATCAAACTGAACTAGTTTCAGTTTTTTACATGCAGCAACACTGAGTACTGTTCTGATGGTATCTCATCGCACAACAGGGCTGAAGATTTCGTTAAAATCCACCCCAACGTTTTGACTGTAGCCTTTGGAAACAAGGCGTGCTTTAAAGCGCTAAACAGTTCTGTAAGATTCCATCAGATTCTTCTTAATTTTGTAAATCCACCGACTTCCAGTTGCTTTTCGATCTTGCGGTAGATTCACAAGCTCCAAGGTGTTGTTGGCCTCCAAGGAATCCATCTCTTCTTTCATAGCAGCAAGCCACTCACTGCTTTCTTTAGAAGCAATAGCCTCTATGTATCGGGTTCTTCATGTTCAGCCAGCAGAACACAATTGTCATACCTTGCTGGCTTCTTTAGCATCGACCTATCCCTCAAGTTTCTTTCTTGCTCATCAGGGGATTCCCTAGAATCACAAGAAGCTTCCCCTATTTCCTGGCACATATCTGAATCTGGCACATCAGATGATCTGATCAGTTCTATCTCTGACCCATGGTCATGGTCAACTGAGGGTTCATTGGCCACACTGCAAGATTTACCATTCTGAGCTATCACAGAGCAAGATGCTTCATTTTTGAAAATAACATATCTACTCAGAATGATCTTGTTTTGCTCCTTTAACCAGACTCTATAGCCATCCTATTCACCGCAGTAGCCAACAAAAAACTCTTCAACACTCTTTGGATCCATTTTTTCTTACGCTGTTTAGGAACATGGACACTTGGTTCCAAAAACCTTCAAATAGCCAACATTAAAGGAACTGCCTGACCATAGTTCAATAAGTGTTTTCCCTTCTCTCCAGTTGGGCCAGTTCTGTTTAAAAGATAAACTGCAGTATTCACTGCCTCTGCCCACAATTTTAGAGGAAGACCCTTGTGATGGAGAATAGATCTAGACGCTTCCATGATAATTCTGTTCTCCCTCTCTGCAGCTCCATTTTGCTGAGGAGTGTAAGGCATAGAGTACCTGATATTTATTCCCCTGGATTGCAGCATTCCACACACCTGAGAATTCTTGAACTCGCCTCCCCATCACTAAGAAACTCTTTAATTGTGTCACCTGCTGTTTTTGCTTCACTTAAGCAGACCTTGAGGCAATTTGACACTTCAGACTTGGACTCCATGAAGAAGACTCTACGAAATCTCGAGAAATCGTCTTTGAAACACACAAAGTATCTAGATCCACCTATTTATCTCTCCTGTATATGACCACATATATCTGCATGTATAAGAGCTTCAGTCACTATCGGACGACTAGGTCTTTCATAAAATCTCCCCACTGCTGTTTCTCATACAGGCAGCCCTCACAAGACTCCTTGCTTTCATAGACATCATTTCCCCTTTTACCAAGGAACTCTTTAACATGAGTTTTGTTCTGATGGCATAGTCTTTCATGCCACAGTTGAAGGGATTGATCAGCAGAAGCAACACATACTTCGGCACATAAGACACGCATTTTCAAAGCATAGAGGCCATTTACTGTCTAATGCCTCTTAAGCGTACATGCCCATCCCTTGTGAAGGAACATTCATTTCCTTCAGCTCGAAAAACAAAGCCTTTTGCAAGTGTCTGACTGACAAAATGCCGCCCCATGTCCCAGTGCCTGATGCCATGACAGCCTCCGTACCCTGACAGAAAACAAATTTTTGCTTACATCAGGAACATACCACACTTCTGAGAGATAGTTACTGACCATTTCCCGTTGACTTTCATGTCAACGTTTACGGTCCCTTGACCATACGCTGGATGATTGCTGTTCCCTACATACACTGGTTTCGGTGAGGTCCGGCTATCTATTTTTTCTGTGACGCCTTCCACAATGCAGAGGAAAGCATCACCAGAAGTCGTCTGTTTCCTGTCCTTTTTCTAGCAGTATTTTGCAATACGACCTGGTTTTCCTACACACATAGCATTTTCTTTCAACTTTTTTTGAAGCCTTTTTCTTTGTACCAACTAATGCTGTGCTGTCAGACTTGGATGGTAGACGCATCTCTATCAGGCGCAGTCTTTCCGTCAGCTTATTGACTGACCGTTCCTCAATAGGCAACGACTCCCAGGCGTTCTTAAACTCAAATAATTCCGATGGCAGTGTCGACATAATTCTGTTCATCACCAAGAGGCCCCAAAGTGTTGTCTTGGCCACTCTTTTCAACTCATCATTTTGTTCGCTAAAATTCCTTTGTAGCTTAGCGATGTGAGTGACAACATCATCATCGCCATCTTTTTCACTACGTAAAAATTGCTCCATGAGGCGATGGAGCCGTTGCCCAGAGCTCTGCTCATACACAGACAGCAGCTTCTCCCAAATACTTTCGGCACTGTCACATGTTGCCGTACATTGGCATCGTCCATACTGCCAACCAGGACAAGTTGTGCCAGTGAGTCATCCTTCATGAAGGATTTTCTGCTTTTTTTCGTAAAGCACAATCACCTCCGGAGTCCCATCCTCGGCAAGAACAGGACATACCCAATCATCCCATATAAGTTCATGGACGTCATGGTGACACAGCAACATTTCCAGCTGTCGCTTCTATTTTCTCCAGTTGGAGGCTCCCACTAGCTTATCTACATGAGCTCTAAATTCCATTCTTACCCAGATAGCAATTTTAGTTTGCAGCAAGCTTGCAACAAATTTCACATGACAAGAGTGCAAGCTTGAAACAAGTTTGACATGACAAGAGTGCAATCTTGCAACAAGTTAACGAAAGCTTCGAAGTCACCATGGGAAGAACTTGCAGCAAGCTTGCCGCGTCAAACTCATTGCAAATTATAGCAAAAACAGAGTCAAAACAGACAACAAACACAACCCGCATTAGAACTCGCGACCTACCGGTTCGGAAGCTGACGCGCTAACCACTCGGCCAGTTAAATTCTGAGAGGAGAAGATAGATTTCGCTAATTCATCGTTCAATTCGATTCGTATACGATTTATTTTAAACTGTTTTCTTGATTTCATTAATTTTTTGAGTTGAGAATATGATTTGAAGTCAAAGAGAGAGCGATTTTCGCTAATAACTACGTTTTGCTAGTAGAATAAATTATGAAATTAGAGCTCAAAAGTAATTACTTTAAATTGGGACAAAATGTATAAGTTTATTTTTCAACAAACATTGACTGTTTTTCCGGTTTCATTTTGTTTATAAACGTTAAAATTTCAACATTCAGAAAAAGGCGATATAGTTTTCTTTAAAGTGCGAGTGCTATATTTAGTAAAAAGATGGAAAATTTTTTTATAAAAAAGTTAGTTTTTTTACAAATTATCATTGATTTATTGAATTATAAAAAGAATGACGGTCTAGGAGATGCTATTAAAAATCGGGTATTTTTTTTAAACAGAGACAAAGATAATTATCTCTTTGTGCTATTTTTGCATCAAGCTTGTTTTGAAAACTTGCAGCAAATTTGCTTTGCAAGGAGGTGGCGCTATTTGTCACGGCGAACTTGTGGCAATCGCGTTTTGCAAACGAGGGTGTCGCTAGTTGTCACGGCGAACTTGCCACAAGTTCGCTTCAAGCTTGACGCGTCAAATTTGCAATGACAAGGTAATATGAAGTCAAAATAAAACTTGCTGCAAACTTACGTGCTATCTGGGTAACTCTTTCAGTCCTCGTCACGCAACACACGTGTTTCTTCTACACGAGGCTTACTATAATAGCAAGTCAGGTGAAGTCAATCTGCGTGGCTGGACCGATAACCAATTAAAAGTATTCTATAAGAACTGTTTGCAGATGAAATTCATATTTATTAGATGTTTGAATATATATATATATATATGGAGTTAAAAGAATCAAGAGTTGGCACGCAATCCGAAAAAGTCACAAAGATCAGATAACCACAAGAGAAGCGTTACCAAAGCACAATATACAAAAAAAGAAAACGATTACGATTAAGGTTTTGATTATATTTTTAACAAAGTTGACTTTCCGTTAAGAAACTATAATATGAGTTATTCAGTAATTATATGGAAATTCTGAGGTATGAGTAGGGATGACGAATATTTGACGAACTGTTATTCTGAACGTAAAATCATAAATACCAGTGACGAATACTACTGACAGAGAAGTGTGATTCAGTCATAGATATGAACTTAACTACGCTCTTATCGATTAGAGCTCTTGAATGACGATAGAACGCAACTCTAGATTCGATCGGTTCAATCCGATTGAAGCTCGAGATAAGAATTTAGGGGAACCTTCTTGACGGCAATTTCAACATATAACCCTTGATGATTCATTTTCGAAAAAAAAATACCTCCTAAGAAGTCCCAACACTACCCAATGGCCATAAACGATAAAGTCCTCTTCTGAAGCGATAACAGACGCTTTTCCAAGCAAAACCAGAGAAAAAGGTGGTCCCTTTTCAAGGCAAAAACCCGTCCCTCTTCACGGGTTGCCCGCGGGTGGAAAGGAAATGTGTTCCGCATGGGGTCGGAAGAGTAATTCTTTCACAAAGGGGAAGGGAGTGACTGTTAATGATGTGAAAAGTGAAGGGAGCTGTTATTCATTTTTCTCTTTGAATTACGGAATCTCTGTAATGGTCCGCATATCACAGCAATTGCTGTGATTCATTGGCAAGGCTTGCGAACTGCGACAGAGGTTTAGCTTCCGTGGAATGATTCCAATATTTGTGATTAACTGATATTACGATCTTCTTTCTATTGGCAACCAAAAGTAGTTTTTACTGCTGCCGCCATCTGTTAACAGTATCCCAGATAGTACGTAAGTTTGCAGCAAGTTTGATTTTGACTTGATATTACCTTGTCATGGCAAATTTGACGCGCCAAGCTTGAAGCGAACTTGTGGCAAACTAACAATGCAGAATCGCCACCTCGCTTGCAATGCAAGCTTGCTGTAAGTTTGCAAAACAAGCTTCCTGCAAAGATGCAAAGATAGCACAATAAAGAGATAATTATCTTTGTCTCTGTTTTAAAAAAACATCCGATTTTTAATAGCATCTCCTAGACCCTCCTTCTTTTTATTAATTCAATAAATCAATGATAATTTGTGAAAAAACTAACTTTTTTACAAAAAAAATTTGAAATATTTTCCATCTTTTTACTAAATATAGAACTCGCACTTTATAGAAAACTATATCGCCTTTTTTTTAATGTTGAAATTTTAACGTTTATGAACAAAATTAAACCTAAAAAGCAGTCAATGTTTGTTGAAATAAATAATAACTTACATTTTGTCCCATTTTAAAAGTAATTACTTGTGAACTCTAATTTCATAATTTATTCTACTAGCAAAACGTAGTTATTAGCGAAAATCGCTCTCTCTTTGACTTCAAATCATATTCTCAACTCAAAAAAGTAATGAAATCAAGAAAACAGTTTAAAATAAATCGTATACAAATCGAATCGAACGATGCATTAGCGAAATCTATCTTCGCTTCTCGGAGTTTATCTCGCCGAATGGTTAGAGCTCCCGCTTCGCAAGCGCTGGGTCGCGAGTTCTAATCCGAGGTGGTGTTCGTACTCTGTTTTTGCAATGTTTGCAATGAGTTTGTCATGACAAACTCGCTGCAAGTTCCTCGCGTGTTGACTTCGAAGCTTGCGTTAACTTGCTGCAAGCTTGTTTAACACTTGCACTCTTGTCGTGTCAACCCTGCTGCAAGCTTGCAAATTTGCAGTGCAAGCTTGTTGCAAGTTTGATGCAAGCTAAAATTGCTATCTGGGATATAGAACTAAAAATATTAACTTTGCAGAAAGTATAGTAAAAATAAACACTTTTTTTAATCAAAGCACTTTACTTACACTTTATGAGACTCTTTGAAAGTTAAAAGTGTGATTAAAATAACATTTATTTGGAACAATTTGCAAAGGCAGAAGGTTCATGAAATTAGTAATGGCAGAAGGGTAGGAAAGCTTTTAGCGCCACCACTTGGAGCGTATGTTAAGCTTGGAGATCAGTGGACCTTATTCATGTAACGCCCGTCACGTAATGGCTGGCGACCTTAAAGAACTGATTGAAGCAATAGTAGACTTATGATTGGTAGATAGTAGCATCACATCAATTGGACATCCGCTCAAGAAATCAGGAGTTGACAAGAACAGCCACCTAACGCTTCACTTCTGTTTCTAAGAAAATGTTTTAATTTATAGCCTAAATTCTTTTCAATTTAAGACCGCAAATAATGTATGGACTTACTGAATTTGAATTAAAGAGTTATGGGATTTGAAGCAACAAAGGCTGTTATCCCCTGAACGTACTGCTTTTTTTATATCTGAATAGCTTACAGTTAATAAT
This sequence comes from Araneus ventricosus, assembly GCA_013235015.1. NCBI lineage: Eukaryota > Metazoa > Arthropoda > Arachnida > Araneae > Araneidae > Araneus > Araneus ventricosus. The sequence continues at coordinate 34,647 of BGPR01001032.1, read as the reverse complement.
TGATTGCCAGAAAAGCCCCAAGTAGCACACTAATTCGAAAAATCAATATTGTATAATATTGTGTTACAATATTCAAACAGTGTAAGATGTAAGACTTTTGCTATATTGCTCAGTATTGGGTTTCAATATTATTACATATTGAGCAATATTATACAATATAGTTCGACCTAGCTTCAATAATATACTATTCATTTCCCCAAAATTATAAATATTCCTAATATTAAACCTCATTACTTATTAGAGATTGAAAAACAATTTTTGCTTCCACACCGAATCTTTCGATTATTCTGTAATCGACATGTTTTACACATACGTAATCTTGGATTCGAACCACGGAGAAATTGGCTATTTAATCAGACACCTCTGTCCACTCAGCCACCGAGATCTTGAAAGCTGAAGATAGTTTGAGGTAACCCAGCTTGGCGTGTTACGAAGTATTTTGAATTGCCTTCTTGATTTAGTTAACTTTTTTATAATTTTGAGCTGATAATATAATTTGAAGTCAAAGAGAGAGCGATTTTCGCTCGTAACCACGTTCTGCTAGTGGAATAAATTATGAAATTTGTGTTCAAAAGTAATGCTTTTAAAAATATGGAACACAAAGAAAGTTATTATTTTTCAACAAACATTGACTGTTTTTAGGGTTTAATTTTGTTTATGAACGTTAAAATTTCAACTTTAAGAAAAAGATGGTATAGTTTTCTTTAAAGTGCGAGTTCTATATTAGGTAAAAGTTGGGATGGGGAATTTTTCAAAACGAATATATTTTTATAAAAATGCTTAATTAGTTTTTCAAATTATCATTGATTTACTGAATTAATAAAAATAAGGACGGTTCAGAAAATTCTATTAAAAATCGCATGATTTTTAAAACAGAGACAGGGAATCAAAACCAGATATATACAAACGTATCCAGGTCGTATGGTCACTTCAGGTAAAAAAAAAAAACGGAATAATTAAATTGTAGAATTTATAATATTGTAGTCACTACATTTATCAATGTTGTTAAACTTAGAATTTTCAATATTGTCATCACTACATTGATCAACGTTGTGGGAATATAGAATTTGCAAAATTGTTTATTCCCACAACGTAGTGTTATGGACGAGTTTCTGTTTTGTTTATTTATATTAAAATGCTGTGACTACGTAATTCCGGTGTTCTGCAAAATCAATGTAATCTTCAAAACTGAAGTCTAAAAGCAATGCAAATAAAGTCAACGATTTTAATGTAAGAAACAAAACAGAAAACTCGTCCATTAAGTATCTGGCTTTTTAATGAAAAATTTTTTTGAAATAAAATCTTAAATAATATAAATTAGTAAGCTAAAACTTTATTTTTGTGCCAAAATTTTAAGTTTACTAAACTTTAAAAAATTTAGATACAGCATTCGGTATTCCTCGGTATTCACAATATTGTTCAATATTGCCCAAAATATTTTACAATGGACCTTATGCATGCGACGTCACATCCTCCGACACGTGACCTGCCGGAGGCAGCCATTGGTCAGTCTTAAACAGCTGACTCAGAACTGCTTTTATTTCTGAGTCGCTTATAGGCCGATCGTTTTGTTTATTCCTCCACAGCTGTTATTTTATACTCTCGAACACAAATGGTGCATAAGGTCCATATTGTTGTGCTACTGCGGACAGGATGAGCCGAGAACAACTTTTGTACAATTCCTGAGGGAAAAGAACCAATAAAGAAAGCTATATAACCTGATATTAAAACTTTGAGACATATTATTTGGACATGATTTCTGTTCTCCAGAGCACTTTATGCGCACATTTTCCAACACAAGTCAACACCGACGCCATCGATACACCGGTTAATTTATTCGTTTTTTTTGTTATCGGCAATAATACATAGAATTCCATTAATTATGAAGATAAATTAATTCTCTAATGAGTAAATGAATGGAAACTCTATCTACAATTTTTATGAGGATGAAAAAACAGTCGTTAATGGGATCTCATCTTAGAATGACAGTATTAAGATGGTTGCTTTGCCTTCACTATCTCCGTTGCCAGATTTATATTATTTATTAGAAATGAAAATTAATCAATCAACCAATCCCTGTGGCATGGTTAAGGGTAAACACGAAAGGACGTTTGTGTTTACCTTCGTTTAAAATATAAGATAACTAAATTAGAAAACGAAACCATGTTACCTCGCGTTTTACGTGCTGTAACTCAAGTTTCCAGAGGAAAAAGATTTATTGCTAATTTAGAAGCAAGAAGGCATGGTCACGCAAATACGTGAGTTGTGTTTTCAAAGTACCTTGATAACGTGTTCGATGTTACTAATTTTTCTGCATACCCCCAATTTTTAAAATTCTCATGACATCTGTTTCAAATAAATAAATAATCCTCAATTTCATTCGTGTTCATATATTTTTCAAAGTTATGCTTTTTTGTAGTAGTGTTTTGTAGTTGTTTATCAACACAAATTTGTGCGGGATGTAATTTATTTAATATTCAACAAATAGTACCTACATTTATTTAGTGTATCGAATGGATTTCGAACTTTTTCATTATATTGTTAATTCGTGCCAATAATTAGCATAAGATTATTATTATGTAGTGAAATTTGATATGCTGTATTCACTTTGTTTACAATCTTCTACAAGTCTAAAGCTAAATATTTTACCTCGAACAAATAGAGCTTTTGCAAACTCATAGAAATAATGCCCCATCTCTTTTTCACCTATTTCCATGGTGAGGTGAAAGGTATAAACTAAAATAATTTATGATGGAAGGAATTCTTATTATTTATAATTATAAATTTTTATTTAGTAGTTTGAAATTGTATTGCAACAAGTCATTGTACTTTTCTTTGTGCTATGAAATGTTCAAAGCGAATGGCCTGCATATTTATGTAGAATAAAAAAAAAAGATCAGTCAGGGAAATTTGTCTTTGAAATTGAGAAATACATTAATGAAAGTAAGAAAAAGTTATACATTTTTAGAATTCATTAATAAAAGTAATTAACAGTAGTAAAAACTTTGCTTTATTGAGCAGATTTCAAGAAGATTGATAAAATGAAATAATTATAAAGCCTAGTGTAGAGCATGAAAGATGATTTCATATGTATGAATTCTGCAAGTTCCCAATGCTCACCATGTTTTTTATTGAGGTAAATGTGGAGTTAACGGTATGTACCTGTTTCTCGCCAGTTCTTCTTGGCGCAATTTCATTTGCCATCACCATATGTTGTTCTGGATGTGCAGTACACTTTTTATTCCTCTCTTGAGCATGGTTAACCTGAAAACGAGGGATTGAGCATGCAATGCCTGTTTTCAAGTGTTTACTGGGCAAATTTTTTTAACTTAAAAAAACATCAGCAGCTTCGCTTTCAGCATAGCGGGCCACTAGTAGCTTCGCTCATTCATTGAATTGAATCAATCAAAAATCAATTTTTAGAGTTCCAAACGAAGTTTTAATCAAATTCGAAGAAATTGACCAATCACATCTTACAAATGAACCTATCAAAACAAATGTCAATATCGTGCCATGCGCAGAAAACTGATGAAAAGATCAATTTCAGCACATGCACAGATGTAACTCGTTTAAAACATCATTGTGCAACCAAATCAAATGTTCTTTCATCTCCGATCTTGGCAGCAAAGAGTTGGCTATCGTAAGAGAAACGAAGTAAGACCATATTGTTAACTCCCCATTAACCTTTGTTTTAACTATTTCCCCCCCCCCCCAAAAAAAAAAAGAATTCTATCAAAACCTTTTATCTGTGTAGGCCTTCTCATTTTACTCAAAACACCTCTGTAGAAATATATGCATATAAAAGGCAAATGCCATTGACTGTCCAACTCATCATAAAATCTCCTAAACCATGAGGCCTTGAGATTTGTCAGGTAATTGCTTCTAGGGTAGTTGCTCACTAAAAATGGATTTTTTAAAAATTTTAATTAAATTTTTAAATAATTAGAATGAAATATTAATGTTCTTCCATAACTTCAGAGCTATTGCACAAAAATTATTTTTACATCATCTTCAAATCTGAAAAATTAGCTTTTCAGTGATGTTAATTTCAGTCCTATGCAATTTTTTTTTAAAACTTAAATTAATTTTTCAAAGTATTTTCAGATACAAAATAATTTCATCTTTCAGCAAATCTTAGAAATTCAAAAAAATTTCGTTGTTTCAGCAAATCTGTCCCTCGCATGTTTTTACCACTGGCTTATGATTTAAAAAATTGCTTACTTTGGAAATGAACTTTGAAGCAGAATTTTCACTTTTATTTCATAGCACTTTGTAAAATGCACGAGCAGTAAAATACCTTCTAAACACTGCTTTTGAAAACTGTTTGAATTTCTTTTGCTGTGTGTCTTAAATGGTTAAATTTTGTCTAACATTTCAGTAATTTTAATTTAATGGATCTTGTTGATCTTTTTAATGTCCATCTTTCAGCTCAAGCTCAGTGAAAGTTTTTTTGCTTATTAAGTTTTGTCAATTTTTATTGCTAGGAAATCATTACCATTCCTTATTTTTTTACTTGTGGTTTAAAAAAAATAATTTTTTTCAAATTTACCAACATTATTTATTTTTTATTTCCTACTTTTGATGATCCTTCTAATAGCGATGCAAATAATTAATTATTCCATGCAAATAGTCAATTATTTGCATGGAATTAAACTTGCTGTGTTGATACGCATCAAATATGCAGTGGCAGTTTAATTTTGTATTTTAGAACATATTTTACAGAAGGAAAAAGAAGTTACATTACACCACAGAGTTACATTCTTCATGTGACTACCATGTCACGTGCATCCACTCCATTAAATTTCTTTGTTTTGGAATTTTTTAATGTAATTAATTTTTTTTTTAAATTTCTGAATGTTCCTCATTGCTCATGTTTATAACTAATGATATATAAAAAAAAATATTCACCACTCAAATTTTTTGCAGTTGGGTATATCGTCAAGAACCAGTGAGACCAGACGAGTGGAGATTTTATGTTGCTGATGGATTAAATTGCTTTATGTGGTGGTGGATTTTTGTGCATCTTTGGTACCAATGGGGACATGTTGCGGTATGTAGTAATTTAATAAAATACTTTTTAAAGGAGTTCATGTACATTATATATATCATATTTCATCAGTTTGTATATCTAATTTCACTGTGAAAGTTATCACAAAATTTTAATAGTAAGGTATTCTTTTTTGTTATTCAGAGTGTACGAGCATGAATTGTAAATAACTCCAAATATTTATTGTAATGAAAATTTAAGAGGCATCATCAATTAATGCCAAATTTATAAAAATCTCTAAATTCTAAAGTTCATTGTATTGACCTGGTTAAATATTATTAACCCAGGAAGACGCACGTGTGGTGTTTCGGCACCCCTCCCTCGAAAAAAAAATCATCTGCCATCGTCCCCTACTAACTGAAGTGGTTGGGTTCATCAGTACCTGGCTCCAAAGTCATGTTAGGAAACATGAAAATGGTGAATTAGGAACATTTTTCTGTTTTATAGAACGCTTTGGAGTATGCTGAAGATAACAATTTGCAGGTCACCCCGTGCACACTCTCGTGTTACTATTTTTCTATAACCTTGGCATTTTCAAGCCGTTCTAGACAGACTTTTCTTCCTATGACTTATGATCAAGAAATGAAACTTCAAAAGTTGTTGGAGGAGGTTTCTTTCTATGAAGAGAGTATCAAAGAAGAATTATGAGATTCAGATATTGAAGACATATTTAGTGATCATCCGTCTGAATCAGAGGAGGATTGTCTCTTCAGAAGATGGTACAAGTGACCAAATTAACAATTTTATAGGAAATGTTAAAACCCCTTTGACTTCAAAGATAGCTAGCATCCAAATTATTAACAAAACTTTAAAAAAAAAGGAAAAAATTCCATTTTACAACTTTAATATATGCCAACATAAGAAAGGTGACTGTCCGTAGCAGAAGGTTATGAGAGTGACAGACGTGCATGCGTGCACTTACACACAGAAACAGACTTAGTAAAAATTTTGAACTTATGATCATTTATATATTTCATAATATTTTAAGTAATCAAGAATTACTGTTTTTAAGAAAAATATCTAATCTGAACAATTAACCAAAGAAATATATATATCAATATTATTAGAAGAATTATATAACATTTTTCAAAAGCATAAAATGTACCCCCCCCCCCCCGAAAAATTACTATATTATAATCGAGAAACCTGTACACTTCAAAATCATGCATTGATTGCACAAAATACTGATTAATACTTAATATTAATAAAAGATTAATCTTCTGATATTTATTTACCTTTTCCAAGATATCTTATACTATATTAAACAATAGAATCAATGAATTTACAAGGAATGATTTCTAACACCATCAAGATTTAACATCTAAGAATAAAAAATTTAAACATGATATTGGGAGAAAAAAAGTTAATGTTATCATATATATATATAAATTGCTCTTAATTAATAAGACAACTGTGTGCAAGAGGGGAAAACTTGTTTCCGTAGAAATTTTAATGCTATCCGTAGTTTGCAGAAATTTTTGATAAAATCCATATTAACTACGGAGAATTTGTAGCAGTTGGCATGTATGCTACATGACGAAAGGAATACAGTACTACTTCGAAAAACCGGACTGCTCGGGGGTTTGGGAGGTCCAGATTTCGGAAATTTCCGTATTTTAGATATCTTACTTAAACCAATAGAGATGTGAAAGTTCTGGTGTCACCATGAGGTAAGTTACGTCACAATTAAGCGAGCATGTGCAGACGTCTTCTGAACAGACCCGGGAGTCGCAAGGCAACAAACAGCAAATGATTGCCTTGGTAATGCTTCTGGCATTTGCGCATGCTCAACCAATCGAGACGTATGCTGATCTACATGTTGACGTCAATTCCAACAACTCCATATAAAAACATGTTTTAAACAAAAACATAAAGAGACATTAAAAAATATACAAAGACAAAAAAAAAAATAGTAGTTAAAAATGAAAAGAATGACTGGAATTTCCACATGTTGTCTCAAGCTTTCTAGTTTAAAATTTATTTAGCTAATTTTTTTCGCTTCATGAGTTGAAAAAAATTGTCCGGTTTTCGGAGGTTCCGGATTTTAGAAGTCCGTATATTGGAGGTCGGAGGATATTGAAAAAAAGGGGGAATTATATTCTGTGGCTAAAATATCAAACCAGTAGCCTACGGTAATTTTTTTTACATTTTAAATTTTTCTGGAATAAATTCAATGATCTTGTTATTATGGTGGAAAACTCTATCAGAGAAATTAAAAAATAGGAGACATTTCTTGAAAGATTTAACCTTTTTACTTTTAGACCCTCGTAGGAAATTGCGGCAGAAACAAGCGGAGTTGTATAACAAATGCCTTGATGAGCCATAAGTGTGGAAAAAAGATTTTATTGCCGCAGATGCTACATGTGTCCAAGAGATAAGGACAAAAAGATATCAAAAACTATGCACAAGGAAATTGCAAAAAATCATATTGCAAAAGCACTGTGAAATAGAGGCTATGTATAGAAATTGCATACAATCTAAAGATTCTGATCACTGAACACTCTAATTATTTTCAAAATTATATAAATCAGTATTCTTATTAACAAAACTGTATAATTTAGATTATAATCACATTTATAAATAAAAAAGATGGATTTCCATATAAAATTCAATGATTCCATGTCTTCTGGAAAAAAAGGGGAGATCTATAATTTATCATTATTTTTAAATTATGTTTTAAATTATAAATATTGTCATTATCATGAATTGCATTATCACCTAGAATTATAAAAGTATATTTCATATTTATGTCATTAAATTGTTTGGGGTTGTACTGAAACTCCATACACATTCTTATGCTACATTTTATAGAATGTGTCCTCCCGGGTTAATATAATATATACAGTAATATAATCTATGGTAGATTTTTTTGCTTGTATTTTGAAATGTGTTAATCTAGCAGTCTGTTCTGCAACATGTAGATTGTTAAATAGTTATAGATTTTTTTTTTTTATCTTGAAGATAAATATACTCCAAATTGTGCAGAAAAATACAACAAAAGAAAAAACTTTTAGCTTTACTACTAACTTTAAAAATAAAAAAAAGGGGGGTTTGAAAAATAAGCAAAATGAAAGAAATCCTAGTTGTTATTCATGAAATTAGACACAAGAGAAATATGAGCATTTTCTATTATTTTTTACATTAACTCTAAGGGGCTGTCCATAAATGATGTCACACTTTTTTTCAATATTTTTGACCCCCCCCCCCTTTGTCACAAAGTGTCGCACTTCACCATACCCCCTCCCCCCCCTTGTCACATGTCACGCTATATTACATAAGTATATACTTGCAGTTCAGAAACAAAGCACTACGTTATAGATCATATTTCAAATTTTATTTCTAAACTTTAACTATGTGTTTTAATGACATTTGTGAGCATAACAATAATGATTATATGTATACTTATTTTGATTGAAATAAGATTAAGGTTTACAACAAAAAACATAATTAATATACAATAGTAATAAAGTATTAATATAAAAGAGCAATTGAAAACAATAGTATTTTGGAATTTAAAATATTTTGCTTTAAATCTTATTTTTACTTTATGAACACAAAATATTCTTAAACAGATTGAATTTTTAAAAAACACCTCAATATTAATTTTACTTAATGAAATTGCTATCTCATTTCATTTGTCACATTAATTCGTATGATCATTTATGAAATTATATACACAATCATAAAATAGAAATTACTCAGAATAATTTACTACTACGACTCTTCCTCCCGTGGAGAAGATATGTGCTCGTTCATTGAGTACACGGGCATTTTGACATCGCTTTTATCCATGGGGATAGTAAGCCCTCTAATGTCATCTTCATCCAACCAATCTGCATATTCCATATTTTTGGTGAAAGAAATTACAGCCATGAGTTCTTGTTGTCTGCGTGCAGCTATTCAAAGTGGTCTAACTCTGCCAACTTCTGGTTGACACTTTCCAGTGATTTTATGCACACCAATTATTTGTTTCTTCAATATGACGTTGAATGGAAAATGCAAATCGCAATGCTTGCAAATACGAGTAGGAAGCACTCTTTGCTCTGAAGGACAGTAGAGGTCATATGGCAACACTTTGTAACTACTCCCCACTGATCGGGGAAGAAGTTAATCTGCTTTCAAAATTTGTGCAGCAAAGAGTGATGGAAATTTTTTATTTTCTGAGTCAGCTCGATTTATCGGTGCTTTAAGACCTTTTCATGTTGTCCTGCTCTATACAAAAGATAAGATCAACCTGTTTGTGCTACTACCCATTCTACCACTCACCCAGGTGAGGCGACATAACTTTTGTTGGACATTTCTAGGGTGTGAGAGCGGGAGGTTTTCTTCTAATGGTGAAGAATTTCTGCTGCTGCCATATTTTCAGAACCTACCCTAAAGGCTTTTTTTCGAAAAGAAAGGAATATATGTGAAAAAAAAAATCACATGAAAGTTGTTTTAGCCCCGATTAAAAAATACTCTCAAATTTTGGTAATTTCGAAATAACTCCAAAATTTAATCTGCTGATTTTAAATGTTTTTATTTTAATCAAAATGTGTGATGTCACACTTCTTATTACCCCCTCGTCTCCCCTTGTCACAAACTGTCACAATTTTACGAAGCCCCTCCTCCCCCCTCCAAGCGTGACATCATTTGTGGACGGCCCCTAAAAAAATGCTTCACTTTCAGAATATCAAGGCTATCTTAGACTAAGAATAACTACAATATGAATCATATGAACGTTTTCATAAAGATAGTGTCTGTATATATGTTCATTTAAAAATGTAGAAAATGGTTTAAGGTTGAGTGACCGTCTTTCTTACCAAACATGTCCCTTGAAAGAATGTTCACTTCTTTTAAATTATGTGAATGTTTTGAATGAATATGCAGGATCATGCACAAACTATTATTTATATAACTCTGTACTCAAGCAAACTATTTTAATTTTGAAAACATTTAATTAACTTTCATTTAGAGACAATTGATTCTTATTTTCAGTTAAAAAAGTGCTTACTGAGCCAAATGGTGTTCTTTGTTTCAAAAATAAATATAAATTCACCTTTTATAATTCAGAATTCATTATATTGCAGAGAAATAATTTTAGCAAGGAATCAGAAATTAAGTAAGTAAAAAAAAGGTGAAAAAATGCCAAGACTTCCAATTGCATTGAAATAAAATTTTGTAATTTTGCTGTGAGCTGACAGATAATTCGCAAAATCTTTAGTAAAAAAAAAAATCTTCAGCTATGTTAATTCTACAGTGTGTAAAGGGTCTTTCAAAAAGACGTGGCCAAACTTTAAGGCTAGGTAAGGCATACAGAAACAAATCATTTTGCAATTTATGCGTGAGAAATTTTTTCTGTTACAAAAATTTGAATTGTAAATTTGTTTTAGGTGCAACTATTAATGAAATTCAACTTAATTCTGAAGAGGTGGTTTAAGAATATTGGAATGAAGTGTACCTCCTTGAATTAAATTCTCTAAAATTTCTTTAGTTATAATAAATGCTTATAAAAGAATATGACTGTACCTTTGTATATTTTGTAAGATATAACAAAGATAAAAACTTTCTAATGTCAATATTAGACATGAAATGGATTGCATCATGAAAAATAAATTATATTCTCTAGTGCTTTTATTAATGTATCATTATTTATATTTTATAGGGAGAATTTGATTACCCTGAACCTGCAAAATGGACTGATGCAGATCTAGGAGTTGTAGATGTTGACTTAGATTGAAATTCTGTTTGGGAATAGTTTTGTAAATACATACTTATTAGTAAATTGTTTAATTTACTTTGAAAGGAATAAAATAAGCTCAAGTGCTGCTTCAGATTGTAATAATACTTTTGTCTCAAGCTTACATTCTCTGTTGATTTCTCATTTTATGCTTTTAATGAACTATTATTACTATTTTTATAAACAAGGATCAAATATTTTTAATTCAATTGTGGATTTTAGAGAGGAAAAAAAAAGTTCAGTTACATCTGAATTAACTAATAACTAAAAAATTAGCATTCTTTTTTTCATATGTATAAAATTCCTTATAAATCAAGACATCCATAGTTTTTTTTAGACTGTATTTTTTTATTTTATATAGTCCTTATCCTTTTTCTTTCCTCTGTTTTAAATCTGTTATTAAAGATACCATAGGAGAATTGTCATAAATCTATACAATCTTTGAAATTTCTTGCATTGAGTATTATTTTAGACTAATCCTTCAGCTTTAGTGACCTGGCAATAGAATCTTAGCTTTGGGGTTGGAGGTTAGCAGGCTTGAAACATAATTCTACAATGAATGTGTACTTGTTGTCCATTATATTTATTGGTATTTAATATCATCTGCTGTTATGGAAGTTTGGAGATGGGTTTGCTGTTGGAGCGGTTATCCTGAATATTACAAGAAGACTCAAACTGACAAAAGACCCTCTTATAACTTTAAAACTGTATTCTAATTTCATTTAACTTGCGGCTGATTCTCATTTGAAGGAATCAGTGGCAAATCCAGGATTTGGGTATAAAAAAATTTGTATCATCATGACGAATTTCAAACCTTATGGCTTATATAAACCAAAACACTTTAACTTTACAGATTTCACTCACCTGACAATAAGAATCATAAATAACACTAACAATACCTTCAATAATTTAATAAAAAACACTATGAAATAACTAGCAAAAACATGTTTTTTGACTGCGTCAATGCTACGAATACGATTGGAATGACTGCAAAAGTGAGAAAATTTTCGAGGCTGTCAAATGCCAGGAAGAAATATTGTCACTTTTTTTAAGGAAGATTAAGAAAAAACAGCTGTAATGATTTTAAATAAAATAAAGAATTCTGGTCTAGCTGGGGGGCTGCAGCCCCCCCCCTTCTGTATTCACCACTGGATGGAATGCATTTTATGGGGATACCATGTTGAGGGACATTACACTTGTTATGAAAGTTCACCCAATTGTACTTACGTGGGGATGAATGAAATTTAGAGTGATTTTTTCAAAAATATTACCTTTTTTTTTAGTTTTTAAGCAAAATATAGAGTTTTAAAACATATGAACACCATCCTGAAATGTTGGAAGTTATCTTTTGACTTAATTCCATGGTGTTTTTTACTGTAAACAATATATTGTTAATGATTAGTAACAGCATTTTCTTTTCTTTTTACAATGAAGTGCAAACCAACTTTATTGTTTCATTAAGTTAGCTTCTAATATAGAGAAGGTTCAGAGTTAAAGTGAAGCAAGTTCATGAGATTCATTTCTGAGAAAACATCTCTCAAAGTTGATTAGCTGCATTTAAAATAACAGTGGACTTCTAATTGATCTTGTTGCCATTTGGAAACATTGAACTATAGACTTGAATCAATATTGCCCCGAAAATATAGCATTTCTAGACTGCCGTGGCAGTGTTGGTGCAAAATGGCAAAACAAGTTCTTTGTTCTCTTTAACTCTGAAACAACTCTTAACATTCAAAAAGATTCATAGTTTACCTTTAATTTCTATTCTTGCTTTTATAGTAAGGCAAAATTATGAATATTTGACACTTAATAAAAAGTTGCACTTTAATCACAAACTCCTGTTTAGTCCGAAGTTGGTTAGCAATGTAATTCTTGCTTTCAAGTAGAAATGAAATAAACAGTCACTTTTTTTCAAAAATTAAAGCAGAGCAAAAAGTATTAAATGGAATAGTAAAGAGTTTGCACTGTAGATTGTCATACTCTTATACAGTATATTTAAAGTCTTAAAACTCTAATATGAAATAAATTCCTAAAACATATCTGGATGCAGGTCATTACTTTCTAAAGGTAGACACTAATTAATTTTATTTTAGGTACAGTTTTGTGGTTAAAAAAATCAGAAAAAGTTTAAAAATAAGGAGGAAATGATCGAATTTACAGGAATGGTCGAATATTCTTGTTAGGAAAGTTTTAGATGATTGATTTTTTCACATGATGACACTGAAATCAATTTTTATCTGTAAGTAATTAAAATAAAAGAATGTTCTCATTTCTTATTGTTTCTTAGTTTATGCTGTTTTAATGAATGCATCTTAGGATAAATTTGATTTCAACTGCATGATTTGTGGTTACCTATTATTTGCAGTTGATTTTATGTCATTGAAAATATCCAAAACGACCAAGCACGATAATTTTAAATTTTCATCTTCTGAAGAGGGCCATGGTGGTTTAATGACCTACTTAATCTGGTTTGAGACCTTATTCAACTGAAGATTGGCCTTGCATGTGAACCTAGTGCACATTAAATTTGCCATTGAGGATCAAACAGCCTCACTTTGGTATCACATTGAAGCTTGGAGAGTGGAATGCCTGCTCAGGTGACGGCTTCATCATCAGACCATGGTTCAAAATTACAAGCTTCATTTCAAAACGGGACGTTAACCCTCTGATGCCGAATTTTTAAAAATTACTACTTCGACGCAACGTTTGCAAACATGTTCAAAAACCATTGAACCAAGCAAATTGCTATTTACATGCAAGGCTTTATTAGTGTAATATGTTTCAACACTTTAAAAAGTATAATATGTTTCAACACTTTAAAAGTACTTACTAAGTAAACCCATTAGATTGCGAAAGTCGCAGGATGCTGCAAAAACTAGTCTTGCTTCCAACCTTCGGGATAAGCAGTCAGAAGGTTAATCAAACAAATATAAACATCATATGAAGTTATATCATTATCATTTGGAAATGAAGCACAAAACCAGCTCTATGTATGTCAAGACATGCAGTAGGTGGACAAAATAATGGAAACGCCTTTCAGTATCTAGTATTTGTGAAAGGATGCTGTATAAATGACATGCAGAAGTTACGATTTTTTTTTCTTTTTTTTGTATGAAAGTACTTGATATGTTAGTCTATCGTCAGGAATCTATTATAAAGCTCTGATCACTTCGGTTTTTTTAATTGCAATGCAGAATGTCAGACCTTCAAGGCTTTGAAATGGGCAAGTTGTTGGCACTCGTCTAGATGGAGCATCGTTAACTGCAATGGATACCTTTTTTGCAAAAATTCAGTGAAGGACATCGTCGAAAGTTAAAGCTGATTGAGAGCTCCAAATTGAAATCGACCGCAGCCAAAGTGACCCCCGAACTCAACCAGCATCTGCATATTCCCGTTTCAACAAAAAACAGAAGGAAACTGTACAAACAATAAATCTATTGCAGATTTCGGAGAAGTGGCAATTCAGAGGCCACTTCGTACTGTTTTGGATGCAAATATGCGTCTTCAAGTGGTTCCATGTTTACAAAACCTGGTCAAACGACGTGTGGAAGAAAGTGATAATGTTACCAAAAAAATCGTCCTGTGGATGTACGTGAATGTAGTCCAACAAGCAGGAAAAATAATAAAGCTTTATTTCGCGAAGATTTTGGCAAAACACTAATCACAGAACAGCACTTTTATAAATTAACAACAGATATTACCAATAAATCTCAGTAACAACACTTTCTATAGCGCTCGATGTCTCAGCTCATCTTAAAAGAAGTTCGACAATGAAATATCTCGGAATACTAACCCAGATAAGCAATTTTAGTTTGCAGCAATCTTACTCTGCAAGCTTGAAACAAGTTATTCACCACGCATCAAACTTGTCACAAATTTGTCGCGTCAAACTCATTGCAAACTATAGCAAAAACAGAGTATGCGGACAAATCTCGATTCGATCACGCGACAACCCACTTTATAGCCAGTTGCCTTAGACACTCAGCCAGCTGGACTCTGAGAGGAGAAGATAGATTGCGTTAATAGATCGTGTACCTACATTCTTGATTTCATTAATTTTTTTAAATTTTGAGTTCAGAATATGATTTGAAGTCAAAGAGAGAGCGATTTTCGTTAATAACTACGTTTTGCTAGTAGAATAAATTATGAAATTAGGGTTCAAAAGTAATTACTTTAAAAAAAATGGGGCAAAATTTAATTTATTAATTTTCAACAAACATTGACTGTTTTTTTATGTTTAATTTTGTTTATGAACGTTAAAATTTCAACATTAAGAAAAAGGCGATATCTAGTTTTCTTTAAGGTGCGAGGTTTAATAAAAAGATGGAGAATTTTTAATTTTTTTTAATAAAAAGACCTAGTTCGTTTTTACAAATTATCATTGATTTATTGAATTAATAAAAAGAAGGACGGTCTAGGAGATGCTATTAAAAATAAGATGCTTTTTAAAACAGAGACAAGGATCAAAACCAGATATATACAACTATATCCAGGTCGCGGTATGTAAGTGTGATGTATCAACTTTGCAGCAAACTTGTTTTGCAATTGTGGTGTGAAGTTTGTCATAACAACTTCACAGCAAACTTGTTTTACAAGTGGGTTGGTCGATTATGCTTTGTTACTTTGTAGGAAGTTTGCTGCAAAGTTCCCACATCAAGTTTGTCATGACAAGCTAATATCAAGACAAATCACGCTTGCTTCAAGTGTGCGTGCTGTCTGGGAATAGTTGTAAAGCTCAACTTTGCAGCTCATCTTCAAGAAACCAAAAGTAAAACTTTCCATCTTTACCAAAAGTTAAAATCCGTCTTTGCCAATAACTGGGGTTTGTTAAAGGCTATTAGACGGAGGATCTACAAGCAGGGCCGGCCGGAGGGCGGTGCGACCGCACTAGGCCCCGCGCAGCTGACTGATTTTTCAAATTAAAAATGCCTTCTATTTTTTTTTTATTTTAATCCATATATACATGCATTTGAATATAAACACGCGATATGTGCACATTTCAAGTCGACCAATCAAGAGCAAGGTTGGGGCGCTAGAGATAGAGATAGATTGACTAGAGACAGAGATGCGGGAAGAAAATGAATGTATGGATCTGATAAATTTAAGAAAAGCATAGAAAAAGAAAGAAAATTGCTGAAAACGGGAGGAACTCTCTTGTAAAATTTTTAAAAACCGAAAATCTGCAACAAACTGACGAAACATATAATTAATTATTGAAAAATTAAAATCGCGAAAATCAAATTACGCCGTATGTCATCCTCAAAGACAATCCTAATCATCAAAAAGACAACTTTCGTCTTATTGAAGAGCAAAGCCATTATAAGAAAACTGAAAAAGGGAAACATAATTATGTTGCAGAGGCAAACCTATAGACGATGGATTTTTTTTGTCGGCTTCGACTAACGAACAAGAATAACAAGGTGAATTAGTCAAAGGATCTCAGCTTCCACAAGATCAACAAAGAGTTGAAAATGAAATGTCGGTATCAATGATCCTAGCAATTGGCCTGAAATTATAACTAATAAATTTAGAACGACTTTCATGCAAAATGGTGTGACATAATGTACTGTTTTCCGATTGATAAAAATGGCAGAAGTTTTTCTGAAATTATTTAAGAAAATTAAAGAATATGGAACATCAAGAACGAAGATGGGATGGTTACTCTCCTGTGGCACTCTCAAATACCACTTCTTTGTGTTTGACTTAATGATTGAGTTTCATTCATGTTCGCGATTGCAAAGTCATGAAAGATAATTTACTAACTATATATAAATTGTTACAATTTAAAAAGAATTTCAAGCTGGGAAACACTGTGACAGAGAACATGAAAAAATAACTAAAACCGAAACGCACTGTGTAAAGTGTACTTATAAATGAATACTGGGTTCAATTTTCTATTTATCCGAGCATAATTTGGCATTCAAGGGAAGTAGCGATGCTTTATATAAACCAAACAACGGTAATTTCTTAGATCTCATAGAATCACTTGCAAGATTTCACCCAATCATAAAACAATATTTGGATCGTTGTGTGAAATCAGCATCGCATTCCTATTTATCTCATAGAATACAAGACGAACTGATTTCTGCTTTGGATAAAAAAGTTAGAAAGTAAATAATATATTTAAATAAAAAAGCTAACTATTTCACAACTTTATTAGGTTCCACTCCAGAGCCATCAAGAACAATTATATGTTATTTTAAAATATGTAAATGTAGTTGAACCTGAAAGTGATGTGAGTATATAAGAACGATTTATTTATTTTTAAAGACAAGAAAAGAGTTATCAGTCAAAATTCAAAGCCTATCAGAAAAAACTAGGATTTCCATACCTCTGGATTTCAAGCTCACGTCCGGACTAATGTCCGGATCTTCAGAATGTCTAGATTTATGCTAGTGAATGCGACAGAAGATAAATTTGATTGTAATAGAGGGCATTTTCACAAAAGCCAACGTCATTCCGCCAATGAAAGGAAATTCATTGTTTACATCCATTGTTAATGAAAAAGTGGACCTGCACCAGTTCAAAATGAAAATTAAAAGTTTGGACACTTTTGTTTTAATTCTGTTTTTCATTACTATAAATTTGAATTACCAAACATTAATAAAAATTGTATATTCTTTGTATTCTGACGACTTAAATTTTTTTCACTTCCACACACTCTGTGCTAGTGTTATGAAAGGGGGTCGCTGGCAGGCAGCTTTTAGAATTTCATACTATACTTTTCCCTCCTCCCCGACGTGTCTGGATTTTAACCAGTGTTAATTTGCATTTTGTTCTTAGAGACATTTCAAAACCTTCTTTTCTGTATATTCATTTTTTGTGACTTATGAAAGCACATATAATATTTTTGGAAGTTCTGTAATGTGCTGGGATATATTAAAAAAGCGTCTCGTATGTCTTACTCCAAAACCACTGTCAGAAACGAAGTGGGAAGGTCACTTCAAAAGTGCGAAATCTGTGAGATCATATTCAAGTATCACAATTTTCTATAGCTTCGAATTTTCCTTATGAATATATTATTGACAAGGAGAAGAAATCATAAATTCAATTGATCGGAAATAAACTTCATTTAAATTTTTATTATCTTTAGTTATCTGGTATGACATACTAAATGAAGTAAATATTGAAAGCCAGGTATTTCAAAATTCGAATATAGATATCCGTACACAAATTCATATTTAAAAGTCCTTTTAAATTTTTTTGAAAAGTATTGTGCATCGGGATTCATATCTTCTTTTAATAACTGCAATGGAGATAGTGGAAGAGTTAGTTAAAAGTAACACCTGAATTAAAAATAAAAGAACTTGGTGAGAAAAAAAATTCACAGTCTTTATTTTAAGGAACTGCTCAGCTATTTCATCTGTCCAAGAATATTTCCAAATTCAATATTTTCTAGTAATAATCTATAGTGACATTTTTTCTTTGAAGAAGGGAATTTAAATTTATCACGAATATGGGACATCATAGGAATTTTTATGTAATTAGGATGATATTCACTAACTATCTAAAAACGTAGAGACTTAAATTCGACTTTGCAATGCAAAATGAATTGCATTGATTTATTTAATGAAATTAAAAATTTGAAGTTAAGTTTTGCATAACAGGGTCACAATATTATAATATTTATTTAAAAATTAATGTATCTGAAGTGTATTCAAATTATGTGACTGTTCTCTAAAATATATTGACCTTATCATTGACCATCGTATCTGCAGAAAAATCTTTCTTATGATTCAAAATAGTAATATTTTATTATTTTGAATTATTTTTTATAAATTAACATTTTAATCACTTTCAAAATCGTTCATAAATCACATAATTTAATTATTTAACATTTTCGTGTATTCCTTAAGTCCTCAATATGCCAATTTTTTCGGTAAAATGAATAGCAAAATACAGTAAATTATTTTGTTTTAGGAAATTAGTTTCAAGACCCCGCAAATCAACCTTGCACTAGGTCCCGCTTTTGTTCGGGCCGGCCCTGTCTACAAGACAGTTATTGAAAGGATTATTTTGTATGGAGCTGGCAAGACGAATAACATCTCGCCAATAGAGGAAATTATCATCAATGCTAAGAAAATGTTTATTAAACATTTCTGGAGCATATTCAACAACATCCACAGCAGCTCTACAAGTCATTGAAGGTATATTGCCCCTTCACGTTAAAGCCCAGATGGAATCAATACTGGTAACAGTCGGCCGCCACAAAAGGGACTGCTCCTGGGAAGGTACAAATTTCTCCAACAACGACTATCAACACCCACAACCACCACTTCAAATTCTCCGTGCAGACTTCAACTTAGAAAACAGGATCTCATTTGAAGGCCAACCTCTTTTCTCGCCTACAGAAATATATACAGATGACTCCAAATTGGATGGCGGAACAGGGTGCGCTTTTTGTGTGTTCGAGGGAACTAACCATACATTTCAGTGGATTTCAAAACTTCAGTCATTCAACTCAGTATTCAAAGCTGAAATTTTCGCAGTCAATTAAAGCGATAGAATGAAAAAACACCAATAAAATGCAATCATCTATTTTAAGCGACAGTCAATCAGGACTTAAGACATTATCTTCTTTTAAATCCAAAATAAAATTAATACAAGAAACACAAATGGCTTTACTTAGTAATCCCTTTCCAATTATAGGATGGGTCAAAGCTCGCGTTGTCGTTCATGACACCGAAACAGCGGAAAATTTAGCAAAACAAGCAACAATAAAAGATGAAATTTATTACCTCCCAGCACCTAAAAGCCATCTTAAGAATCACCTTCATAGAGTTTCAGTTAATAAGTGGCAACAGGAATGGGCCACAGGAGATACAGGTAGAACAATCTACAACATCATTCCAAAAGTAACAACAAATGCAGTGCCATGGACGAGGAAGCCAATCCTCTTTGCAACAGGACATGGTCCCTTCCCCAGCTACCTTCGCAGGTTCAACCTCCATTATTCCTATCTTTCCTTCTCTGAAGAAGTTGGTACACCATTTCACTATGCAACGACCTGCCATCTAACAGCATCATATCACTTTACTAAACCAAATGAAAATCTAACTTCTATCTGGTGGAGAAATCTTCTTAACAACAAGCTCAAATCATCAAATTAGTCTCTTTCTTAATTGAAAATGAAGACTTGATAAAACCTCAATACGACCACAATAACACATCTGGTGTCGACTCCTCCTTGGATTCAGAAGCTTTTTCTCCTTCAACAAGACAAACAAGGTCTCAAACCTCCATGATCTAACGAGAATAAATGAATAATTTACTTTCTTCACTTCATTCTTATGAAGGGACTATTTTTAATTTTAGCTTCGTAGTATGTTCTCGTTATCCGTTTGTAAACAAAAATTTAATAAACAATTGCAGCAACAGCCTCAAATTCTGCTGGGAGTCTGCAACTGTTAACCAACAATGTATTGCGTGTATTAACTTTCCTTGTATTTGGATATATAAGTTAGTAATTTTTATAGCCTTTCTTTCAATAAAGGTTCACGTATACCTACCCAACCGACAAGGAGCCATCCTGGCTCCAAGTTCGGGGTATACTGTGGTTATAGTAAAACATCTATAAAAACTCTCTTGTCCTGAAATTAGCATATCAAGGAAACAACTTTATAACTTCGTAACACTGCTCCCCTCTTCAAAGACTGCACTTCCCGGCAGTCTCATTACGAAGAATTATGACCACTGCCTTGGTATGGTGCTAGACGATTAATCTGGATGACTTTTGGCTTAGAGTTGAGATACCTCTGAACTCTATGGACAACATCGTTCTTAACAATAGTATAAGATCCTTCCCAGTTCTGTTGTAGCTTCGGACTCGGACCTCTCTGTCGCTTCGGGTTATACATCCAGACGAGATCATCCTCCTTAAAATGGTGGTCTGTTGCTCTGAAGTCGTCTTTCGTTCCCTGACCAGTTGAACTCGCTTTCTGGCTGGCGCCTGTACGATTTCCAAACGTGCCTCTGAATTATTCAACTTTTCATTCGGCGAGGAAGTCGAATCACTGACCTTCCCTGCTCTATTTTGGGTCCTTTTCGGGCTCCGCAAGTTTTACATTCTCTGCACCATTTTTCGACGTCGACGCGAATTCGGTTCTAATAAAATCGCTCCCCGGCTTTTCATAAAGTTTTCATGATTCCAAAATGTCCTCCACTTGTATTGTCATGAGTTTCTCGCAGAATTTCTTAAATTCTTCTCTTTGGGAGAATTAGTTGCCATCGATAAGACCTTCCGTCATCACTCTCCCACTTGAACGCTATCCTTAAGATGTAAGGAGTCCCAAAGAACCCAGTATCGTTTTGTTGCAGGATTTTCCCGAGCGATTTCTTGCCAAGATGGTCGATCCGCCGAATCTAATATCTGGATTTTCTAGCTGCGCTTTTTGGATCTCACTTGAAAACCAGTTACATTGTTAAAGCTTTCACTGAAATATCTGTTTCCGTTCCGAAATTCTTCTCAGCATTCGAGCAAGGTTAGCAGCTCTCAATACAGGGTCGTCGAGAGAGGGTATTTCCATGAGAGGTTCATTTGTTATGCTGTATACTGGCTGAAAGCAAAGGAATTTGCTCCCCTCTTGTCCTCATCTCGTTCTTCTCCAGGTCTACAGTAAATTTAAATTTTTGACGAATACCCAGGCTGAGAAAACATGAATCGGTAATATCAGATACATAGACTCTGTGTTGGAATTTTCTGGATCCACATTCGATTCATGCATCTAGTTTCTCGTGTATTGTCATGAGTTTCTGCCAGTTCTTTTACTTTCGCCAGTAGTAGTCTTAAAAGAAATGTTAAGAGCCGTGTAAATAAATCGTTTCTTCAATTCCCGGGCCAGGACTGCTCTTAAAAGAATTTCATTTGTACCTGTGTCCACCAACATCAAACACGGGGACACCACAAATCGATCCTTCCGTGTAGAGTCCATTTTCTCCTCCGCTAAGTGCAGAAGCTTTCAGTCCTTCTTCAGGGGCTTTATTCAGAGAAGGCATCCTTTGCTCCGCAAGAAGGATGCAAGTTTTCCTGAGTGGACGTAATTTGCTTGGCTCTCCCTCTGTACATGCCCAGTAGCGGATTTCCGCACTGGCGGTAGAGGTGGCCGCCTCGAGATTCAAGGGGAGAATCAAAATCTATGCGAGAAACATCACAGCGCTAAGCTGATGACGAATTTACGACACTGTAGACTTGTTTATAGTGTAGGGTGTACACAAATGAAGTGACAGATTTCAAAAATTAATAAAAAAAAACTAAAAATGTTGGAACTACGAATTTTTTTTAAAATGAGAGCGGATCTCAAAAAGTTTTTTTTCAGATAGTTAACATGCCATTTCGGTGGTCTAGGGGGTCGTAAATTACTGGAAATCAAAAATTTGTTTAGAGCCTCTTTATCAGAGTAAAATAAACCATTACCTACCCACTTTTTTCATGTTTTATTTATTTAGCACTTAAACGTCCTGTATCAGTACCTGGAAATTATGACAACCCTACATCTAACGTTATGAAAAACGACATAGCATGTACAGGGTGTCCCAAAAAGGTGGGACAAGAGTTTATTTCCTTAAATATTGATTTTTAGACATATACTTCCAATTACAAAGTTTCATCAAATAAAGTAAGAATTTGTATGAAAATACTTTGATTACAAAAATTAAATTTTTATACGGCCCCCATAGAGCAAAACTGTCAATTACTCAAATGTTTCTCTTACATTCATCTGTTCACATACGAAGTTGCATGTTTCTATCTACAAAACTTACAGATATATAAGAAGACAAAGTTGTTGACTTAGACCACTTTCCCATACCTCTCACTGCTGTTTGAACCAGTCTTTCGACGTATATTTTAGGGATAATATGCATATTTAAAAAAATTATTTAAAGGGCGGAATCGGGAAATAACAATGTATTTGTTAACTCTAGTTAAATCTAAAAACTAGTCAAATAATACATTAATAGAAGTATTTACAAAAATAGTTCATTTTACGAATCTTCAAAAAAAAATCACGGTGACTTATCAACAGTAAGGATCATCTCCCCAGAAAAAAAGCAGTTCTGTAAAAATATTACTAGAATACAATTGAAATGCAATTTTTAAAAAATAGCTTTACCTCACATAGTTCAAACTTGTAGTTGTAATTACCTGAATTGAATTTTAGATAATTACAGTCCTTCTTTTCGGCGAGTTTCGTTTTATTAAGATAAATCGAATATGTAGGAACCAGCCAAGTTCTCGTTGAGGCAACATGAAAGTGAATCTGAAACCTAAAAACAGCCAATGAAAAACAAATCAAGAACGCGAAGGCGAACCATGGGTGATATTGAAAAGGGGAAAAAAAGAACATTATTTGGTTTTTAGCGCAAAACAGAAGCATAAAAAATCTACTTACTGCTAGGTTCTAAGACAGAAAGAATAGCTACTCGTTTTCGTCCATTATGTAACTTATTTGTACGCAATGAGCGACTTTTAGTGCTTTCCAAAAGTATTTGGTGTGCAGCTCAATCATGTGTCTGTCTTACTATTTCATTTATTTTCTACCTTCTTTTCTCGTTTTTGCCTTTTTTCGTTAATAATCGAACTCTCAGAGTGGAGAAGTAAGCAAATAAGAATAATAACAAAAATACAAATTTTTAAAATAATTTTAGTGAGTTCTGCAACACTGCAGAGCTAAAGGACGAGTTGCCTCTGCTTTTAGGTAAAGCTTAATAATACGCACAACGCGAAAAGCAAATAATTCAGTATTCTGGTTCAATATTAGGCTATTTTCCGGTTAAATTTTTATTTTCTCAAGTTGTCCTTCCATTCTTTACCGTCGATAGTTGCAACTATCTGCAAATGGAACTTAGTAACAGTATGTGTCATTGGCAATTTATTTTCAATCCGTGATGATTGGCTGAGATACTACTTCACAAATATTTGCATTTCGTTGTGTTGAATAAATTCGTATTTCCTGCACAAAACATCTCCATAAATTCTGTGAGCAGCCTTTGGAATTTAAAAGATTAACATATCTCTATAAGTTAGACTTTTGTATGCATAGACAGAGTGTAAGAGAAAACATTTCACCTTATTGACACTTTTGTCGGGGAACATAAAATTTCTAATTTTCTTAACTTTTATTTTCAACTTCCACAGAATGTGTTCTCGAGTTCAACCCTTACCTTATTTGATGAACACTTCTTGTAATTAGAAGTATATGCTTAAAACGTAATTAGATAAAGCGCCACGAAATTAGCTCAAAATCTACTTTTATCATATGGCAAAAATCAGTTTAACCACTGTAATTAATTACTCATGTAACGCCACATTTGGAAACATAATACAAGTGAAAAATTGCATCATTACTCCGCCTAGCTTTCCAGTCTTAATAAAAGACTACAAATGAGAACGCACCTACTGACCAGCAAGTTGTTGCATCTGACCTCATAATTCTAATTGTCATTTTCCAGATGCGAGCAGATGCCGTAATTCGAACCTGTAAGAGTATCAAACAGATATACTTTACTGAAGAAGTCGGATTTGAAATAAAATAGCAGGAGCTATAGCGTATTTCAGCAGAAAACAAGAAAGCAAGAAGATCGACAAAGATAATAAGAAAAAATTTATTATATCAATCACCACCTCTCATCTAGATACATAATGACAGTTACACTAAACAATTCAGCATAAATTACACATATATAAGTACACACTAGCTTATTGATAAAAATAGCATAAATGAGTATATAAAACAGTACATTAGTAGTGATAGCATCAAAACCTCTTCTGTTTGGAAAAATTTATCTATTGCTAGTTATCCATGAATAAGCAAACAAACGCATATGAACAGTCTTGATCATAATTTATAATGACAAGGTACGACGAGAGTATTGTACTGAGTGCATGCATGAAAATCCCTTCCTTTGATGGGAGGAATAAATTATTTTATCATTTGTCAATAAATAATGACCATGTAACGCATTTAAGAACAGAAAATGGTGGAAAAATGTTGTAACACTATTGCCCCTAGTTATTCCATGTATCAAAGACAACAATACACAACGCATCTAGTGCATAGCAGCGTCGCATCTGGCTCATAATTTTAATGATCAACGTCCGGATGCGAGATGTGGTACTTGAAGCCTGTGTGGCTATAAAAAACGCTCTTTCTTTTGCGGACGGAAAAATATTTTAATCATATTTTCAATAAAAATGACCATAACGCGCATTTAAAAAACAGAAAACGGTGTGGAAAAAATGGTAACACTATTGCCCTAGTTATTCCATGTGAATAAAAGACAACAATACACAACGCATCTAGCGACCAAGCAGCTGTCGCATCTGGCTCATAATTTTAATGATCAACGTCCGGATGCGAGAGAGATGCGGTACTCGAAGCCTGTGTGCTATAAAACGCCTCCCCTTTTCTTTGCGGGACGAAAAAAATATTTTAATTATTTGTCAATAATACGTCCATGTAACGCGCATTTAAAACAGAAAACGTGGAAAAATGTTGGATACACTATTGCCTAGTTATTCCATGAATAAAAGACAACAATACACAACGCATCTAGTGACCAAGCAGTGTCGCATCTGGCTCATAATTTTAATGATCAACGTCCGATGCGCGAGATGCCGGTACCGAAGCCTGTGGTTATAAAAACGCCTCCTTCTTTTGCGGGACGAAAAAAATATTTTAATGATTTTCAATAAATAATGACTCATAACGGCATTTAAAACTGCAAAATACAGTATCAATAACTGAGATGCAATAGAAAAAAAATGTTTCTTTGCCAGTTTTCTTACTAGAGCATTCTGCAGTATTCTTCTTGTTAATTAGTTCAGTCCAGAGACGAATATAAGGGTTTGTACAGAGGACACGTTCATCTCCAAATAAAAGAGTTATTTTTAGAACCATAAATCAGTATAAACTAATAAACAACATTAACCCAAATGTGTGTTGGAACAAAATTCAGTCTCTATAGACATTACTTGTTCTACTGTGAGAAATGATTCTGACACATTTTTGCATGAGGTTTGATGTCCTTGCACAGTCTGAACATTTCTTCAGAGGAATGGTGTTCTACTTGCTCGAGGTAAAGGAAAGAAGTCCATGAATTGATTTTGACACAATAGGAAGTAAACGAATGAAGGAAATAAGATTGGACCACAGCTTAAAGAATGGCACAAACCAATGACATCTTCTAGGTAGCTCCTTCCCTCTGTTTGACTTTGTCATTCCGGCCTCTTTATTCACATTCAGTGGATCTCAGCAATCCAGTCCAGGATGAAGAGATCTTGAAAGAAAAAATAAAGAAAATCGTTCAAAATTTCAAGAACAACTAACCAAATAAATTGGTAATAAAAGTACCGAAGGCGAATTATTATTGTAGATATGTTGAAAGAAGTAGAAACTACTTTTACACTATTAAGTTGTATCTTACATGTTTCAAAGCGAATTGAAAGCAATTCCACATTTCAGAATGACTACATTTTGTTCCAAAATAAAACCTAATGCAGAACGCTTAGTTACTTTTTTACTAAAAATGGCGTACAGTTTTTTAAATAATTTTTATTTAATTTGACTTGTTTTACGTTTGTAAAAATAGAATTTCAAATCGATTTTTGTACTCACTTCTTTGTGCTCCTAAAATTTTGTAATTTATACACTTGTGTATTCTTGACGACAATACACTGTTTTAATATTTTCAGAATATTTATCTTTTTTCAGTTAATAATTAACTAGTAAATTTTGTATTAAATACTAATGGCGAATTGAGTTTGAATTTGAGTAAAAAAGTGCTTTCAAGATTCCGTAGCAATTATAATGTATTATAAGTTAAAATAAAATAGCAGAAAATAATTATAATAAACTTTCGACTTTTTAGTACACTAGTAAAAGTATCAATAAATACAAATTATATCATATGTTTACTCATAATTATAATTTAAAACCAAATCACAAATAAATGTTCAGTAAAAACTTTGGCGAATGATAGCAGTTTATGCAAATTCAGCCACTGCTGAATGGCGCTGTCGTTTCGCTCGCTTGCATTGAACTCTCTTCCTCTGCGAAACAACAAGTCAGTGTAAGTCAGTTTATTTACTGACAGTATGTTTGTCTGTGTGTATGCCTAGGTGGAACATATTATCATCATAGTTTTTTAAAGAAATAAGTGTTTTTAATAAATGGATTCGAATTATTTTCCGTGCCTACAAAAAATTTTTCCTGACTGCAGTTTCAACGTTCGATATTAATAGGGCGCCTTCTCAATATATAAATACCTTTCTCGTGCAACACCAACTTTTAAAGTGAAAACGTCTTTCCGCTCGTTACAGTGATAGTCGGTCGAACTTTCTTGTGTGACAAAATACCGTCAGATTTGAATCGTTAATAACTACTAGACTAATAATGCAAAAAGAATGTTTGACCCCACAACGGATAGATCATATCTGTAAACGTTTGACGCATAGTATTTGTTTTGCCTGTGACGTCATCGTACCAGTGTAGGCGCATGCGCGTGATTGCTATGAATTAGCTTTATGTAAGGTTATAAATAAGTGTAGCGTGGAAGCGCGTTTCTCTAGGGGGTTGATTCTGGTGTCATTTTAAAGACCTTGAGGAGTATTACTAGGACCCAAAGTGAGACAATAAAAATATTTATCAGAATATAAGTAAAAATCCGTATTAAATTGAAGATTTCAAACTCCGCATGTTTTTTTATTCTAACATGCACAGTTTTCTTTCGAATTGTACGAAACTTACAGAATACTTGACAATACGTAAAAGAAACATTGTATTAAAATTTGAATATTACCGGAAATATCAGCCTTTGTAGTAAATAATGTTTTACTGCGCATACGCGAAATGTAGTTCTATATACTGTCAACAGATGGCGCCATCAAAAGCTACTCTAAATAAAGCATAAGAAAGGCGCAGTTCGGGTCCGCGCCATAGATTTTTCGGGATAAACGTCGGGATAAATTCATGAAACAAGTGTTTCCTATTAATATGTATTTTAATTATCAATCTCTTCAATACAATATTTACACAGAGTAGTATAATGGTTACAGAATAGATAAATCACAAGTTTATCGTATGTAGCAAGTGTCTGTGGTAGATTGTGATTTATCTATTCTGTAACCATTATACTACTCTGTGTAAATATTGTATTAATGAGATTGATAATGAAATTGCATATTAATACGAAATACTTGTTTTATGATTTTATCCCGGCGTTTTCACGAAAAATTTACGGCGCGGACTCGAACTGCGCCTTTCTTATTTTTTTCTTCTAACTTTTTTAATAGGAAACGCAATTAAAAAAAATAGATGGTTCAAAGAGTGGAGAGGAAGGGAATAATACAGGAAAGAAAGGAAAGAAAAGGGAAAAAAGATTATTATTGGAAACAATTCCTTCAAAGTATCTCAACCTATCCTGGCTGAAAACATTGCTGGAAGGTTCAAATAATTAAGAATTCACAAAATACAGGATTGTTATAATAAAAATTATACAACTCGGAAGGCCCCAGAGGTTTTATGGCTCCAAAAGAAGCAGAATTTTAGGAGGAGATAGTGCAACGAATGCTCTCTGGGAAAACGAGGAAAAGGGAAAAGAAAAAAATATCTACATTTTCGCAAAAAGTGGCGAAAATTTAAATTTTTCATTCGCTATCGCCATTATTTAAGGCGACTCCAGGGGACTTTCCGACTTTTTTCTCATTGCTGAAGACAAATTGAATAGTTCACTTGAGAGTTCTTTTCTTTTTAGTTTAACTAAAAACACTGCCGAAATTTTATTAAAATCTATTCTCGTCCAAAATACCATTTTTAAACCAGTTCTTCTTTCTCTTCGGTTTTCATAGAGCTCATCACTTGTACTACATTATAGCGAAATTCTGCTTCGTTTGGAGCCATAGATGTTTGATTATAATATCCTTGTATTTTACACACCCATGCGAGAGACAATTGCTGATCATTTGAAAAAGCAAGGGTTCCGAATCCAAACCGCAGAGATTATTCTTCTCTCGACTTTTTTCTTTAATTGCACAAGGTGGCTATTTTTGCGTTTCGTAGGAAAGTGAAGAAACCGAATATTCAATTTGGACACCATCCTTTCGACTGACTAGATCCAAAATTGGATAAGATCTACAATTTTGAATCCGAAATTGGATAAATATCTACAATTTTGGTGACTAGACAACATACCGAATCTCATTTATCTAACTAGTGGCGTTTTTCAGTTATAGCATTCGTAAGCTCACGAATAGACGGACAGACAGACAGTCAACCCGCTGAAGGATTTGGTCCGAAATTCGGATTAAATAAACAATTCTAGCCGTAAAACCATACACCAAATCCATTTGGCTCACTGCATTTTAAAGTAACCTACTTCACATGCACATGGACCGGCAGATAGACTTTTCGTGGACGGATTTCATTCAAAATTCCATAGATGTCTACAATTTTTGCGTAAAGGCCAAATACCATTTTTCTACTTTGTTTAGTTTAAGAGTTATTGAGTTCAGAGACCAACCAACAGACAGAGAGACATAATTCCAGAAATGACTTTTTTCCAGACACTGAAGAATAATGAAAATCTCCAGGTTAAATTCTTTGATGATTACAATACTTTCACTTTGCATAATTCGTGTATGTGAAAACAAAATTTGATAGAAATTAAAGGGAAACTAAAGTGAGAGGGATTAAGTAAAGGGAGGTCAAAAAAAGTGCCGAAATCAGATTGTTTTTCATTAATTTTAAAATTTCTCTTGATCTGCAAAGCATTGACGATCTTTCAATTCCAGAGAAAAACCTAATGATTTAGACCGACAGTTTATATGCTTTACAAGCTTGAAATATGTTTCCATAAAATTCCCAAAGAATATTCATGGATTGTACGATAAAATCATAAAATCAAGATTAGGGCAAAGTTAAATTTTTTAAAAAATCATGGTCATTAGGACCCCAAGTCACACAAGCATTTTTTTTTGGAATGAAAAGGCGGAATTTTTAGTAAAAAGACCATCGATTCAACTCCTTACTTAGTTTGGATTGTAGCGAAAGGTATCATCTCACAATATCCAAAAAAATAATAATAATAATCTCCTATTAAAAACCAATTGAAGCATTCAGAAATTGAAAATATCAAGAATCTCTGGGGGATATGCCATCAATTCGCTCTGTCGTCATGGTTGAAAGATAGAGGAGAAGACATCGATATTTCACGCATTTACACCCGTATGTTCATCACTCCAACCCTTTTACGTAAATTTTGTTTATACACTAACCCATTATGCCAGATATGCAATCAGGATAACGATATTGAAAACATTCTCCTGAACTGTGACCAAAATAATATTCGCAGAGTGAATCTCTGAGAAAAACTTTATTCTTCTTGAAGCTCTCCATCTTACTAAAAATTCTCTAAAGCATCACTAGGCATCAATAGCATTTACGAGCCTTTCGTCAGACAGTGAAATATTTCAATATTTATTAACTGCAACAGTTTGGAAGTAGGGGAAGAATACGAGAAAAATAAATTTATCAATCTGATATAAACCAATGTACTCATTTCAAAATAAAATCAATTGGAAACAAAACGCTAGTCCAGTGCAGCTTTTTTAAGCAACTTAGATTTTCAGATAAGAAAACATTACAAATTTACTTGATATGAGAAAAAAATCGTTGGAAACCTAACATTTGTAGCTTACAGTTGTTTTTGGATTCCAAAGAATTAAGGAATTTTCAATAATTCTGATAGAAACATCTCATGGTAAATTTAATAAAAGACCATTACTTGTAGAAGATATTTATAACTAACCTATATTGAATAGAAGACCATAAACTTCAAAAAGATGCTCCAAGGAGATTTTCTTTTGAATTCATCAGGAACAAGAATAATTTTCTACAGAATTTCTCAAGATGGCGGAGAAAAGGCGCTTTCCTAGAATAAATCTTAGCAATAATGATTTTGGACATTGTTTAGAATTATGCAAAAAGCATTGTTTAAAGCCGTATCTCTAAAATGATTTGGAACAATAGATTCTCCACTTCTAACAACGCTACGTTTTATCGCAATCAATAATTTAATTTTCAATAGTGCTTTTAATTGTTAAAGCTTTTTGTACTCTTTTTTCAAACGGAGATTGATAGAATAGGCTAATTTTAGAAAATTGAAGCCATCTAACAAACAGGAAACTTATACATGCAAAAAAAGTTGGCAAACTTCTGATTTCTAATTCAGTTAAAATAATGACATTATTTCGGATGCAAATCGGGTTAATTCACATCGGCACAAATTCAGCCATTATATGAAGCTAACAATATTAAACTTGTGGCCATATAAATTTAGGAAAACAAATCGAACGTTTCTTTTGTTGTTGTTATTTCGGTTGCGGAATGCCTTTTCCTTGATGAATTATTTAAATTGGATTATTGGGAATTGGGACATTGGAATATTGGGAATTCGGTCAGGTAATATTCTAAAAAAGAGAATGTAAAATAAACGAATTCATATTTTCTCGTTCAGATGTAATATATCAGTAAAATGTCATTTAAGGGGGAAATTTAGAAAAATCTAGGCTGATAATTACAGGGAAAAAAGAGAAAAAATTTTCACATACATTTCCAAACATTTGAACTAAAAAGGTTTGTCTTCGAAAACATTAATTTAGTTAGAAAATGCTATGTTATACTGACCATCGAGGATATAAATATAGATTACTTACCTTTTTATTAAAAAAAACGGACTTTCAATACTTTATATACTTCGGGATTTTTTTTTCTTTGCATTGACATTGGTGTTTTCTTGCTTAATAAATTATTGCTAAGATTTGGCGAACTGTGCTAAATTTGGCGGGTTTTTTCTGTGGATCGGTTCAAGTATCCAAGATTATATAAATCAGGGAAACAGTTAAAATTTTTGAATTTGTGAATAGTTACATAGTCCTTGCCATCTACTGACTTGAAAAATAAAATAATTTTGTTCCTCGCTTTACCACTGAGCCGGAGTACAATATTTACCAAACTTGTTAGAAACTCTAACAGGCAGAATCCTCTTCCCTTCATATTCTAGCGCGCGTAATCTACGAGATATTAGAAAATCCCTTAACATCTTAGTCTTTTGCGAGTTCATTGATTTATGGGGTCGTTCCGTATCTGCTAGAACGATTTGGATTATAACAAAACGACAAAATATGTTGTGATTCTTAAACTTAACCACAATGAATTTAAGACTCGTATGCAATTCAAGCAGTGGCGACGAATAAGGGGGGGAAGGGGGGTTGCTCCCCTACTTTTCTGGGAAAAATTAATTTTTTATTTCTTTTTAGCTGTTTAAACTAGGAATTACAAAAAGCAATAGAATTCGGGAAAGCTAGAAAATTTTGTGATTTACCACCTATACTCCCGGGTACTTTAAATATCAGTAAATTTATTGCCCCCTCACATTTTTTCACCCAATCGCCGCTACTGAATTCAAGATCAAATTCGATCTCCAGTCAAATAAAGGTATTAATAAAAAAAAAGAGTTTGAGGTTTTATTTTTTTAAAATTTATTTTTCTTGGAATTGAATTAAGATATTCGACGTTATTGATTATATTATGTATCTGCATTGCGATATTAACCAAGTCGTTTGCACCTCCATTTTTGGGGTTTAAAAGGCAACTGTAATTTGGAGAAAATATCTAATTTCTACTGAAACATTTCAGTGGTGCATTTGCTCTTAGAAAAAATGTTGGTGTTTATCAAATATCTTCTTAAAAGTATTTTGATATTCTTAAACTAAATGAGAGCGCTTGAAACCAAGAATGCTGTAAGCTAATTCAGAGAAAGTCGTGAAAACCGTGAGAAACACCGTGTGAAGAATTAATTACAAAACCAATAAAATTCATAATAAATAACATCCGTATTGTTTCTTTGCTCTATTTGGAGATGAGCGACTTAATAAGGCCTTGACATACTTAATATACATATTAGATTTAAATATCGAATACGTTAAGAAGTCACATTGTTACATTAACAGCCCATATTTTTCCTTGGCGCTGTGGTGTCAATGGGGCAACTTAGTGTACCCTGGCGAAACAGAAATACAGGATTCTACTAAATGAGGTCTAATTTGGCGTGAAGCCTGGAAGCAGATATTACCTTATTCATTGGCGATGATGCCGGTCCTAGCTGTCTACGTGCACTCAATTGTATGACTCGAAAACAAGGTACTGCGCCGTCGCTAAATTAGCACTCCCTTGGCCAGCCGTTTCAATGGAAATCATCATAATGGTCTTAACCCTCATGTATCTTATACCAAATTTGACAGGTTATCGCTTGAAAAAGTCCAGTTTGGCAAAAATTTGGCGATGATACCGTGTTTTCGAGTTCATTCCAGTTATTATTGGCTATATATACTTTTGGGATCGTTCAAGTTTCTACTTTTTAATACCGAAAATTAAAATTGAAATTTCAAATATATACACATATGATGGCAATTATTGTAAACTATCAGCTTAGAAAACTTTCACGAAAATGGAAATAATATTGACAGATCTTATTTAGTTACAGTACTTGACTCTGAACAAAATTATACTTACGAATGTTTTCGAAATCTTTTATGATGGATTCCCTTTTAGTATCAGAACCGTTCAACTGAAATAAAATGACAAAATATTTCAATTGCTTTCTAAAATTTCTTAAGAGCACTTTGTTTTCACTGCTTATCTAACAAAATCAGAACAAAAAATGACGAAAAACAATAATCTGGCTTTGATTGTTTAGATGGCAACAATATTCTTCTTACTATTGAAATGTTTGTGTGTTGATCCAAACAAACACGAAACAAAGCATTCCTAAAGATATTTATTACTTTCTCGTATGTGAAGTATACAAAGAGAAAGTATTGTAATCGTCAAAAAAAATTCGAACTCGAGATTTTGACGAATCTCCACGTTTTAGACCTCCCCGATTGCCGAAAAACACAATTTTGGAATTATGTCTGTCTGTCTGTGAACACGATAACTCAAAAACTATTAAAGCTAGAGGGATTAAATTTTGTATGTGATCTTCAGACATGATTTGTAGGTTTCTGTCAAATTTTGGACAAAATTCGTCCAAGTTAAGTCGGTCTCTCCGTCTCTCCATGTTCATGAGAACACGATAACTCAAAAACTTAAATAGCTAGAGCGATTAAATTTGATACACAGTTTTATTATTGTTATGAAACAATGAGTATAACAATAAGCAGTGATCCTATTATTTATAACAATTAATGTTTTAAAACGCATTTTACGGCTCATAACCTTCGTAAACTTGGCGCTATTTTACTGACTTGGCGAATTTTATCATGAAATATTTAGCTTTCCTCATAGAAAATGTCAAATTAAATGAATACCAAACTACAACTTCCTTGTGAATACATATTAGTGCTTCATTGCATGCGTCATCAAAGTGTATAATTCAGATATTTCGTAAAATATCTAGCTATTTTAAGCGGAAAACAGACGAAATTAACTTAAGTCTGTAACAAATTCATGATTTTTTTCTCTACAATTCCACTAGTTACTGCATAATTTTGCTAATGATTCACAGTTACATTGTAGAATAAAATCCATTCTTTCTAATTGTAAGCAAAGAATTGATTTTGCTTTTCGTATCAACCTTATTTGGTAAAAAATTGTGCAGATATCCAGAATCAGCAGAAGAAGTCCCAATTTTTGACTATTTGCTCCGGATTCATTCTGATTTCTAATTATTAGTAAGTAGCTAATAATAATCAAATGACTTTCTCTTGTGTTCACCCCATATGACGCATTTTGTGCTTCACAGTAGAGCAATACACAGAAGTTCGCGATAAATAAGACTAGCAATTATAATGTATTATAAGTTAAAATAAAATAGCAGAAAATAA
>BGPR01001031.1:218610-328024 GCA_013235015.1 Araneus ventricosus | reverse complement strand
ATTGACTTTAAAATAAGGTTATCAATTCCATCAACACCAGGTGCCTTCCCATTTGGAAGCGATTTTATTACGTTGGTAATTTCACCTTCTGTAAAAGGAACATCGTCTGGGATTTTTGTATTTGTTGATAGGAGCGGGATTGTCGATGTTGGGTAGGGAAATATTTTTTCCAATGTTTCTTCTGCTATTTTCCTCATACCACCTTCGGGAGAATTGCCCTGCAGCACTGTTAGCTGTGTGGGTAACACTACTTTCCTAAAAGCACTTTTGTAGTGTTTACCGTATGGGTTCTTTGCAGATGAGCATACATTTTTCCAACCAATTGTTTTACTGGATCTAATCTTGCCCATGTATTTTGTTCTCTCTGCCTTGAAGAAACGGAATCTTGCTTGTCGTTCATCAGCCCCTGACCTTTGTGCTCTCCTTCTCAATGCAATCAATCTCTTCTTCTCAGATTCCAGGTTTGCAGTCCACCAAGTTGGATTCGATATCAATTTATGTTGCCTTATTTTAAATGAGTAATTACATGCCGAAATAATTTCTTGTTGGAGGGTTTCAGCTATTGAGTTTAGGACCTCTGGTGTGCTGCATAATGAGATCTTTTCCTCTAGTTTTGGTACTCTTGTCCTGAATGACTCCGTGAATTTTTGAAAATTTCCATGGAGAGTTTTGTATCTTTTTAATTTGAAACTTGTGATATTCGTATTTAGCTTTATTTGAATGTACTGGTGATCACTGTTCGTGATATCCTCCAATACTTCCCATGTTGATATCTTATTAATTAATTGATGTGAACAGATGGATAGGTCCGGCCAACCTTTGGAGCCATTGTAATTCAGATGAGTTGGTGGAGCATCAGATGTGTTTGAAATAAAAAGATTATTTGCTAATACGAAATCCAAAATCTTTTGACCTCTCGGGTCTTCATTGCTGTATCCCCAGAAGGAGTGATGGCCATTGAGATCAGCACAGATTATAAAATTTTCTTTCTTAATGGCCACTAAAAGTGACTGAAGTTCTTCCAATGTCCTTTCTATATTCTCCTGTGGCGAGGAGTATGCAGAAATGATTGTTATCGGAAAATTGTCCGTATGTACCTTGATCGCTATTGCATTTGTCTTTTTTTCCATAATAATCGGGTTATTAATGTTCGATGGGGAAAGGATGGCCGCTTTTTTGCTTTGAGAAGAAAATGCATTCCAACCCTGAGGGATACCCTGAATCTCGTCCTTGTGTACATAAGGTTCTTGGATACAGACAAAGGATGATTGATATTTTGCAACCGCATTTTGTAAGCTGTTTGAGGCAGCTTTTGTTTTTCCCAAGTTGATCTGAAGAAGTTTTAGCTGATCCGAGGATATTAATTGGGAGTTTAATGCTGAACTAAAATTGTTTTGAATAAACACTGTCGAAACGTTCGTTTTTTGTGCCATTAATAGTCCCTTGTTTCTCTATAAGTTTTTATATTTTTAAGGTATGTTGAACAAAAATGTGATGAGGTTGGATGGTCGGTCCTGAACTTACTTCCTTTTCTTCTATTTTCATCGTTACAGTTTATGCAACATGCAACTGTTGCTCTACACTGTGATGTTTGGTGTCTATTACCACAGAAGCCACAGAATGGTTTTATATTCTTGCAATTGTTAACTAGATGACCATACGCTTGGCATCTCTGGCATTTCTTGATATGGAAAAACTCCCTGACATTGTGCATGCTCCAATTGATGGGGAGCTTTTTAATCATTGAAATTTTTTGGAATTCATCTGAGGGGGTTTCAAAGACCCAGTGAGATGTTCCCTCAGTACGACCTCTAAGTTTGAATCTAAGTTTTATATCGTTTTCTATTCCAGTACGGTGTCTGAGTGCATCCTGTATTTCCTCGTTTGTGGTTTGATCCGGGATACCATATATTATGATACTCGGATGTCTCTTTTTAGGTTTGCGCGCTGTTATGAGTTTGTTGAGAGATTCAGTGTTCGCTATCTTATCCAAAATTGCCTGTGCATCCCCTTCTTTTTTACAGGTTATCGCAATGCCATTATTGCGTACTGGTTTGATGTTAGATAGGTTGACTTCATTACAGGATAGTTCTTCACGAAGAAGGTGTTCAAGTCCCTTCTTTTCCATTTTTTGATTTCCATCGTCGTATAATTCCTTGTGGTATAAAAGGATTGTTGGTTGGTTTGGGCGTTTATGGATGATTTCTTTGCCTTTCTTTAATGCTGTTGCATATGTTGGCGTTTGTACTTCTACCATTACTTCAGTTGTTGGCAGTACTGGTTGTTGTGTTGATGGTGTTTGAATTGTTTGGATTCCCTGCTCTTTTGACTCCCACGAAGTTGAGCAGCTGAAATCTTTCATTACTTTTACCTTTTGCTTTGCTGCTGGTAAGTGGTATTTAAACTCAATTGCGTCAATTAATTTGTTAGCCCTATGGGATAAATCCATTTTTAAAGAAGCTCTAAACTTAGAGCCGCCTTGGTCTGTGGTTGTTGATGTCCCTCCATTAATTATCGACTTGAGCTCTACAATTAGTTCGGAAAATGATGCATCCTCATAGTTGTACATATCTATGGAGACAACTGAAGAGGATGTAGAAATTTCTGAGGATGTTGAGTTCGATCTTTCTCTAGATGGATGTGACGTTGAATTGTCTGCATCATTTATTTGTTGTTTTTTCTTAGATTTCCCCATTGTTTGGACACGTAAGTTCGTAATACACTATAAGTCAGTAATACAATGTGTAATGTTAACCCCAGAGCAGACCAGGGCAGTTACCCCACACAATCCCCAAACCCGCACACACCATGCAGAAAAAAAAGTATTAAAGAAAACAAAAGGAAGAAAAAAGAGCTGGGTGGTGATGGCAAAGAGACCATGTGCAAATCGTGAAAGGGAAAGAGGAAACTAGAAGGGGTGAAAATAGCATAGAATTAAGAGGGACAACTGTATACAAAGAATGGGGACCCTAGTGCCAATAGGAAAGAAGATAGAGGCTAAAGTAATTCCCATGTTAAAAAACCATTAATAAAAAACGTGCATGTTTTGATGAGTTAATTTTAAAGTAATTTTGCTAATTACTTGATGAAAAATAGGATTTAAGAGAAGAAATTAGGAAATGTTATTGATGCGGTACTAAGCAACCTTGGTACCAAAAATGAAAGCCCTAGGGCTAAAAATAATGAAGAAAACGAAGAAAAAGGAAAAAGTGAAAAGGGGGGAAAAACTGACGATTAAAATTTAGAAAAAATTTGATGCAGAGGTAAATGAGGGGAGGACCTAATTACAAAATTTGGAAGACCCCTTGATAATTGTCAATTAATTACAAAAGAAAAAGCAAAAACTAATCATGTAAAACTGCTATCAAAAAATACAACTATTAAAAGAAATGCACACGGTTGCTATGGGAACAGAGCTAACAAATAAGGGAAATTTAATATGAAAGAATGAGGGGGAAGAAATAATTTTATGCCCCTCATTAGGATAAAAACAATATCAATTAAGAAAATAATAAAAGAACATTTCTAATCACCATAGTATGTCCTTCAGGCTGCCATCCAGACCAGAGGGGGGAAGGAAAATCTAATATTTTGAGAAAATGAGTTGCCAGAAGCCCTTAGGAATTAGTTTTAGAAAATATTTGCCAAAGCCAGATATTAATAAATTTTATAATCAATATTTAATCGCTGATGATGATGTATGCTAATATTTGAAAATATACTTTTTGAAATGAGTGGCAACAACGGATGTTCTAATTTTAGAGGAAGTGTGGCGCCTCCCTGTCTAGGCCAAACAACAACCCTCAGAGCACAACATGGCTGACAGAAAAAATGGCTGATTTTAATACAATAATTATTAAATGAAATAATTTAAGAATACAAAACACTATGGAAGAACATGTTT
Organism: Araneus ventricosus; assembly: GCA_013235015.1. NCBI lineage: Eukaryota > Metazoa > Arthropoda > Arachnida > Araneae > Araneidae > Araneus > Araneus ventricosus. Next base: position 324,120 of record BGPR01001031.1, on the reverse strand, counting down.
AAAACAAGCTGAGAAATAGGTAATTATACTTAAAGAAAGGAAATTTTAAATAGAAGCAAAATGTGCCAAATGCCACCCAAAAAGAAACTTGGTGTATAAATTAACAGCAATTAAAAAGTTGAATAATTAACATGTAAAATTGCTCGAGCTATCATTACCCGTTTCATTCCCAATACTTCGCGTTTACAACAGAAAACAGAGCAGGGGCTTCATTTAGAGGACTTTTAAAAAAATTATTAAAAATAGAAAGAAAAATGTTAGAAGGATGAAATTTGTTTTAAATTAAAGAAAAAAGTTCAAATAATAATGAGGAAGTTTCAAGTTAACATTTAAGAAAATAATACAACTTAAAAAGAAATTTTGAAAAAGAGGTTTACTATTCTGTCCAAAAAAGAGACAAAATTTACGCTAAGAGGGATTCTCTTTTGGTAAGCAACTACCGAAAAAATGCTAGTACATGAAAAATTTAAAAAATGTACTAATTTGCAAAGGATAAACTTGTTGCTGTAAAAACGTTTAAGAGAAAAAGAAAGAGGAACAAAAGATATAGAGTTGCGAACACAAAGGTAGAAAGGAACACGGAAGTCAAGCTCGAGCACACAAAATTTTTTCAATAAATCATAATAAATCAACAAAAAATAGTACAGACAAACTAAAAATATATAAACACTCTACATGGTGTGCACATTAAGCCAGAGAAAGTTTCAGGGCACTTACCCTGGCCAACTCCGCGTGAATTAGCCGGACATCTTAGGTTGTAGCTTGACCAGCGAAAAAATATCCAAGTGAGACGTTAGAAATACCGGAAATTTGATACGTGTAATCCAATTTTGATACAAAAGTTGATGAACACCTTCAATGGCACTAGCACACACTAAAATAATAGAAATAGGACAAGCGGTTGCAAAGTTATTGCTGAAATTGTGTTGATTTTGGCGGAGCGACGAGAAACACCACACTCGGCTTTAATAAAGAGCTCCTTATCCGATATACTACCACAATATAACGGTGAAATGAAGCTGATGGTCCCTGACGGCCTAATGCCTATCATACCTTTTAAAGTATTTGTGTTTTTGTAGAAACTGAAGGTCATTTGCTGTTCTGCTGGACAGTTAGGTTTCTGTATTGGAAACTCAGTACAGTCAACAATGACTCTACAGTCTCTGTTTTCAAAATAGAACCGCCTTGCCATTGACTCAACAACTTTTGATTTCGAGGGAAATATATGTAACAGTTTAAGCTTTTCATAAAGAACTGTCGTTACGAAAGTAAAATATCTTGAATCTGTCGCATCAGAAATTTCAAACAAAACAGATAAAAATTCATTTGAAATTCCAGTTCTTAATTTTAAAAGAAACAGGAAAAAAAGATCAACAGGTCGCTTACAGAAATTTCCCGTTTGAAGGTCCTCTTCAACATTCAAAAAAGAATAAATGCAAGAAAACTTTTTTATTGTGAAACCTGTTGGTGCCTTCATCTTAGTGTCCTTCGATATATTCTCTGGGATGAAGGCCTTTTTTCCAAGGGAATTTTGCAATTCTTTAAGCTCATCTTTTAGCTTATTCATCCTGTCCATAACATCGGAAAAAAAGAGTGCATTCCACTGTAATCAGAATTTATGCAAGTTCTTTCAATAATTAATTCTTTTATATTTACATATTAAATTTCTAAACATGTATTTATTATATACCATATTAATTTTTCAACTTTAATGACACTTTTAATAAATTAGTTCAACTATATTACCTGGATTTCAGGCATATTTCCCAAAGTATTCACTAGATGAATAAATTATTAAGACATTTATCTACTAATTTTAAGATAGGAGTGACAAATTTTGCTACGGTTGTTTGTTTACTTTCATCAATAAAATACAGATTTTGATTTTGGGAAAACAAACATAAAGTAATAATTGTATTAAAATTTTCCAAACGATATTCTAAACGATTATTAATTTTATTAAACTTTTGTCAAGTAAATGAGAAGTGCACTCACTGTTTTGTTCCGTCTGGCTGCATATTGTTTCCATCTGTTGCTGATGATGGCAAACCGACTTTTGGTATCTGCTTTGGAGACGATAATAGGAACAGCTTCTTGCTTCAACAACCTGCTTCTTGGAAGTGTTATGGAACTAGAAGGCATAAAACCTTGTCTTTCAATATTCTTCAACCAAACTTAAAAAAACGTTTTATCTCGGCTAACAGTTTTGGCTTTAGCATTAGAGCATCCGACCCATAATACTTCCTCTTCGTAGCGCGGCGGAAGTTGTTAACTGCAGACCTATCGGCAAAAGTGGTGCGGATTAGGCTTAGATGACATGCGCAGCTTCGGCCATTTTGAGTAGACACGAGACCGTGAATTGACTCCATTAAAAGACGAAAAGTATCAATATTAACAACAGGTGAATAAGATTCTAAATAATCTACGTTTTTAATTTGATTAAATCCAGTCGCAACCAATCGAGCTTTAAATTTTGGAGTTTTTGAGTCCTCTTTAATTGCGTAAATCCATTTACTTTTAACAATCTTAGTATTACCAGGCTTATCAAGCAATCCCCAGATTTTATGTTTATTTAAGGATTTTATCTCATCCTCCATTGCAGTTTTCCAATTAGGCCAATTTGGGTTTGACTGAGCTTCAAAATAATCCTTAGAAATTTCAACAATATTCGCGTTTTTCATTTCTTTTAATCGTCCAGACCTTCTAACACCACGATTTAATAAGTCTTGTTCAATTTCAAGAATACGTTTTTGGTTTAACTTTTCAGATCTCTCTTTTGTCGAACCTAGTGGGCGGCCAATTTTGGAATCAATCTCATCTAGAGATGTATCAGCAGACCCAGGATTGCTAGCCAAATGCACAGGTTTAGCATTAAGTTTAACGTTAACATCCTCATTATTAATTAAAGTATCAACTTCCCACAAATTTTCAGGGGAATTATTTAGATATTTACAACTTTTTACACTCTCATTAAACTTAACAGCTCTTTCTTCAATTACGCGTTTTTGCTCGATATCATAAATTATCTAAATCTTTCTTATCTTTCTCTCGCATAACCCAACATTATTCCACGTTTGCCTGGCATCTGGAATTTTTTCCGCTTTGACTTTAGGGACATGAAAATAAGCTAGACTTCCAAAAACTTTAAGATAACTAAGTTTAGGAGTTTTACCTTCACAAATTTCAATAGGTAATTTAGCTTTTCCTTTACGGGGTGTCAAATTTGATACATGCTACTATAGGCTACTGCTTCAGCCCAAAAATTCAATGGTAAGTTACTTTCATAGAGAGCAATTCTAGCTCGCTCAACAGTTACCCTTATGGCGCGCTCAGCTTTACGATTACTTTCAGCATTATAGCGTATAGTTTTTTCGTGCATAATACCAAATTTATTCAAATATACTGTCATTTCTTTATTAAGAAATTCTAGACAATTATCGGTCCGTAAACGCTTAATACGTTTATCACGCAAGTTTTCATACTTTGCTTTAACCTTCCAGCGGGCGCGCCTACGCAAATTTTACGACATATCATGCATCTTATTACATATATATAAGATCATGCTTTATTGAAGGTGAAGTGTAGTCCATTTTGGTCATGGAAGAGACAATATTTGGCTTAATCTTCTTTTATTCAGGCATTGAGGATATTAGGTTATTTGTTCAGAGGTAAAGGATTCAGATTTTACGTAGTTCCGTGACCAGTATTCAAAAGGTTACGCCTGAGCGGGGCGTTGTTGTTGTACGCTTACATGCTGGCGTGAAAAAGGGCAGATAGGAATGCGCACAAAGTTTAAGTACCCAGATAAGGGAATTTCCCCGGAAAAGACAAGTGACTCGAAAAGAAAGTTGTAGTGCGCTTATTACGATAGAAGTAGAAGTAATTAAAATGAGGTGTCGTTAAAAGTGATTTAAGAATTCAAGAAGTTAAAAAATTAAAATATCACATATATATATATCGTATTGTTTTACAAAAATAAATGCAACTTTTATTTATGTTATCTGTATTTATTAGCTTAATAGTAAACAAAGATTTTATAAATAAGAATTGCATTTAAATTTATAAAAGAACGATATAAATATGTAATACGATGCACAATGCAAGTATCTCTTGCATACGCGCACTCGCTGGAAGGTTCAACTTTTCAAGTGTACTTAACACTTCAGTTTTACTCCTCAAGAAAAAACTAAAATAAATTCCTGAATAGTCATCTACAATTATTAAGAAATATTTAGAACCTCCCAATGATTCTATATGTACAGGACCACAAAGGTCAGCATGAATTAATTCCAATACATCATTACTTTGATTATTAGTAATAGGAGGGTGAAATTTCCTCATAATTTTACCTAGGTTGCGTGAATCACACTGAAAATTAGAATTTAAGTTAAAATCTATTACTGACTTCATCTGTAGCATATATTGTTGATTTAAATGACACAATCTTTTATGCCAGATTTCATATGAATCATTAGGATTTTCTACTAAGTTACATTCAGTATTATATTCAGTTAAAGCAGGGATGGGCAAACTTTTTCGGTCGCGGGCAAAAAATCGAAAAAAAAAAGTTTGGCGGGCCAAGATAAATTTTCCTAAAATTTTAAAAACAATATACAAGTATTACAATTTAAATATGTTAATGAGATGAATGAAATTGCGATTTTATTTTTAAAAGTTCCTTATATTGAGGTTCGAAGTGAGATGTACTGATTCTAAGGAACGAGGCTAAATGCTCATCTGTCAGTCTACTTCTGAAATAAATCTTTCTAAGGTTCATAGTTGAAAACACTTGTTCACATATATAAGATGAAGCAAACATAGCACTGATTTTCTGGGCGTGAGATATTAAATTTGGGAAACTTACTTTCGATAATGATTTGTAAAACTCTAACTTTGGCATATTTAGAAACGACTGCTTGAGATGATTGTTAGATTGCAACTCAATTAATTCAAGCTGCAAATCTGACTTCACTGCTTCACAATTTACGTTGAAAGGCAATTTAAAAATATCCAATTCTGTTTGAATGGCACTGAAATCTTGAAATCTGAGTTCGAACTCAAAATGCAGTTTTTTCAAGCCATCTTCATAATTCTTAAGCTTCTCTTCATTTACTGAGGGTATTGAATTTAACCTCGAGAAATGAGACAAGTCATTCTTAGCTAGCTGCCCAGCAAACAGATTAAGTTTTAGTTTAAAAGCTTTGAGATGGGCCCAGATATCGTCAATAAATTGATTTTTCCCTTGCATCTTGACATTCAAGTTGTTCATATGACAAAGAAGATCTATGAAAAATGCAAAGTCCGAAAGCCATTCTGTATCTTCTAACATTTCGCACTCCTCAGAACACTGCTTCTCATGGAAGAACGACACAATGTCGTCTTTCAGCTGCCAAACGTGCTCGAAAACACATCCTGCACTAAGCCACCTTACTTTCGTGTAATACAGTACATCAGAGAGTTCAGATTGCACGGACTGAAGAAAATCTCGAAATTGCCTGTGAGTAAGCCCACGAGATCGAATAGTATTTACAAGCTTCACGACTAAATCAAGCACGGGTTTCATATTCAATGCAGATTTACACAGAGCATCTTGATGTATAACACAATGTAGAAAAACAGCATTGTTCCCGGGATAGTTTTGATTAAAGAATCCAAGAAATCCAGATTTTTTCCCTGTCATATTTGGTGCTCCATCGGTCGTAATATTACATATATTTGTTATAGGCACTTTCAAAGTTAAACGCCCTTCCTGAAATTCACGAAAAATATCATATCCCTTTGTAGTTCCCTTTAAAGAACGCATGCACGCCAGTTCCTCGGTAATTTCAAAGTTCTCATCAACACCTCTTATAAATAATACTAATTGAGCAGTATCATTTATATCAGTGCTTTCATCCATAGCTATGGAGCAAAATTTAAATTGGCCAATCTTTTACTCTAATTGTGATGTCAAATTTTTATCGATGGCTCCGATTCTAGAAGTCACCGTTTTTCGAGATAAGCTTACAGTGTGAAAATTATTTTTCTTGTCTGGACATAAAACATCACAAACTTGGAGCAAGCATTGTTTAACGAACTCCCCATCACTGAGAGCATTATTATTTTTAGCAATATTGTATGCTACAATGTAACTCTCATGTGTAGCTGCTTCTTGGATAGTGTTTACCTTCTAGAAACAATTTTGTCGGCTTGATAATTTTTTACAAAGACTTTCTACATTTTGTTTTCTTTCATATTCGGACATTGCTTCGTAATTGGAATTCTTATGCTTAGATGTGAAATGACGGGAAATGTTATATTCTTTGAAGACTGCTACAGCTTCATTGCTAACAAAGAACTTCCGCTTTTAACACTTTACCGATTGAAAGCTGTCTGTTTATTGATAGCTTCTATAGAATATGCACTGCGAGTAATGTACAGAAACACATCGTTGCGATGTGGTTGAATGTGAAGAACAGAATGATTTTCAACAGAAATGGAACCGGAAATACCATCAATAAATCAAATAAAAAAGAACATTACAACCAGAGGGCGCGAGCGAAAGGCAGACGCACTGGCGCCAACACTGTCTGTGCTTGCTATTTCCGTCGATTTATGTTTTGTAGAACAAAAATAGAGAAAGTAAAAAGATCATCAGCCCTTTGAAAAAAAGGAAGAAAAAAATAATATTTAAACAAAGTAGAAAAGGATATGGATATATAATATATAAATCATATTTTCTTTTAATTTCCGTCGGACGGCAAATTAAAATTCTATCCGCGGGCCGGATAAAACCTTCCGGCGGGCCGAAGTTGGCCCGCGGCCGTAGTTTGCCCATGTCTGAGTTAAAGGCTTCAAATCTATTTCAAAATGATTATTTCGCTTAAATGCTTTTGTTACAACATTACCATGTTTATCAATTATTAGCATAGAGTCAACTTTAAAACACACCTAAATCCTTTCGACATTAATGTTGTTAAAGAAATCAAATTGTATCTTAACTCTGGTACATAAATTACATTTTCAATTTTGATTTCATTTCCTATATATATTTTTAGCTTTAACATTACCTATACCAAAAGACTTAAGAGATTAGAGTCTTTACCTGCTAAAAACACTTCACTAGCAGATGAAACAAAGTTCTAGAACCAAATTCTTTCCTTCACCATATGTGTAGATGCTCCACTGTCTAAAATCAACACATTCTTAATTGACGTCTCCTTTACTTCTGAAGATAAAGTCAAGGTCTCCAAGTCCTTATTTTTCCTCTACAAGTTATAGAACCTTGATTTCTTTTGTGCCTCGATTCGTTTCCGAATAAAACAATCTTTCATAACATGATTGGGTTTACGGCAGAAATAACACACTCGCTTTTGTCGTTGTCTTCTAACAGCTGTGAATGCCAAATCCGGGTTCAAAACTTCAGCTGGCATTCCTACATTATTTTGTAGAGTTTCTTCTTCATGTAGTTTCTAGAAGTTCATCAATGGATTTTTCACGTTGAGTCTTCAATATTTCACGGATATTAGCATATTTTCCTGTCAACCCTCTCACCACATAGAAGGCCAATTCTCTTTCAGTCACATCAAGACCAAGAGATGCACATTTTGTTGCCAAACTTCTTGCTCTGGCAATATATTCACGTATCTTCTCCTTTTCACAAAGTCGTAGATTGCGTAGCTCGTTCCCTGCATCTATTTTCCTATCTTCAGCATGTCCAGTAAAGTTAGATTTAAGGGTCTATTCTGGTACCCCCGGTTGGGTTGGGTTCCGCACATTAACAACGGAACCCACCCCAACTCCCAACCCAACCGGGGGTACCAGAATAGACCCCTTAATTTTCCCCACAAAGTTTTAGCATTATCCTCACTGGCATATTGCAAGGCCTGTTCATCAGACAGAGACAGCTTTATATACGAGACTGCATCCTCATTTTTCGTAGTCCAATCACTTAGTGCTTTACCTTCCAAACCTATGGGTTTTTCGCTTTCAATCACCGAGAAAAGTCTTTTTAAAGAAAGTGCGGCTTTCATCTTTAAAGCCCAAATAAAGTAGTTGGAACCTGTCAGTTCTGGTACAGTAAGCTTTTCCATGCTTGAGTATTAGCTTTCCCAGTTTCATACAGAGAGAACAATTTTCAAACAGGAGCTTATTAATTTAATCCTTTAACCACGCTAATCTGCTACCACATGAAGGCGTGGGAATGGAATACAAGTCTAATTCATAAAATCGCATTTATTAAAAAACATGATGATAATACGACGCACCACTTAGGCTTTCACACAGACAGGCAATACGATTCACACAGGTAACACATCGCTGTATACTACAACTCGTAAGCATACCACAACAGAACTGAACTACAAGTGAACTAAAAAACGTTTCGGAGAGGAAGAGGGTTAAATACAAGCGAGCGAAACGACAGCGCCAATCAGCAATGCTGAATTTGCATAAACTGCTATCTTTCGCCAACGCTTGCATCCAACACGTGTACACCCAGTACACCGAGAGATAAGTGCGATTCCAATAGTATAACCCTTTATACTTGTCATGCTTCTGTTTTACCAACAGCTCTGCGAGATATCCGCATAGGTGATATCCATGGAAGAGTATGTGCTGACACTGGTGCCACTCGCTCCATTGCTAGTGAGTTAATGCTCAACTTGCTCCGAGAACGAGGAGTTGATTTCCAGAAGATAGAAGTTACGATGGCTTTGGCAGATGGCAGCCATGGAAGCTTACACTGCCCTGGTGTCCATTGACATTGAAGGAAGATCTGTGCTCATTGAAATGCTGGCTTAACCAAAAGCAAAAAGCAACCGAACACTCTCGGGTACTGACTTTTTGGAAAAGTCTGGTATTGTTCTAGACCTCAAGAACAAAAGATGGTATTTTAGTGACAAGCCTCATCACAAGATATGTTTCAAGGAAGACCTTGATGTAAATTCTCTACAGACTGCTGGGAGCATTATAGCCAACAGTTACCACTTTTGTGAAGATGAAGGTACACCTCTCACCCCAGAGTAAAGAGAGAAGATGAGCTACCTGCTCGAAAAATTTGACATTATTTTCCAGCCAAGAGAAGACCTTACCTCTTATGTGAAACACCACATAAATACTGAAAAGTGTCCACCAGTTTCTGTACCCCCGTACAGAATGTCGCCTATGAAAAAATTAACTCTTAAGGAAGGAGATAGAAGACCTCCTAGAAAAGGATGTGATTGAAGAATGCGAGTCCGCCTATGAGGCTCCTGTGGTTTTGATCCCAAAACCGGATGGAAAAACACGTTTATGTATAGACTATCGCAAGCTAAATGAAATCAGAGTTCCTGATTTGCACCCACTCCCCAGAATGGATGATCTACTCCAAAGTGCAAAGCACACGACCTTTATGTCAACTATCGATTTAAAGTCAGGATACCACCAGATCAACGTTCATCCTGCTGATAGGGACAAAACTGCTTTTCTTTGCCTCTTTGGAACATTCCGATTTAAGAGAATGCCTTTTGGTCTCCGGGATGCCCCTGCTACGTTCCAGAGACTAATGGACATGTTCTGGCGAAACTTGCCTGCCATGGCATATCTAGACGACATCATTGTGTTATCACCCACCTTTGATCAACACCTCCTGGATCTGGAGACAGTTTTCCTGAAACTGAAAGACTATAAGCTTCAGGCCAATCGCAGCAAGTGCCACTTTGCTTGTTCTCGTGTGAAGTATCTTGGACTTTGGATCGTCGCGTGGAATTGAAATCGATTCTGATAAAGTATCAGCGGTACAGAAAATTCCACCTCCTAGAAATGTGAAACAAGTGCAATCCTTTTTGCAAACATGTTCTTGGTAACGAAAATTCATACCTAAGTTCTCAGAAATTGCTCGCCCTCTGATTAACCTTACAAAGACAAAAACAGTTTGGGCTTGGAGTAAAAGTGAACAAAATGCTTTCACCACCCTGAAGAATTGCTTGGTCTCACCTCCCATTTTGGGCCAAGCGGACTTTACAAAACTTTTTGTACTCCGGACTGATGCTAGTAACTATGCCTCTGGCGCTGTTCTTCTCCAAGGTCCTGACATGGAAGGGCATCCTATAGAATATACCAGAAAACTGTTAAATTCTGCTGAAAGAAATTATTCAACTGCAGAACGAGAAGCCCTTGCGGTCGTCTGGCCATTGAACAAATTTAGAGGTTATATAGAAGGTTCCAAAATCACAGTAGCATCTGACCACCAGTCCCTCAAGTAGCTAATGAAATTGAAATCACCCTTTGGAAGGTTAGCCCGTTGGGTATTACAACTATAATCTTTTAATCTAAATCTGAAGTACATGACTGGAAAATTCAATGTAGTCGCAGACATGCTGTCTCGGTTGGACTATGATCAAGAAATACCTTCTTGTGAAGAGAATACAGTTTCCATAGACTTCCCTTCGCCCATGGAGATAAGAGAAGAACAGCTAAAAGATGAAGATCTCCGAAAAATCATCCATTGCTTCGAGAATGATGATAAAGACATTAACCATGCCAATTGGTTAGAAAGAGGGTATCTCATGAATCAGGGCGTACTGTATAGATATTCCCATGACTCTGAAAGTGAAGAAGCTCAGTTGGTTGTTCCTTCCAAAGGAAAGGACAAGATCTTCAAGGAACACCATGATTCTTCTAATGTTGCGCATTATGGTTCAGATGGAACTTAACAAAGAATAGCAAAACGTTATTTCTGGATCGGTGCGAGGAAGTTCATAACCAACTATGTCAAAAACTGTCTTGATTGTGCCCGATTCAAAGCCTCAAACCAAAGCCCTGCTGGGTTGTTACAACTTGGATCTTCATTGTTGAAAACGTTACCACTATATGGGTAGAACTTTTTTGCCCTGCCAAATGCAACTGCAAGAGAGTGTGCAACTGTGCTTATGGAAGAAGTTTTCCTCAGATTTGAGTTACCTAGACGAGTCATCAGCGACAACGGTACCCAATTTGTCTCCGCTGTTATGCAACAACTGTGTTACCTTCTGAAAATCCACCAATCATTTATTCCGATATACCATCCTGAAGCAAATCCTGTCGAAAGAAAAAGCCGTGTCTTGCTATCCAGGTGGAAGACCAACATGACTCTTGGTGTGAAAAACTCCCCTCCATCAGATTTGCCAAGTGTTGCTCGACTGGTCAAACCTTCGTAACTTTTGGAAGAGAACTTCGCACAGTCTACGAGGTTCAAAATGACCTACGAAGTGTTATCTTAAAAGACGCATTTGTACTTGCAGTTTTCACTTTTCATAGAACTCTGAGGTTGTGTCACAACCACTAATCGCATGAACGAAAAGAATGGATTTCTTTCCATTCGATCACAAGATTAGAATTCTGCAGATCTTTAGAGCTATAGAACCTATCTTTGACTTTACCCTTACCCTCTTTCAACATGAGAATGTCTATATAGTCTGGAGTAAGAGCAGTAAGTAAAACAAGAATATAAACATCTTGGCCAATTGCAACAACTTGTTTCTTAATCTTCTCATATGTCTCTATAGTGGTTTTCACAATATGTATATCAGCATCATCTGTTGCTACAAACGTGCATATGCATACGTTCTCCAAGTGGCTAGCATGTTTGCGAATTGAAACGCTCCTTATTTGCAAGATTGATTAGAAATTGTCTCTGAGGGTCAAGGAGAACTGTGCTTTCATTAAAAATTATTTCTCTTGAGGTACGCTTCATCCTTCGCCTTTGGCGTTCAATAACCTTTGTGTTAACACTGCTTTCGGTATATCCGTCAAAAACAACTGTTACTTCAACGCCGTAATGCCTCTTGATATAAGACATATATGTGGTGTAAACATCACCGAAAGTATCTTGCTTTGGCCATACTACACGATGAATAAGAGAGCCTCCATCAAGAACGAAGTAAAGGTTGTCAGTGTTACCAACTGGTCTCTCTGGAACTGTATCTAAGATATTATAAAACATGGCCAACAAGAGGCTACATATAATTAGAATATTTATGAAAATAATTTATTGCAATTAAAAAAAATAAGCAATGTTAATTATTAGAACTACAATTCTGATTTTCAATTTTTTTTGTAACTTCTGTTGTTACCCTTTATCTCTAAAATAAGACATTAGTTATGTTTTTAACATATGTAGTTACCGAGATATAGAGGATATCCCATACAACGTTTTTTGTGGCGTTTTGGCGTGTGAATCAAATTCCTTCCTGAGACCCCAATGGGAGGAACGTAGTCCTAAGTTTAAAAAATAATTAAAAACGTGTTTATTACCAATTTTTATAGCAAGAAAGTAAACATTTATGAAAACGAAAAGAGAGAACGCCATTTACTCTCGTTCGTTACGCCACTGTATGCATTCATTTTTGATCCAGGGTAACATGACATTCGGAGATGCTGAAGAATTCCTTGAAATTTTTGTTTTGAATAATAAAGCTTTAATTTCATTCTACAAACCTGAAATTTTGATAATTCGATGCATGCCTCGGACTCGTCAACAAAAGACATCAATGAGTGCTTTGGAATATTATTTTCGTAGTGTCTTCTAATCTTTTTTGGGGGGAATAAAATCAACTAATTCCCAGCATCTTATTCAGGAGGTTCACAGTAGTATAAATGAAAAAAAAAAAAATCCAGCTAAATTAATGCATACATACATTTCTTATCTAAACGAAACTGAGTTATTATCTAAACAACAATTCGTCGACTGCTTTCACTTTCGTTTTCAACAGAAATTTGGTATATTGTTGACAAAGTTGAAAAACTGCCGATCTTGAACTGAAAATGCTAGGAGAGAGCATTTTTTTTTGTCGTCTTGACCAAATCAGATCGGCAATAGTTCTAGACCATCTTTTGATGGCAATTTTTCTTTTTTGATTGCAGATTGAAAGGAACTTTGGAATGAATATAGGGATGTAGCTGAAAATCCCCAAAATCCCTTTTTCAAATCAAATCAAATTCAACTGAAAATTATACTTCAGATTTTATTTTGAAGAGTATGAATTGCATAACTGGTAAAAATAAACAAAACTGCACGACATTTCAAAGCATTTGGTTAAATACAGCATTGGTGCATGCTGATCTCGAAAATTGTTTAAAAATGGCGCTAATACTCTTGATCAAGGAAAAGGATTGATATCAGTGCATCTGCTGGAAAAAATGCAGGACCCAATTTAATAGTTTAACAAAATAAGCAAGAAAATTCATGCATTTAACTTTAATTATGACATTAAAATTTTGCGATGTTTTTAGTTAGATTGTTAATATCAATTCTTTGATCTTAAATCCTAGAATTTTCCAGTGACTGTTCGTGAAATTCAAAAATTAATTTCTTTTCGTTAAATACGTAATTGAGTACATGAGGGAACCTGCAATGATCTGTTCTTTTGTGAAAATGCTGTTGATTAAAAAAAGAATTATACTATTACAGATACTACATTTTTGAATTTCTCTTTACTTTTGTAAAATTTATTATCATCATATATTTATTTTTGCATATATCTTATAGTTTCTTCTTATTATCCAAAAAACTGTTAATAAAACTTTAGATTCAGAAAATTGGTAAATGTTTAAAAAAATTTGTACTTTTGATACAAAATAGTCAGTTTCCATTTTCGTCTTCTTCGCCCAAGAAACGTAAAATACTGGGCGTAAATATAGATTTTTGTTTCTATATTTAAACATAGCCTCTTCCACTGACGTCTTTTGTTTGTGTGATTAGTGTATATCTTTTTGCTTAGACATATATATCGTTTCTTTAAGCTTTTTACTTTGTCGTGATCTCTCTCTAGGCAGCGAAGCGATCGTGTTCGCGAGTGTACGGTAATGGGAAATAAGCTGAGGATGTTAGTCCTGTGACTTGTTTAAATTCCTCTTTAACTAGTATTCTCTCAATGAGCGTTAGTTCGACGCAATTTCTGTAAGAGCTTTTCATTGTTTACTCCTTCTAAACATCCGAGAATAAAGACATGGATTAAAATTGAAGAGAATCTTCCCGATCGTATTTTCGATTGTGTGTAACCAAAGTCGATAGCTAGGCTGTGTAGGCCGGCGGTAACCGGCATTAGGCCTAATGTCATGGGTTGTTTCGGAGGTTCCAGCTCCAAGGGCGATGCCGAAGAAGATAAAAGGAGGAAAGAAGCAAATAAGAAAATTGAAAGACAGATTCAAAAAGATAAACAGATATACAGGGCAACTCATAGACTTCTTTTACTAGGTTTGTACATACCAAATAAAAATTTGCTACTTTGTATATGCATCCTATACAAACCGAGCCATTCGTTTAGTAGTGAAGGTCATTCGATTTTGCTCTTTACTCAACTCTAAAGTGATAATATCTTTTTATTTGTATTTAGTACCAATCTTTTAAATTCAACACAGAGTGAATATTGTAAAAATTATGTAAATCTGTTTTAAGGGGTGTATTATTCATCCCTAAACCCAACCCAAACGACAGTCAGTTGATAGGATACATCAACAATTGTTGAATATTGGCGAAATACTTTCTAATATTGGATGGGGAATCGTATATTTTGATCATATTACCTACAGACTTAAATAACTAAATAGGTTAAATTTATATTTCAAGTCGAATTAAGAATTTGCAGACGTTAGGCTTACGCTTTCACTGATGTGACACTGACTGATGAAATTTATTTTTTACCTTGATGGTTAGATAAAGTCTCATTACATGACTAATTCAAAACTTTGGGTTAAAAAAAAATTTTTCTAAATTTTTAAGAGATTATGAATGAACCTCAAGTGAAATTTTATTTGTTTGCAGTGTCCTATATAACATATTAATATGCTCATGTTCTAAGTCAGTTTGGAAAAGTCTTAACATCGTTTTATGCGATTTCCTTCCATATTTATTTATAAATTGTACCATGGTTTTTTCTGTTTCAGTTGGAAAATCGGTATTTAGCTTACCTTTTCATTTTTCTTCTATTAAAACATAGAGAAGTTAAAATATAAGCTTTTTAAGTACCTATATACAGTGAATATAATTTGTATCTGAAGTAACAAAACATCAGAATGGTCCTAAATTATTTCCAATATACATATTTTAGTAAAAAATTGGTTAATCATGATTTTTTTGTGGTAAAAAAAAAAAAAAATACAAATTCTAATTTACATATGAAGTTTTAAAGAAATGCACATTTTTTACCAATTTATTTACTTGTAACTAATGTTTAATTTTCAATATTTAAATCGCCTTCTTATTGAAGATTATATTAGGGAATTTTAGACATATCTTATTTAGCAATCAATGTATTAAGTTTTTCAGCTTAAAATTATTTCTACAGTGAAAGAAACCATGATTCCTTTTATTATTTATTTGTTTAAACAGTTGTAGGTATGTTAATTTTTCTGATTCAGTGCCTTTGATTAAGCTATTCTATTCCTCTTGTTAATCATCACATTGTAAGAAAGTTAAGAATATTTAGTTATAGGTACAATTGTAAAATACTATGTTAAGGCAGTAGATTTCTTCTATTTGTTAATAATTCTAATTACCCTAGTATGTGTTTAAATATATGTAGCTAAAATCATCTTAACAAATAAGTAATAGCTAAATATTCAAGAAATATATTTCTCTCTTTTTTTTTAACAATCTGATTTATTATTTAAACATTTAGGAATTAATTACTTTTATGTATGTTAGTTGCAGTTTTTGTCACTAATGCATTAAATTTCTTATAGTGCTCAGACTCAGTTTGATATTTAAAAACAATGAAGTGATTGATATTTTCATGAAGTAATTTCTATTAAAAGTTGGGACTTACCAGTTTTCTTTCAATTAAAAGTTGGTAATTACCAATTTTCTTTCTATTAAAAGTTGATATTTACCAGTTTTCGTTCTATTAAAAGTTTGTATTTACCAGTGTTAATTTTTTGTTCTTTTCTAAGGTTTGTTTCATCTGTTGCTTAACTGAATCTCATTCTTAAATTATATATAAAGTTAATCTGTATTTTTAAAAAATTTACTTCTTTGAAATTTTTTATCATTAATTTGTTTTTAAATCCGAAATTTGTTACTGTTCTTGTTGCAAAGTAATTCTTAGAGCGATAATTTGTACCACTAAAAAGAAACAAATAAATCACTGAGGTCCCAAACTTATGATTTTGATCCTTACAGCGTAATGAATATTTTCTTTCATGTAATCTAGATTTACTTTGAAGTGGCTTCGTGATTAAGTATTATTTTCCTCTTTAAAGAAACTTTGAGACTGAAAAAATGTCTCATAGAGACTATTCTATTTGGAAACTCATCAAGAGTTATTTCCCTATGGTTTTACTCTCATCTCTCCTATAGGTTGATTGAAATGTGTCCTTGCTTGTGTTGGAGTTGAAATTATTCATAATTTCTCACCAATACGGACTGTTTTATGAAAGATTTGTTGTTAATTACTTTTAAAGATTAAGACAATATTAAAAACTCAAAATTAATATTTAATTTTGAAGTATAATCTGTCTAAAATAATATTATGTACCTTGTAATTTGCTCCCGAAATATGTCCATAGAATATTTGATTAAAGTTGTATTAGTAGTGTGGGTATGATGTTAACATAACTTTTAAAAAGATTTATAAGAAGCAGTTACAGAACTTTCTATTGCTAATTATTAATGGTCACTGCTATCTACATCGACATTGTTAATCATATGTTCTGTACTATGCTTTAGAATGTATTTGGAATTACAGAATGTAAAAACGTTACAGAGTAGGATGGTCCCTAAGCCATTAAAAATTGGAATTTAGAATTGATGTGTATGGTTAATGTGACCATACGTCCCGTTTTTAGATAGCCTGTCCCATGGTGCCCAAGCACAGCTTCAGGATTCCCAAATGTCCTGTTTTCAGAAAGAGAGAAACCCACGATAATGATTTCAAAAAAAAAAAAAAAATCCGTAATGTCTAGTAACTCGACGATGATGGGGCATATGCAAAAATGTTGTTCACATACATGTAAGTTGGCCAAAAGCCTGCTAGTTCACATGCATTTCTAAATTTATTACACCACAAAAAAAGTGACAGAATGAAACACTGGAAATGTTTACACTGAAAATCATTGAGCAGAATTGTTCAAAACACTTTAACACCAATCATTTGAACAATGCAAACTTTCGTATAATTATTGAATGATTCTATGTCTTCCTGGCACTAATGCTCGCATAGAAAGAGTCTTTTTTTTTTCTTCTGAAAAAATTTTAGACGAAACTAGAAAACACAGTTACAGGTCACAATTTGTAAAGTAACATTAATTGTGAATTTAAATTTTAAGAAATCCTGCCAAAAATTTTATTCTTTTACTAAATCAACACTAAATGTGCTAAAGCAAAAATGAGTTCTTCAGAAAAATGCAAGATCAGATGAATTATTTATTTTCACATGTTAATTCCTATTGTTTTCATTAATAAATAGAAACTGTAGAAATATGTGATTTCTTGAATTTAATATAGTATTGCCTGAAAAAAAGATGTCCCATTTTGAGGGAAAAAAATAAATGGGCACCTTTTGTATGGTCCGTTCTTTGTTGAAGGGAAAAAAATTCTTTACTAAAATATAAAAAAAAATATTTTCAGTCTTTCTTAATTTTTGCTTAATCCAAACTCATAATTATTTAATTTTCTTTGTTAAATCCTTTCTGAAAATGGGAGGTGGGGATTCCAATGAATTCATATCGTAGTTTTAAATTATTCTTTCATAGCAACTTAGTTGATGATTTAGTTAAAATGATTCGTTTCCAAAATTCATATAAAAAGAAATATCTTTTGAACTAGAACATTAGTATTTTTATAACTATACAGCAATACATGCTAATCAATTTATTATTAAAATTTAACAGATCTGTATGTAAGCTTTCTCTTTTTTCCTTGAGTGATTTTTTTTTATTTATCATATATTTATACTTAATCAGTGATAGATTTTGTTAGCCTATATTATAGTTCCAATTTTGTGCTATAATTGCAATTTTCTGCAACTCATTCACATTAAGATTTATCTGTTCAGCTACTATAAGTTGCCAAAATTTTATGACTGTAAATTGTATTCAACTTGGAAGTTACTGTGATAAGAATTTAAAGTGAAAGGAATTCAATAGATAAAAAGCATATAAAAAAACAAGGGACTCTTAATTCTTATCGCTACTAGTTTCCTCCGTGGAAAGATATTTCAGAAGTCTATTTTAGGTATATAATCTTGATTAAAAAAAACTAAAAATATGTAATTTAATCAGTTTGGTACCTAATTTCATTTTTTGACAACTAGCAATTATATATGTGGCCTGCCTTTGTATATTTCCTGTAAGGCATGTTACTTAAGCGATTTACAAATTACACCCCCGAGTTGTGTTGGATTTTTTATGCTGTTGTTATTATTCTCCTTCCTGTTCTGTTCTAATATCTTTGAAAGTTCATTTAATTTTTTTTTAAATTAGACAATTATAGTACCCAAGAAATTGAAATCTGTAGCCTAGACCAGGAAACCTAGTTGATGCACTATTATTTTCTGTTCTTCATTTTTAGCACTAAGGTGGCTTATTAATATTTATTAATTCGTTTTCTTAAGAATCTATTTCGATACCTAAGTTTTGGCAGCATATTGAAAAAAAGTTATCCTCTTTAAAAGTACATTGCTCAGAGCACTAAGCTTAAGGTATTAAAATAAATAACAGCTTGCAACGTTAAGTAGTTTTGTCTGGGCTTGAATCAAGCTGAGATTCAAAGATGGAATGTTTTAGCATTAAAATTTTAGCTTAAAATCTGAAATGACTTTAAATTACACAAATTGCTTAGAGCAGACTTTGATTTAGCTTTTTTCTTAGAAATCCAGTTAAGTAAATAGTTATCCTATTGTCTTTATTTTCTAAACTTTTGCTATTTATAAAAATTTAATAATAAAAAAAAGGATTTGCTCATTATTATTATCTGTAAAATTAGATTTTAATTTTCATAATTAAGAATTAATTATGTTTACAGTTCATGTCTTAGACCAATAGAAAGTGTTTTTAGGGACCTTTGTTACCCCCATGAAATTAGGATTAAAGTGGATTTACACAAGGCCAATATTGTCTGTTAATAATAGCATTTAGTTGTCCTGTTGGGACAAGAACTTGCTTTTGCACATGTTCGATTTTCTTTCCATGCATGCGTGAACTTATTGTGGAGACTATTGGCCTTGTGTAAACCCTGCTTTATGTGGGAAAATAACTAGATTGCAGATTCACCAAGCAGTTAGATCCCCTCCCCCCACACTTTGAAGCATTGGGAGATGACCAACAATCAGTATTTACTTAATTTTTAAGTATCTAAGAATTAATTGAAATTTTACAAAGTAACATTGCAATAATTTCTGCCTTGATCATAGAATTTTATATTGAAAAATTATTATTTTTTTCATTTTTTATTCAGGTATATTAAAAGTTTTATGATCTTAATTATCTCAAGATTCTTTTTAATCAATCTTTCTTGTTAAATTCAAAAATAATTCTCATAAGTATTTTTATTAAGTTGTGATCTATTGGGATCTTTACTTTTGTATTTGCTATGAATAATTTTTGATTTTTCGTGGCAGATTCTTTAGAAGGCTTTTCTTCCTTTGATTAAATTCTTATGCAATGTCTGTCAATCTGTAATAATTTTTTATAGGTTAAATATTTCTGTCCCTTTCATCTAGATTAATAAGGAATTAAAAGTCAATGTTATTTTTTAAAGATTGTTTTTTAACAATATTTTTATTTCACATTTTAATCAAAATTAGAATGTTGTTCTAATCTGAAAGTATTTGTGAAAATTATAATTTTTTTCCCTTCTTGTATATTACACAATTTAGTTTTTTTTAAAAAAAAAAATACTGAATGTAGGCATTTTTACTATTTCATTTATATTAATTTACTGTATGAATTTGTTTTATTATGTTTTATCCTTTCAACTTTGTTTTAAAGTTTAATGCAATTTTAAACAAGTAAAAACAATATTTCCATTCTGAATTTTTAAAAAAAATGTTGGTTTATTAATTGTGTAATTAACAAAATTACATATCATTCATTATAAATTGCGATATAAATGTTTAAGAATGAGCAGTAATGGATTGGATTTCTGTAGAATACAGAATAGAAAGCTGTCATATTTTATTAAAAACTTGACTATTTGCGACTGTTTTCAGTTTCAGATGACTGCAGTACCGATTCTGGCTAAGTCACCTAAAGAACGTTTTGTTAAGTATAAAAAAGGGCGTAATATTAGTTTTTTCCCTCCTGGAAGCAGTTCTCAAATAACTTTCAGAATTACATGCAGCTAAAATAATAATAAATTACTATGCTTCTATCATCTTGACAATAGCATTGATATTAGATGTGTAGTATTAGATCAGCGGTGTGCAAACCATGGGTCACAAGAAAATTTCTGTGAGTCCCTAAATTCAAAGAAATTTATTTCACAAAAAATATAAGGCTTTTTTACATGAAGTGAGGGGGTCAGAAATTAAAATAGTTTGTGCACCACTGTATTAGATTAAAAGGTAAAGGCTTTATGTGTAGGTTGTTAAATTCATGGTAATCATTGCTCGAGTGCAAGAACTGTATATATTGTACTACACTTTGCTATCTAGTGGGCCAAGGATGTCAAAACAAGCAGTCCATGCTGAATATTTTCAGGGCCCAGCAAACAGAACAGTATATAAAAAAAATTATTAATGAAAATTTCATAGCTTAATTTTTAAAATTCCTAATTATATATAATTAATAATGAACCACAACAGCATTTGCCAGTTCTTCATTTTCTTCATAGATATAAAAATAGTACATAACCATTTGCATACCGAGATATTAGAGATCCAATGCTGTTAAGATTTGAAGGCAAAATCCAGGATAGTTGGGATGTCTGCTTTTTTACAAATATTTGCTAACCAGGTCTGAAAACACTAGAAAATTGGCATATGAAATGCATGTCTGGAACTACATTTTGCTAACAACATCATTGAAGTGAGCTGTTTTCACTTATGAAAGGAAATAAGTTGCCTGTCAGATCAATGATTACTGGCAATCGCCTTGAATCAGTTTTCAGTTTTGAAAGTAGCCTTTGCCAACAAGTTATCCTTCAAAGTAGAAAAGATGGCAGCAGAGAAGAGGTGCCAAATGTTAGCAAGAAAACATTAAGTTGACTGTTGTCTTTGTTCTTTTTTATACTTTGTTTTGAAAGTAAATCTATGTTATTATAAGAATTGAAGCTTTTTTTTGGGGGGGGGAGGTATTTTAGCTGAAAAAAAAGCAAGATCGATCTAAATGGGCAGGTTTAAAGTTTAATTTAAGATTATGAGAACTGTAAATCGTATCTTTTTATGTTTGGTACCCTCATTTGATACCTCGTTTATTTTAATGAAGTTATCTACTTTATAATTAGTCAAGAACGGAAGTGTTCACAATCAGATTCTCACTGTAGTAGAAGTCTTAAATTATTCAAATTGCCATGATCAAATGAATATTAATGGTAAAAAAAAAAATAACCAGCTCAGATTTCTGATTGTTGAAGGTATATGAATTTGGACCTTTTTTTTTTATAAAAAACACAAGCTATACTCTGCCAGCATCCGTGTTCAAGATTGGGGAGAAATTAAAGGGGAAATGTTTTTAATGTGGTGTGAATTGATAAGTTTAGCATAAGATAATTTAATAACTGAAAAATAAAAGATTTTTAAATAACATTTGTAGTATTTTAATAATAACTGATTTTTAATTCATCACCTTTAGAGGCTGCTGTTAAATTTTATTATCTTTGTTTCTTTCATTTTTTAAACAAATTGAGATAGCAAGCAAATCTAAGTGAATTTGAAATTGCATTAATCAGACAAAATTACAGAAAGAATTTTCTCTTGGACCTATCAAATTCTTAAAATCGAACCAGTATATGATAATTAAATGATGCATTCCTCCAAAAATGAAAAATTGTCATTTTCTTTTCCTGTACTGTAGAAAAATATGCAATGAATTGATCTTTTCTTGTTTCATATTTAACTGCAGAATTCCACAAAAGAGTCTTTTCTAAAGTATGCCCCCCCCCCCCTCCAAAAATGACATCTTTGGTATTTTGCTGTTGAGCTAAAAGAAAATATTAGAACTAATCACCTATTATAGTAAATCTTCAGTAGTTTAATTTATTTGAAACCATAAAATAGTTTGATACACATTTTTTTTATATTTTAATTTATTCAAAGGAGCCCTTTTTATTTGTAAATTTTCCATGTGCAGTTCAAAATTAAATGCCCATTTTATTCATAACCACTGCATTAATCTGAACTTTTTATCATATCTTTTTCAGCTTCATTTTGCAGCATTTTACTCCCTCTGTCTAACTTTAATTGTCGATTTAGAATTTTTTTCTTGTCCAAGTTTATAATGCAATTTTCAAAAAATCAATCAATCCATTATTTTTTTTTGAATGTCAGGAAGCAAACAAAATCAAATTTATTGGTTTTAATTTGCATATTAAGCCTATTAATTAAATATATATCAATTATATGTGATGTCTTGAGTACCAATTTTAAATTGCAAAATATTGCTGAAGGGAGTTAACTATTTCTTCCTTAACTGTCTTTTACTTTCCTCGAGGCAAATGGTAATGATTATTCCATCAGGTTTCATTCCTTCCTACAATTTTCATAATTTACACAAGTAACATTGCAAAAATTATAAATAAACTTGTTCAAGAAATGAGAAAACAAATTTTAATATGGAGACTTAATTTGCCATTTTCAATTAGGAAATGTGGCATTTTTACATACATATGTTAAAAGATGCACTGTCATCTATCTAAGCTGAGTTTTTCCAAATTTGACTTTTTTTACTTTTTATTTTATGTATTCTTTTTTTTTTTCTTGCTTTTTTTTTCATTCTCAACATACGTTTTCTAAGTGTTCAGAAAGAGTGAAATCTTTAATTTGTTTATATCTGTCAGCGCTCTTGCCTTATGCCACAAGACCCTAGGGGGCCTCAAAATCTGTTTGATATACATCATCGCAATGATAAATCAATGGCGAATTTAAGACATAGGGGAAGGGCCTCAAAACAATTTTACGCCAATGGCCTCATGTTATCAAAATCGGACACTGGTCCTCCCCCTTCTTTTTAATAGTTATTTTAAAAAAAATTAGAAATTAATAGTGGAAATGTTTGTCTGTGCTTTCTTTTTACCAAGAAGTGATTCAATCGCATACTCAATATCAATATTTTAATTGTTTTTATGCATAAAATTAATTTCTTTGATAATGCAGACAGACAATATGCTTATTCTTTTTTTTAAACATCTCCTTTCAAGAAGTTGAATGTGATCATTTTGGTTTGTTGCATTTTAGTCAAACTTCTGAACTGCATTCAGTGAGTGGTCCATATCATTGAGAATTTCTCATTTGTAGTAGCTCTTTCTGCTCAGTCAGTTATTCAGTTAAATAAATTCAATGCTTTCTCTGTATGATAAACATACACATTTCCAATTTATTTGAATACATCATGATCAGGGTTGCGGTGATTTAAATCAGTTGATTAAAATCACTGATTTAAATCGCGATTTAAATCAACTGATTTTTTTTAAAAAAATCACTGATTTAAATCACTTTATTTTAAATATCAAGTTAATCTGCTTTAATGAAATAAAATTGTTCTTGTATCTTTAAGTAGTGATTTTAAAATATTTTTAAATGTATATTTAAAGAAAGAATATATAGAACATAAAAAAAATATTTCATCGAATTGATGTAACTAGAGTACTTTCCGTATCTTTATTTTTGAGAATGCACGCAAATTAGATTTTAACCCTTTGCGGCGCAAGGCAATAATTTTTTTGAAATATGATGAGAAAACATCATGAATGGGTTTAGTTTATTGTCTAGACATAGAATCTACAAAAAAATGTTTTTTAAAAAACTTGCTTCATTTCAGGGGGGGGGGGGGTCACCCGAAAGGGTCACCTCCTCATGAGAACCCCCTTAGATAAAGCCACCTTGATACACTCGAAAATTATTGTTGAATCTTACAGAAAATTATAAATTAAAACTTCAAGAATATTGGAGCAAAATTTTCGAGTTATTTTGCTAAAATTTTTAAACGTCCAGAACAAAAAAATTTCCTATCTCTGAGTCAAGGAATTTTCCCAAACTTTATCTCTAATAATTCCTATTCTGAAACAAAATTTCATAAGACTGCCATATACATTCTAAAAGGAGTACTATTAGCCCTATCCTAAACCTATTATTTTCCATTTATAGTTGAATTGAACGGTTGAGAAGCGAGTGAAATTAATTAACTGGCACACTTCGAGCAAAGGGTTAAATAAATCTCTAATGAGCAACACAATAAAATGCAAAGTATGAGAGATTCCTTTTTTTATAAAATAAATATTGTGAAAGGATCATGTTCACAAAGAAAGAACATAGTAAAATGCAGTGAGTTTCATTTTAATATTGGAGAAAACTAAATAGTGTTGGGGATAACAAATTTTTATATTGCAATAATGTTCCAATGTAAGATAATTAAGTAATGCATATAAATGCTCCAAAAGATATACAAACATCTACATAGTGCATTTTAAACTATGATCTATTCTTATAAAAGGCAATGTTTGCAAACTTGTGCGCAATGTCCAGACGAATCTATCGCACTTACAGTCATGAAATTCGGCGCACAGGTAGTCCTGATGGTGACTCAATGCACCTTGAAGACTGAATTTAAAATTTTATCTAGAATTTTTTTTTATTTAATGTTTTGGGTCAAATAGATTAGAAGTAGAGAAAGCTTCAAAACTTGTGTTTGTAATGAAACAAATGAACAGCTGAGTAAAATTCCATAACATTCTAACATACAATAATATATCTATAGACAAGAAATGACAATTTTTATTATATTGTTCCTATTTTCCTTAATAAAATTGTCTTATATTTTAAAAGTATATTATTGTTATATTTTAGTTCACAAATATTTTTTAAATAGTTGTTACATTTTAGAATTAAATTTTTTGAATTTGTTTTTTTTTTTAAAGAAAGTATACCTTAATGACTGGTATGTTGTTATATATATATATAAGTCTATGACTGTAACACTCATTGTCTAATATACAAATGTTAAATATATATATAGTTTTTAAAAAAATCATTAAAATCAAAAAAATCTTGATTTAAATCAAAAAAATCCGATTTAAATCAAATAAATCGATTTTTTTGAAAAAAATCAAAAAAATCGACAACCCTGATCATGATGCTTATTTTTCAGTAGAGTGTAAAATGTAATCTTTTGTTCATTGTTAGTTATGCTCAAACATTTATTTGCGAACTAACTGATATTGCTCAGGATGAAAATATTTTCATGTTTTTTACTAATAAAAAATTAACTGTCATAAAACCTTCGTTATGTTTCAGTATTTGTAAGCAGTATTTGAAGTACTTATATCAAAGGCTATGGTTATCACATTTCAAATCGCAACTATGTGGTTGAAACGTCACATGCAATATAAAAAAATCCCCGTCGGCAAGCCGGAAGGCAAAGGCAGATTCCTTTAGTCAGGAGAATATAAGGAAAAGAGCATTTCAACCTCTATTTTCATAAGGATTAGAGCTGCAAGAGTGGAAGAGACTGCAAATGATGAGAACTTTCAAAAAAGGGGTAACAAGTATACATTGAAAGCAGGACCAGGGAAATAGATGGGCTGGTTCATACCTTTTGAAGTTTTAGAATTACCGAAAAGAGGGGAAGAAACCAGTTTTGACGTCACTACATAGACAGGAAGCTTGTGGGGTTAGAGAACGTCCACTGCCGTTTCTTTAATTCTAAGCTATTTTTTCCTGTGTTTTGTGTTACTTGTTATTTTAGTGAAATATTAAGAAAATCTTTCATCTCTTGTAAGTATGCCTACTTGTGCTGTTGCTATGTGCTCAAATTATTACAGAAAAACGAAAGACAAAGGTGTAATATATCATGCTTTCAGTATGTTCGAATCTGAATAAAATTTGGATCTCGAAATGTAAAAGGTAAGATCATATAAATGTAAAATACGCTAGGATATGTATGATGACTTTAGGTCAAGCGATTACATGGATGACATAAGAAATCGCCTACTTAGTTTAAATCAAAATTATAAGAAAAAAAATATTTCAAGTAGAAGTGAGAAAAGGAAAAGAAGTATTTTGCGGGAAACAAAAATCAGATTAAAATATCTAAGATTTTAAAAAAGCATGTGTCACGACAGCTATGGAGTCATTTAAGGGGGTAGCACACTTGCTTATATTTTGTCACCAAGGGAGAGCAAGTATTCGATGGACGGTTTCTCCTTCAATGTCTTCTTCCTTGACCGAAGGGGTTGGACGCCCCTTCTTTATGATCTGACAACCCCAAAAGAAGGGATGACAGTTGCAATGTGTAATTGCCTTTTAGGCGATGCAAATAGTTTTTTTTTTGTGTGTTTGTATTTTTGATGTCCTTTCATTTCCGCGTTGGACTTCGCACTTGTCATTTATTGCTTTTGTCTTCATGGATACCAATATATTTTGGTTTATGCGGAGGCAGATTTAGTGGTGCTGATGATGGGGTGATTTTAAAACAGAAGGAACAAAAAAGAAGAAAAATCTTTAATGTAAAAATGACGTATATAAAATATTTTAATTCACTAAAATCCTCTTACTGTCTGAAACTTTCTAAAGAATTAAAAACGTCAAGAATTAATTATCGTGAATGTGCAGACGACACATAGTATTTGCAAACAAAATCTAAGAAAATATTTTCAATTGTTTTGATTTCTACAACATACAAACAAATTGATGTTTCAGCTTTATTTATATAATTTACCAACATAGTTAAAAGGCAAAGAAAAAAATCCCTAAAGAAATGTATACATAGTAAATAAAAAGATAAAGGTTAGATGCTCCAACTTTTGGAAACTGTACCAGTTTTGGACAAAACTCATCTATTTATCCAGAAATTAGCCACTGATTTGATATTAACCAATAAGATGCATTCCTACACCTTTAACAAACTCTTCTTTAGTAATTTACAATATGATTCATACATTTTTCCTTAACATGTGACTTGTAAGAAAATTAAATGCATGAACATGTATCAAGTACTCATAAGTGTTGCAATCTTTCATTGTCAGACTGTCAGAAATAACTGTTAATTCTAAAATTAATTATCTTTAGAGATTATGAGGGGCTTTTCTTATTTCCTAAAGGGATGCTTTAAGTATTTGCATATAAATTCAGCCCTTAAAAAAAAAGGTACAAGTGTATACACCATGTATAGGGGAGACCAGGGTACAGTGGACCACTTTTGCAAATTTTGAATGTTTATTCTCAAATAACTTTTTTTTTTTTCACTTGAAAAAAATGCATACATATTCTCTACATATTAAGATTTATATTACACTCACTCCATATCTATTAATTATCTATACTTTTTTTAATATTTATTTTTAAGTAACAAGTGACAAAACATTTTTTAATAGCATAAAACAGAGAATGCATCATATTTGTTTATCCATGGCTTCAATGCATACTTATAATGCAAGAAATATGTATCGTGCATTATATACCACTGATGTGATTTACTACTTTCTATTAAAAAACGGAAATTAATTTGAAATATATGATTAATATAATGTAAAACTTCTTGGGCGAGATAGCGAGATAAATTTTATATCAATCAATAGCAAATTTTATTTTACTATTTTAGAGCTATTAAATTTTAAATTAGATCGACAGTTACTTTTTAAATTTAAAATTACTGAAATTTAGGTACTCTAACAAAGAAATAATGCTGTTTAACATCTCTCAGTGTTATGGCGCGAATTTTATTGTTGGTGACGTCAGAGCGTTACCAGATCAGCGAGAGACAAAATTATACCGGATCAGTGAGAAGGCTATTATATTAGTAATTTTTCATTATTGGGATTATTTATAGTTTTTGCTGAATATTTATTAACCAATTACTAGAAAAAAAATTGCATTTTTTCTCATTATAGCTTATCTAAAATTATTTCAGTTTAAATTCCTCTTTTCACCTTTTGCAAAAGCAAAATTTATTTTTTCACGAAAAATTATATAGTTATTTTGCTTATATAGTTATACAAGAAAGCAATGGTAGTTTTGTCTTATTCTTTATGGCTTGTCTAAAAAAGTTGTAGTAAAAAGTCTCTTTCCTTCCCTTCTCCTAAATTTGTGCAAAACTAAAAGTATTGTGCAGTTTAAGTAATATTTCTGAGATTTTATTTCTTTGATATAAATGATGAATTTCATAATAAAATAATTGATTTGATAGAAATATAATTTTGGAAGTTTTATGACATACCATATCTAACTTTTATATCATTGGAAAAAATTCCAAGAATCAAAATATGCATTGTTTGTATTATGTTTAAATGATTTGTAGGAATATATTTAAAGACTTGTAGCATTTTTACAGCTTTATAATGCTTTTTATGATTAGACTATACATGTTAATTAAAAAGAAAAAGAGTCGTGGAAACATTATCCTTCTTATAAAATATTAAAATTTTAATGTAAATTTTAAAATGGAATCAAAATTATGAATGCATTTATTTATTAAGAAATACATTTTTAATTAGTGATAATAAATTTTTAAAATGTGATCTAATTCTCGTTTCCCATGAAATAATGTCAATTTAAACAAAATGAGTGGCTGTATTCTATGTATGAACAAATTAAGTAATGGTAGGAAACTGATGATAACAATTACATTGTGAGGGTGGTTGATTAAGTTTGCCATTACTTAGTGCTTCTCTGTTATTGTCCATACAACTAGTGTGCCTTTTGTGTAGATAAAAATCATAATTATAATAAAATACCAAGCTTAAAATGATTCTGAAGTTAAAAACATTGACTGTAAAGTAAAACATGAATTATTAGAATATGTTAATCAAAATAATTGTAAAAATTGCAAGTTACATAGCAATACTCTTATTTAGCAACCTTTTTTTTTCTCAGTGTTATAATACCTTCTTATATATATACTATTATACTATGTAAGTCAGGTTGACAAATACTTCCTTATTGATAAATCTATCAATATTTTCAGTTGTCAGAGGGTATTAAAATTGAAAGGAACAAGAACTGTTATGAGGTTGCATAACTATTTAATATTATTTGGCTCTGTTTCTTTTTATTTGCTGTTTGTGCACTCTTAATTTTTATGATCATTCAGTATCTAGTATGTAAGCTGTCAAATGAGAGTTTTATATGCAAGAAATGTTTATCATTTTATGCTTCTCTTTCTTAGAATAGCTTGAAAGTTAGGATTCTGTTTTTGTGTTTTTGTGAATGTTTGAATTTAATTATATTTTATTTTACTTAAAAGTCTGTAATCTTCAAGTCAGGTACTCAAAGTAAAAAACAGAGATGGAGGTAAAGAAGAGGTTAAACTCTTCTTATTATGAAATTACATTTTATACTTCAAGTATTCATTGATCACAAGCAGTTATTTTTCAGCATATTAGTTATATTGTTCAGATATATTCATTTGAACATGTTTCAGATTTTGCTATGAGATCTGGATTTTTTTAAAATTTATGCAATTTTTTTTATATATATATAAAAAGCAGTTTTATTAATTCGTATCCATGTTATTGTTTATAATGAGAAATATCTAATGTTTTTGCCATGGACAATTTTATTTTGAACTGTTGTATATTACATAATTATATACGATGATGTTTAAATCTTTTCAAATATTAATATTTAATATATTTCAATTTTTGAAATTAGAATATGAAATTTTCAAAATGTGTTTATTATCTGCGTTGCTATCTTATGTTTACTGAGGAATATTTGTACAGTCCGTCAAAAAAGTATCCAAACACTTCTTATTTCTCATAATCTATACAAATTGAATTCAAGAAAATTATATAATTGAATTTGGGAGAATGTCCTCTTTAAAGATATGTTAACTGTATTTGTATAAAGGGTCATCTAAATATTTATATTTCATTCATCTTCAAATTTTCCAATGGGGACCCCCATTTTTTAATCTTTTAAATGAGTCTACATAATAAAAAATCCCCTGATATAAAATTTGAGGCAAACGAGTTCAAAATAACTGGAGATATAAAAGAAAACCGATTAAGGGCTCTTTCAATATATGCAAACATAAAAAATATGTCACTCTATTAAAACTTTTAATTTAAGCTGTTAACAGGGTAATATTATTGACAAATATTTGGCGTTTTTTAAAGTTTACTGTTAGGAGCAAAGAAACCTTACTAAATAAGAATTCGAGATGCATGATTTTATATGCATGTTTATTTATAAAAAATTCAAACGCAATGAGAATTTTTTACACATTATTTTTTATGCATAAAAAAGCAGTTAAACAATGCAAACTTTTATATGCATAAAATATATTAGTCATTAAATATTTTACATTTTAAAAAGAAGTATAGATATCATTTCTGTTAATGCCCTGTTGCATGGCTTGGAATCAATGAGATTGCTAATTAGATCTCAATCTTTTATTTACTTTCTTATCCATAATGAAACCGTGAATCTATTTATTTTAAGCTACCGACTTATTTTTCTGTATGAAAAACCAAATTGGTAAAAATAATTATTTGGTCTTTAAATATATTGATTATTTTACTAATATGCCAAGAGAATTAGACAAATTTCCTTCTTAATTTTCTGCGGTTAATATTGAATAAAGTAACCTGGAAAAAGAAGAAAAAAAAATTGTGTAGCTGAGAAATGAAATAAAGATGCTTATTTTTGATGTATTCTTCTATTAACTAAAGAAAAATAGTGTAATTTTGCTGAACGGATGCAAAACGATTTTCCACTGAAAAACAGTTTCCACCAAATGATATTTAAAATAATTTGTAAGAATTGTTTAGTTTTAAATTTTTATACTTTTTCACTTTCTACCAGTAATAGTCTTAAATTAAAATAATTAATTTATCACAACCATTTTAAGCTTTTGTTTTATTTTTTTAAAAAGGCATTTTGTCCAAGTCTAATGACACTGCATTATCTACACACAGGGAGTTACTATTTTATTTCATTAATAATGTTTTATTCATTCATACATTTAATAATATATAAATTCATATTTTAAGCAGAATTTTGCTTCTTTACATTTTTATCAATGAAAGATCTTATAAAATATTTCTACAACCAGAAACAACTTTCATTTTTAATTTTAGTGGTTTAACCCCTTTAGCCCTAGCGCCCTAGTATTAGGACACATCTTTATATTACTCTAGATTCCACATTTTTAAGAATTTAAACTTCAAAACCCTAGGTCTTGCTAATTATGCATTCAAATGTAGCAAGATGGTTTTATTTATGCTCAATAATTGGCAGCATAGTCATAACAGAAAAATAATGGAAGCTTCTGACCACCTGCAGTCAAAACGCAAGTGCATGTTTTTTGAGTCCTCAAAAACATTTTATATTTAATCCTCTGCTTTTTGAAAAATTCCATTGTGTAAATCATACTATTTCTGCCTAATTCATTGCTTTTAACATAAAAATAATGAGAAATTGCACTACAAATGAGAATCAAACATTTGTTCTATTAATAGGACATCGGGGCTTAGAGCAAACAACTTGAATTTTTATACTTGTTCTATTATTAGAACACTAGGTGTCTATATTACAAAATTTTTACTTTGTTTTACAGTTAACGATATTACTTCTAAAAAACATTGTGCCGGATGTAAATTTTGCATATTTTACAGTTATTATTCAATTATTAATCATTAAAATTGATGCAAAATTGAAAACGGAGGGACAAGGTAGTTCAGATAAATGTGTTACAGAAGCTGGCAAAATCGCTGTATTGAAATAGTACAGCAATCTTGCGGATGTAGTTAAAAGATATCACTTTTGTTGAAGTTTCCAGGCCTGAAATTGTAATTTTTTACAATGAAAGTATGGGGGAGAATGGACAAGCATGATTTATTAATGTCATTTTGTACCAAATGGCTATAATAGGAGCAAAAAATGAACCCTCTGCATCATCTTTTATTATTTCAATATGTCTATAATAAATTCTTGGTCATGGTTCAAAAGCGATGCAACTTGTTTTGGAATTCCTGAGAAAAACTAAATAGATTTATTGGACTCCACATTTCAAATAGCAGAAGCTCTCTCATTTACAAATCAGTCAGCAGCCCCTACCAAACCCGGATGCCCATCAGGTAATAGCCCTGCTGTGCCACCTCCCAAAAAAAAGTTAAATCTGTCAGACCTTGCAATGTCGTGAGATTTTATGGGATAAACCATACGATTGAAAGACGTTCAAAGCAACAAAGATGCAAATTGAAAGGTTGTACTTTCAAAACTTCATCTTTTTGTGAGAAATGTGAAACATAATTATGTTTTCATACTCAAAGAAATTGTTTCAAATAATTTCATTCAAAATAATTGTCAATTGAACTTAAAATTAAAAAAAAAATTCTTTTTACTTAATTGAAGCCTGGTGTCCTCTTATTAGAACATTTTTTAATTAGTTTGCTAATTGTCAAAAAATTATGATATTTTATATTTATTATATATAATATGTACCCACTCACTGATTTTATATGTCCTGTGCATAATTCAGGGCCGAAGGGGTTAAACATTATGCTACTGGGAAATTTAAGAGGAGTAGAATCTATTACATGTATCGATTTTTCTTTTCGTTTGTTATTCAACTTTACACTTATTCTAAAAAGAAAACAGTTTTTCTTAATCTAAAGTAACATTGGAAGACATGCTTTGTTTTCCGTTTAATTTCAGAATTTTTTTCCCCTGCCCGTGAATCCGTTTGTAAAGTTGAGATGTCCCCTAAAGAAAGCGGAAATCATGCTGTTTTGAGCACTTTTGGTTATTGCTCCATATCTTCCTTGACAGAAATGGTTGAAATTTCAAACAGTGAGGTTTTAGGTCATGCTCCTTCAATTGGTATCAAAATTTTTTTTGTGTTTCTATTAAAGAATGTTTAACTTATAAATTTAAAAATTATAAAATATATTTTCATTTTTAAAAAAATGCAGAACTTTTGTCTGGATTATTAAGTATTTTAATATAAAAAACAGGGATGATATTCTTCCGCTTTTTTATCTTCTCTCAAAATTCCTTTTTTTTCCCCCCGGATTTCCGATTTTTCCCCCTGCAAAAATTTGCTTTTTCTTCCGAAAATTCCGCTTTTACACAAAGAAAAGAAACCTTCCTATCTTCAATTTTTGAAAGACAATTCTGGGAAAATATGCGTGCGGCGTAACTCCACCGGCTAGAAAACCAGCTGATTCATCTTCTACTGACGAATCAACATTATATCAGCAAGCTGTACAAGGATGAACATTCCAACATTCAGTGCCATTCAAAGTATTAAGTACCACCTTCTTGCTGAAAGCAAAACCTCTGTGGCATATTTTGCAGAAAAAATATTTTTTTTTGCATGAATTAAATGAACATGTTAAAAAAAATTAGTTGAAAACTTAAGGTCATCTTGTAGGGCGTACCAAGATGAAGAAATAAAAAAATGGAACAAAAACATTTAAATAAACTACATAAATTAAAAAGAAACTTCTTTAAAAGGAGGCAGCTAAAAAGCTATTGGTAAAAAGCAGAGAATAAGACATTAAAAAAAAAATCTCAAAATAAAAAATAAAACAGATGATTTACCTACGCATTCTGGAGATAATGTAGTCCCGACAACTATGCCAGTAATTAAACAGAGAGATACTAATGAAGACTGTGCAAAAACTTTAGCTTCTACTGAAATGAAACTTGTGGAGGATGCAAACACATCCTCTATTGAAGAAAAATCTGTCAAAGATAGGAGCCCTCCAAAACAAGGGGTGAAGCGTGTTAATGGAGATCTGTTACCAACAAAAGCCACACAAATAAAAAAAAAACGAAAGAAAACCACTTCTTTAACAATTAAGGAAATGTTTCATATAACAATAATGCTAAATGAATCTGTCATTGTAAATGTACAATTTCTCGACCCCTCTTGCTTTATAAGGTGCAAAATCATTGTGCTGTTACTTTTGCAAAAATGTATAAAAATAAAAGAAATAAAACAGAATTCAGTATATGATACAATATTATAATTTATAAAGAGCTAATACACTTTACACAATTGCCTGAAGCAAAATAAATTATTTTTCCTTATTTTTATTTATTTTTTGAGCTAACTTTTATCAAAAGGCTTTTAAATATAATTCTTCTCAGACTTGTGTTGGGTAAATGTTGCATCTCAATGATGTACAGGTGGTAAATATGTTTTAATGTCTACTTGTGTATTTTCTGATGCCCCTGATGATGTGTTAAACTTGTTTGTTAACTTTTAATGTGAATGATTTAATAATTTAATATTCTTTTTCTTATTTATATGTACTGAATTATAAATAAGTTATTTATTATAGTGTAATATTTGCATCATGTTGCATGTTCTGATGTTTTACTTCTATCGCGTATAAATTATGGTACAAATTTTTTGCTCGTGTATGATTTCAGTCTTTCTGCTTTTTTGCCAATCTCATCCCTGAAAAAAATAATTGTTAAATATTTATTATGTTTTGAAATATATTGAAAAAACGGGACTGGCCATTTAACATGAGGAATCCCAAATTTCAATTATTCATAACTCGTCAACTGTTTACTCAAAACTGCAAAATGTTATATGTATTCGAGCTAATTTAATCTGCAGAATCTGGATGTGTATTCGAAATTGGGTGTTGCCCTTTGAAAAAATTGAGTTTGTGGAAATCTAAATATGAAGACGACCCGTTCACGATAAATTATTATATACATTTATAGAGGACACATTTCTACACCCATAAAAATTTACAGTTTTATGGTCTTATAATTAGTATCAGAATAAAGAGAAGTGTTCAGATACTTTTTTGACGGACTGTACAATACTTTTTTTAAGTTAATTGGGGGGGGGGGGGATTGCCAATGCTGTATTTCACAAGTTTAAATGTAACTTTATCTATTTGCTGAGTTGAAAGTTTAAATTTCCATTGTGAATGTTAATCAAAAGTTTAATGCCAGTGTAGATTTCATTATGTAGATCCTTTATATCCTTTTTATACGTATTCACTTTAAACATATATGTGGGATATGTCAGTTACTTTTTGAGTTTATAGGGATATGTAAAGGAAGGGATTGAGTGCCACTCATAAAATAAAAGTTTAATTACATAAGGTAAAAATTTAAGCATAAGATGCTGTTAACTTCAATTCTATATGATATTGTTTAAACTTGAATTAGAAAAATTAGTTGCATTAATGAAGTCTTTTTATTGAGTAACAATTTATTTTACTAATGAATCATGACATGTTTTTCATGATATGATTTCAGATTTTGGCTGTCTGTTTTGTTACTTCCTGTGCACTTTCTGAACCTGCATGTGCAAGGGGTGGGCACAACTTGAAAAATTCTGTTCGGGATAAGACTGATGATACACTAGCCATACTGCTTTGCCTCTGATTAACAGTGACAGCTTGCTTGTATATAAACTGTGCAAAAACTTTTAATGCTTTTTCTCGGAATTGGCTGACTTTCTCTTGTGCTTTCTTATATTAATTAATGAACACCCTCATGTCATACTATTAATATACCTAATCTTATCCGGAACTGAGTTTCCCAAGTCGTGCCCTACCCTTGTTCTTAAACAAATGTATGAAGAGGGGGGAAAAATTATAATATAACTTGTTTATTTTTGAAATTGTTTTTATGAGTATGCCATGATTAGTTCTTTTGCTTAGTTTCTTAATATTTATACAGTATTTTAATTTGCTTTTTGTTTCCCTTTTTGCTAACAGGTGCTGGAGAATCTGGAAAAAGCACAATTGTTAAACAGATGAGGATATTGCATGTGAATGGTTTTAGTGAAGAGTAAGTTGCCTTTTGTTTCATCCTGCATTTTAAAAAGTTGAAATCATCAGAAAAGTTGGAATGATAGAACATTGTAATGCTCAGGTGACCAACTTTTTTATCATGAAAAGGAGGACAGAAATAAATTGAAGAAAAAAGTATCTTAAAAAAAACATTTTATTCCCTGCAACAAAATAATACTGCTTATATTATAATATGATAAATGCATAATAAAAATATTTTATATTGCAATTATGCTTACATGCCTATCGGTTATTATTTAAATTAGTACTAAATGAGATAACAGATCATATCAGCATTGATCAAAATCTTAAATTTACAGATTAGTCTTCAAATATCGAAAAGGAGGGCACTTTTCGAGGGAGGACAGAACTTATAAAAGAACTGTTCTTACTAAAGGAGGGTTATTGGTCACCTTAGTAAAGCTAAAAAAATAAAAATTTCTGAATTATGTTTCAATAAAATGTTTTATTATGGAACCTTGCATACTGCATAAGAATTAATACTTTTTTGGCTTTCTTTAAATATTGAGTATATTTTTTGTTCATTAATTTGATAATTATTTTTAATAAAGAAATCATTTCTAATAAGTCGTTTAGAAAAAGACCAAAATTTTAAAATTACTTTTTCTGAACTACTTAAATGATTCTTAGAATAAAATAATTTCTCACAATGCACTTTATGTTGTCGATGATGCTGAAGTAAATACTACAAATTTATTACATGTTAATTTAAGCTTCTAGGATCTGATAATCTACTGTTATTGGAATATTATTATGTTAAATTAATCAAGGAAGAATTATTTCTTTTGTAACTATGTCAAATTTAGAAGTTTCATTGTTTATAGCCATGGCTCAAGGCATATCAGAAAATCTTTTTAATTGGTATCAAAGCAGTTTTCTTGTAATTTGATATACTGTGCATTAAATGTTAGTTTCATGCCACTGATAATGCTGCTGTCATTTCTTCCTAATTTATTAATTTCTAAGAAAATTGAGCACATGATAGTTTTATAATATGTTAAATCTACTAGCTGTAAACATAAGATGCAGTTTACTTTCAGCAAGTAATTGCGCATAATTTTGACAGTAAATATGTAAAAAAACAAAACCTTGAGTTGCTTATAGGATATAGTTGTAACTGATTACTTGATAGATCCAAACTATTGAGAATTGGATATAGTGCTTGCAGATATAGTTGTAACTATTGGGGAAAATATTCATTAGTATCATTTTTATCTGCCGATTATCTTTTTAAAAAGTTAATGAATTTTTAAATTTCTTTATTTTATTTATTCATAACGTAGACACTTTGATTATTTTTAATGACTTTGTGCATTCTCTCTTCAAATTTAGATGTAACTAGTGTATATTTTTAGTGTGTAAAATTTTTGAGATTATTACGAAATACCAGAAATAAATTCAATTGTCTGATCACTAGGCTTGTTCAAAAATATGTTTGCATAAATGTAAAGAATTCTGAATTTTACAGAGTTAGATCTAGGCTTATTCCCGATTTTTAGTGCTTAGTTAATGTCACTGTCAAATACTATTAAGATGAAGCAGATTTGAAGAGAGGAAAAAATCGATAATGCAAAGGAAGAAAATTATTACTACCTATGTTAAAATAGATTTAGTTCGATAAAGATTATATCAAAAGTGTTACATGTCATGTTACATGTTTCACATTAAATGCATTTAGTTTAGGATGCAATGACGATAAAAAGTCAGATTAATTTCTTTATGGAAGGTTAAGTTTAGATTTTTTAAAAGAATGAAATAAAAAATGTTTAATACAGTATAAATTTAAATACTCACTTTATTTTAAAATACATTCCCAAAATGATAGAAATACAAGGCTTAATACTTTATGAATTCATCAAAACTATTTCAGTTTGTAATTTTCTTTTGCCAACAATATGTCTAATAAATATTTATTTTGAATAATTTCATCATAGGTTTACTATAGATTTTTGTTTTCAACTGCATAGCAAGTATCATACTTAAGCTAAGTAATGAGTTACTACAGATCATTTCAATATCCCGAAACTAGCACTTTTGGACGATTTTACACTGGAAAGGGGTGTTGGGCAATGAGTCAGATGAGTGCATTTCCGGAGTTCTTTGTTAGGTCACGCTAAGTAAAAGATAAACATCTCACCCTCCATTCTTCACATTTCCCATATTTTAGTGAAAATAACTCCGACTGGCGCATGCACAAAAATGTGGAGGGTTTCAGAATCTGAGAATATACTATATTTCTCACCCCCAAAAGTCAATTGAAACTGCAACATTTCCTGACCTTGAGCATCTGGCTATTCATGATGAGTTCTTTATCTTTTTAATATTAATTTGAAATTGTGATGTAAATTGATAAAAATGATTGGCCAAAACATTCATAAAACGTTTTCCCATAATATTAAGTGTTTTCATGTTTTCTATGATAAAAGGAGGTAAGATTGTTTTTCTTGTTAAGAATTTAAGGTTTAACTGAAAAATTTGTTCCAAAATTTCAACTGTCTTGTCAATTTTGCCAACTTTATGATTCATTAGATATCCATTTGCTATTTTGTTGATTCAGGAAAAGACATAAAGGTAAATAAATGATAAATAGGATTCTGTCGAAGTAATTTCTCCTGTGAAATTTTCTTAGTCATTCTATACATTGTGTTTCCTTTAAGAGTATACACTATCTGATCGAAAGTATCCGGACACTTTTGGATTTTCACATTTTTTTAGAATTTCTCCTGAAAGGCTAAACTGACTGCTCTTGAACTTCGGCCATGTAAAGAATATACTCTAACTCACATTTTACATTGAAGTTTCAATCACGAGGGCAATTAGGGAACCGTCTACAAATTGATGAAGACGAAAATTAGTTTGGCCCACCCTGCTTCAAACAAAGCTTATAATGAGATGAAACTTTCAGCAATAGTTATGTTTGATGTGCATAATATTTACACGGATTTTCGTAAATGCAGCACAAATATTTTGGGAAGATATAAAGGTTTTCTTTAAAAATCTCAAATTTTCCAGCCTGTTTTTGGCTTATAACATGCAGAGTTTTCTGTGATATTATATGAAATTTACAAGAAAAATAACAATATGTTAGAGAAGCAGTGTGTAAAAATTTGGGAAAAAAATGAATATTAGAGTAAACATGAGTAGTATAGTAAATAATATTTTACTGTGAATCCGCGAGACATAGCGTGATTTTTCTTTCATAACTTCAAAGCCAGATATGTAGGGCAACTTAGGTAAAAAATCCAGTCAAATATCATTAAGATTTAGAAAGATATCAGCATTGCAGTGAGCAGAATTTTTGCTTCCTCCCAAGCGAAACAAAACAATGAGGGTTTTTCCTCAAATTGATATTTTTTAAACTTAAATTTTCGAATAATTGTATAGAATTTAATGAAGATTAAACATACTGAATACCCAGGCATACTTATAAATAAAATTCATAATGTAAATTGCAGTTCAACGATTACTATTCGAAAATTTAAGTTTAAAAAATATCAATTTGTGGAGAACCCCTCATCGTTTTGTTTCTCTTGGGAGGGAAGCAAAAATTCTGCTCACTGCAATGCTGATATCTTTCTAAATGTTAATGATATTTGACTGGATTTTTTACATAAGTTGCCCTACATATTTGGCTTTGAAGTTATGAAAGAACAATTACTCTGTGTCTTGCGTATGCACAGTAAAATATTATTTACTACAACTTAATATTTTCTCTAATATTCATAATTTTTTTAAATTTTTAGACAATGTTTCTCTCACATATTGTCATTTTTTCTGTACATTTCATATAATATAACAGAAAACTGCATGTTATAAGCTAAAAACAGGTGGGAAAATTTGGGATTTTTTAAGAAAACCTTTATATCTTACCGAATATTTGTTCTGCGTTTACAAAAATTCATGTAAATATTATGTACATCAAACATAACCATTGCTGAAAGTTTCATCTCATTATAAGCTTTCTTTGAAGCAGGTAGGGGGGCAAAATAATTTTCGTCTTCATCAATTTGTAGACGGTCCCCTAAATGCCTTCATGACCGAATCTTCACTGTAGAATGCGAGTTAGTGTCTATTCTTTACATGGTCGAAGTTCAAGGGCAGTCAGTTTAGCCTTTCAAGAGAAATTCTAAAAAATGTGAAAAAATGAAAGTGTCCGGATACTTTTGATCAGATAGTGTATATGTTTCGGGTATATATAGGGTGTCATGGCTTTGGATGATTTTAGATAATTTCAACAGCTGCCTCGAGGAAGATTTGCCAATCAACTGACAACTCAAGTAAGCTACAGCTGTTGATTGGTAAAAAATAATGAATTTCGAAACTAAATAGTTTGGTCAGTTTTATTCGCAGAAAAGTGGAACTTTATTTGTTGAAAATGCTTGAGTGTCTAGAACATTTTACTGAAAATGACTTAACAGGAACTGGGAGAGTATATAAAAATTTAGATTTCATAATTTTTTTAGCAGTAAATTTATTGGCTCAAGCAATATAAATGTAATTCTTTAGGTCTTGTAAAGCATTTTTCCAATTCGAAGTATATACCTCTCTTATGGCTTAGAAATTATCTATTGAGCCATAATTAGAGAGAGAGCCTCTATATATATGTACAGTGGCTCCCAAAAGTGATCGTACACTTACGATTTTCAATCAAATAGGGCTCTATCCATTAATTAGAATTAATATTTCATATTAGGTATTTAATAATAAGATTTATAATCTATTCTTAACAAAACTACATGAAATATTTTAAAAATATAGTAAAACTTTATTTTTAAGAAATCAATAATCAAAAAGTAACAAAAACTGTATCTCGCAAAAGTCTTTGTACACTTTAAAAAAAACCTCTACATATTAGTAAATATTCTAATTTTTCATTAAATTAATATTTAGTACGATATCCTTTAACATCCACAACAGCTTTTAAATGTTTGGGAATAGATTTCACTAGATTTTTTTTTGTAATTTCTGCATCAATGATCTTCCATTCTTCCATCATTATTGTTTTTAGTTTGCTTTTCGTTTTAATATCGTGTTTTCGTACTCTAACTCCAGTTCTCTCCAAATATGTTCTATTGGGTTTAAATCTAGCGACTGAGGTGGTGTTTTCAAATTTTGTGGATAATTATAATAGATACCAGAGGTGAACGTTGAGAGCCGTGTGCTTAGGATCGTTATCTTGATAAAAAAACAAAGTTGTTTCCAATACCCAAATTTTGGGGTGATAATTTTAAATTGTCTCTTAAAATATTTAAATAAAGAACATGATTCATTATGCCATCAATAAATACCAAATTACCTAGTCCTGAGGCTGACATGCACCCCTATACAAGGACACTTCCACCACCATACTTAACTGTTCCAACTAAGTTCTTGGGATTAAATTCCTCATTTTTTCTTCTCCATACCATTATACGTCCATTGGAACCAAAAATGTTAAATTTGCTTTCATCTGCAAATAAGACTTTATTCCAATACGTTTTGGGTTTATTTAACATTGATTTTGCATAAGAAAGCCTAAGCTTTCTGTTTTTTGCACTAACAAAAAATTTTCTATGT
Source organism: Araneus ventricosus (assembly GCA_013235015.1). Lineage (NCBI taxonomy): Eukaryota > Metazoa > Arthropoda > Arachnida > Araneae > Araneidae > Araneus > Araneus ventricosus. The sequence goes on along the minus strand of BGPR01001031.1, from coordinate 282,686 downwards.
GCAGAACGCCCATTTAATCCAGCTGCTCTGTGAACTCGTCGAACAGTTTCAGGTGAAATTGAAGTAGAAAATTTTTCATTAAATTCTGCAAAAACTTTTAAAGCACTCAAACGTGATTTTTCACAAATTTTCTAATTATAAATCTCTGATCACATTTTGTTAACTTTGCCGGTCGACCTTTTCTTACCTTGTTTTTAATCTGATTTTCTGCTTTAAAGTGTTTTATCACAGACTGCACTGTAGAATGGGATAAATTAACAAATTTAGCAATATTCCGAACTGATTTACCACTATTATGATGAAAAATAATCAATTTTGAATGTTGATTGTTGTTTCTTTACGACTACGAGCCATTTTTAAATAATACATAGAATAGTACGGTGTAAGCCAGCAAAAATTAAAGCCAAACGATTTTTTAAATGCCACCACAATGCAAAAATAAAGCAACAGATGATAATTTAAATTACGAATTTATCCGAAAATATTTCGGTGTACAAAGACTTTTGAGAGATAAAGTTTTTGTCAATTTTTCATTATTGATTTCTTAAAAATAAAGTTTTACTATGTTTTTAAATTATTTCATGTAGTTTTGTTAAGAATAGATTATAGATATTATTGAATACCTATTCTGAAATATTAATTTTAATTAAAGGATAGAGCCCTATTTCATTGAAAATCGTAAGTGTACGAACACTTTTGGGAGCAACTGTATATATATGGAAGATATATATTGCATTTACTATTACAGATTTTCTTTGCTAAATGTTAGTCAAATTGGATTTCCAACACACTCACTCACAAATGTTTAAAAAGGACTAAGCTTTAATTTTTATTGCCGAATATCTTATAAAATTTTTGTGTTTTCAAATGTTGCATTTTCTTAAGTTTTTTGAGGAAAAGTAAATGAATTTGTATTGGGCATTAAGCATTTTATTTTTCACTCAATTGCAGCTGAAACATGATATTAATTCTATTTGTTGAACATTGAAATTTAGTGTTTGGTTCAAATGTCTCTATTTTGCACTCATTAGTCTCCTCTTATAGGCTGTATTTATTGAAAGTCAATATTTTCTTTAAGTTATTTTTATTATTGTTGTAAATATCAATACATAATAGTGTAACACTTTTCATGTGTCCCACTTTTTAAAAAGTTATTAGCTTTAATATTTTAATGTAAGGTTAATGACATGTTTTATGATTTTTGATTTTGCTGTTTACTGATTATAAAATTAAAGTGCACAAAAATTAAAGATTTTTGTTTTCAATTTTCCGAAAGGAAACATTAGTTTTCTTTCCTCACTAATTTTTGATGCTTAAGTTGTTTCAATGTGTTTATGCATGTTTTTTAATGAAGCATTAATTAAAAATGTAAGGCTGTTTTTTAAAAATCATAATAATAATATATAATCATAATCATAATAATAATAATAAGGCATTAATAAAAATCATACTGTTTATAAAGAACGAAAATGTATTTAATAAGATTAGTTTAAATTTGAAATTATAATATTTATTTTATATTATTTATTTATAAAATTCCTCGGTTATTGAATTTTATAGCTTCAGCTTTGGTAAGGAAAACAAGAAAAGCTGTATTTCTATTTGTTTTTAAGTTTCTTTATTGAAAAATCTTAATATAAATAAAAGTCATTGTTGGTATGTATGTTCCACATCTCCTCCTAAACCACGGCACTGATTTCAACCACACTTTGCACACTTATTTATCAAGACAAGGGGAAAATTACTGTCAACTTTTCAAAGTGCAAATGTTAATTAAACAGTCAGTTAATTAGAAATTAACTGAAACCATTTTTCCACAGTAACTTAACAGCAAATTTCCCTCAAAAATTATTTTTATACCATCTTAAAGTTGAAATTTTTACCTTTTCAATGATACCAATTTTATGTCTTGTGACAGTTTTTCTTCAATTTTTATTAATTTTTCAAAATTTATTAAATTGTTAATTACCTGCAGACGATTTTGAAATAACGCAAATTTATAGCTACTCTGTTGCTAGGCAACGGTTAGACTTTGAACTAATTTACCTTTATTTCTGAAATATTTGCTTATTTTTATAAATATATCTTAATATAAATAAATGTCAATGTCGGTATGTTTGTATGTATGTTTCTCATCTCCTTATAAACCACTGCACCGTTTAGAACAAAATTTTGCATACTTATTAAGACAAGAGGAAGATACATGTCAACTTTTCAAAGTACAGAAGTTAATTAAACAGTCAGTTAATTAGAAGTTAACCGAAACCGCTTTTCCGCAATAACTTCGGCACAATTTGTTCCACAAAAAATATTTTTATACCATCTTAAAGTTCAAAATTTTTCATTTCCGTTCAATTCGTTGCCCTCATTTAAAAAATTTTTCAAAAATTAAATTGTATATAAAATTTACAATTTGTAACAATTTTTTTTTTTTTTTGGTGAAGAACAAGAATATATAAGAACTGTTGCTATCTCACATTAGAAAAATTCTGGATGAAGACTAATTTTATTATTTTTCTATTCATATTTATTTCAATGCTTTTTCTTAATTAAAAATTTACTATGTAATTAATTGTCCTAAAACATCCGTTAAAATCTTTATTATACTGCAAGATTTATGAACAAAATTTGAAGTACTTATATAACAAATATTAATAACTTATGGAGAAAATTAGCTATCGGCGGTTTTTAAAAATCGTCTGGTTCAATTGATATTCTCATTTTTAATTATAAAACGTTTCAGAAGATAAAAGAATTTTGGGTATTGCAATTTTCTATACAAAAGTAGTTTTTAACATCAAAAATATTAGACATGAAAGTATTTTAATCCTGAGCAACGCCGGGCATAACAGCTAGTATCTTTTATAATTCAATGTGCTTATACAGAAGAATTAAAATTGGTAGTATCTGAAGCAATGTTGTTTAGTTTAGCATGTTAGGTATGGATGTTCACAGCAATTTAGATTTTGAATGATGTGGTTTGTTGGCTGTCTGAAACTTACCAACAAATTCCAATTTATCCTAAAAAACTGAGAATTATTACGAATTTCCTGTTAGTTTATTTTTGGTAGGCATTTAGAGTAGCATTACTATATAGGATGTCCCAAAAGATTTATAAAAGATTCATATGGAAACTAGTCATTGAAAATATGTCTCACTTATGTATGTCTGACCTACCCTTAAAGTTTGTGATTGTCCTTTCAGGACACCCTATATATGGAAGAGAAGGAATGATCGTTGTTATATATATTATTATTTGTTGAATTAATTCTGCAGAAAAGAAAATTGTGAAACCATATACTTAAATAAAGAAAGATTGCTGCAAAAAGTTATGTGCCTGTGATGGTTTGTTGTACAGAGTGCATGGACTCGGAGGTCCAAAGTTTGTAACACTTGACATTTTATTTAAATTAGTTCAGACTAAAAGATTGATTTTAACTTAGAAAAAATTTTAACCTAGAAAAATTTTGGTTATGCTGTAAGGAAATTTTAGGAATATGGATCACCTTGTTTGCCTCTTACATCCACCCGCTCATCTTTCATTCATTCTCACATTCATATATACAGTTACACCAAAAATTATAACAATAATAATAAAAGCAAAAAAAGTTATATTACCTGATGTTTGTACTGGCCTCAGTTTGTCTGCTCATGTCCGGTCTTCGTGGTGACAGTTAGGTTCTTGGCAGTGCAAGGTATGTGTCTTTCCTCATAAGTCCCAGGAAGAAGGACTAATAAAAAGTTAGGTAGTTCAAGTCATTTATTGTGTTTCAGTTCCATTTTTTTAAAAATTGTCGAATTCTCTTATGGATACTACATACATTAAGAAATTGAATGAAATATTACAATAGCTCTTATATAAGATTATTATTAAATTCTGTTCAATAAGCTATTTTTATGTGCAAAATTGGATTGTAGACCATTCCCTACTTAATTTGATCAAAATATTTTTTGTAGCATTTTAATAATATTTATTATTTCCAGGGAACGAAAACAGAAGATAGAAGACATTAAAAAAAATATAAGAGATGCAATATTGGTAAGTATAATAATTTGTCTTCCATACATTGGACCAAATTGTCATTATAACTAGTTTTAAAACAAACAAAAAGCAATGCGCTGAATTAAATAACCTTCAAATCTTTATATTTTAAAATAACCTATATTATTATTTGTATAGTGATATTTTATAAAATTAACACTTTGTTATAATGATGTCTGTATGAATTTCCCCACTTTTTTCCAACTAATAATAATTTTACCTCACAAAGTTTTAATTTCATATTAAGATGCAGTTTTCAGTTTTATGTATTAATTTTTTATAGTTTCATTCTTTTTAATAAAAATTATATTTAATTATAATTTATAGACAATTTCTGGGGCCATGAGCACATTATCCCCTCCAGTACCACTAGAAAATCCTGACAACCAATGGCGAGTGGATTACATTCAAGATGTTGCGAGTAATCCTGATTTTGATTATCCCCCAGTAAGTTCACAATTATTATTAAATTTTTACATTTCTTTGTTAATCCTTTCATTAGTATCTAGAACTTTCTTCTTGCAGTTACTTTCCTTGTTCTTTGCTAAATCTGAAATTGTTATCGGGTTTTAATTTTCTTTAAAAACATTATGAAATCAGTCTATTGAAAGCAGAAATTCGTAGAAAAACAGTTTATTTCTGTGGTGGCAATTGGCATCACAGGCGTTGAAAGGGTTCAGATGTTGTCTGGAGAAATCATCCCTTTACCAAATGTAGAAAAGCAACTTATTAGGGAACTTACAAAAACAACTCTGTAAAATTGACCATTTTGCTTTTAAAAAATTGAGTGAGTTGGAAGAAATGGCAAAGAAAATTACTATTGCAGTTTTCATTTCAATGTGAGCATGTATGAAATTAGTGATGTATTGAATAGTGATTTGGCTGAAACCAAATAACCGTCCAAATTTCGGACCAAGTATGCATTTTTTAGAAACATTTTCTTTTTTGTGTGTAAAATGTTTCAAATTTTAATGAAAAAAATTAAAGATAAATAAGATGATTTTTTAAATATTTTTATATTTAAAAAAAAATGTTAACACCTTGATGTATTTTAGGAAAATTTTTGAAGATTTGCAAATTTAGCAAGAAAATATCTTTCAGCTCCTGCAAATACTGTATACAGTGAGCATTTATTTTCTGAGCTGGTAATATATATATTAAACCAAATGGAAAAGACTTCTGAAAAATTATTGTTCTTGCATCATAACTCCAGGCTTTACAATGATAAATGATGTGTAATATTATTAAATACACTTATGTACTATGCCACTTAAAATTGAGTAAATGTTAAGAGATTTTTTGATAATAAATGTACTGAAATGTAATTCTGCAATATTCTTTGTTAAGTGTATTTAAACGCACATTTTGAAATAATATTATCCTGAATTTATTCAGCCGAATAACTGTTTAGTATTCCACCAGACCCATTATTTGGCAAAAGGACTGAATACCGAATATTTGTTACATCTCTATATGAAATCTGTTTTTGGTTTTTTTTAATATGTCACATACTTACAATATTGTCTAAAATTTTATTGAAAATTTTTTAAAAAGTAGAACATAAATTTTCTTTGTGCTTTTGATAGATAACTTTGAACTCTCTTGCTTAATTATTTTTAGTGCTCTTGTTCTGCAAGAGATATAAATTTAAAAAGAAGGGGGGCGGGGTACATCTGGAAATAACTAGAGATAGTTGAAGTGGTTTACTATTATTTTGTTTTTAAAATCATATTTGTCTTACTATTCCTCTTTTTTCGTAGGAATTCTATGAGCACACTGAAATTTTATGGAAGGATAGAGGTATTCAGCAGACATTTGAGAGATCAAATGAATATCAGTTAATTGACTGTGCAAAGTAGTAAGCATCCATAACTGTTATTTATATATATTCTTTGCTATATTCAGACATGACACATTTCTGCAGAAATGCAGATTTCAGCTTTTTCGGCATAGGATTTTATCATTCTTAATTCTCTTTTATATAATTATTTTGTAATATTTTTAATATCTCGGGCACTTTTTGTATAAATTTATTTATTTTATTGTTCAATTAATCATACTTATTTTACTTCTCGGTATTTATGTTTGGAACGATTCATTATTTATGAAGTTCAGCTTTTTTTTGTTCCAAGCCTATCTCATGTTTGTATATTTTTATTTGCTTATGTGTAATATTTTGTGTATATAATATAAGAATTTCCTAGTGATAAAAATTGGATTTGTATAAGTTTGGAATTTAAAAGTAAAAAACTAAATTTTGCATTAATTTTTTTCACTTACTACTGGCTACTATAGATAAATATTCTTTCAGTTTTAATTCTTGGTACTAGTGTATCTATAATATTGAATCCTATTAGTGTTCTTAGCTTAATTGTTTCAAAATTTTCTTTTAATAAATATTTCTGGCATAAACAGACTGTCATTGTGAAAGATTAATTTACAACTTGTAGCATATGAAAATTTTAAGTGTATTTTGAATTAAGAGGTAAATCCATTGTAATTATCATGTACAGTCAAACGTCGCAAATCCGGACGTCCAAAATCCGGACCTTTTTCATTCTGTACCCCCTCCCTCCAAAAAAAATCATAACTTTTATCTAACAAATCAGCGCCCTGAGTCAGCAGAAACCAGTTGTAACCATCTGAGGAGGGAAAGGATTTAATCACGTTTACAACGATGTGCTACAAAGGTATTCTGGGGGGGGGGGGGACTATTGTAACGAATCACAGAGTTACAATACCTTCCCCTCTCTAGCACTCAAAACGAACTAGTCCAGAATGTCTAGTCCAATCATATTCTATGAGGATTGAGGACGAAGAAAACGTGGATACCGATTTCAACAAATTTCAGATCTCAAAAGAAAAAACTGAAATTTTTGAACTACTTTTGTACGTCAAGTCAAGAGGACACGAAATTTCCGAAAATGACGCCTTTAAAGTACTGCTTTGCAACGATAATGCCCCGACTCTCCGATGCTGAAATATGCAGTATGGTGTTGATGAATTCCAAAACTTTGGTATCCGATATCGAAGAAGAAACACAAGCAGTAGATAAAATGCCAATTGACAGCTTATTGGAAGTGTTGAACACCGCAATAAAAGGACTTGAGTAAAGAGACTTTATATCGGAGTCGGACATAATGGCGATACATAAAATAAAAGGGAAGTTACTTAATCAAAAACCAAAACTAATGAAACAACTCGCTTTAAATACAATGTTTTGTGAAAAAGTTAAAATTAATAAAAAAATAATATTAATTTTGTTTGTAAATCAAAGAAAACAAGTAATAAATAAGGTTTTTAAAAAAATTAAATTGTGTTATGTGTTTTCTGATGTTAAATTCACTTCTTAATATTGAAATGATCTAAGATCCGTAATTATCCCAAATCCGGATTTGCGACGTTCGACTGTATATCTTAGAAATGCTTGGATGTATTGAGTTGAAATAGAAGAATTAGCTCCAATATCTTATTATTAACTGATTTTTAAAAATTTCCTGAAAAGAATATTAATTTCATATTGAATTTTGTTGCATGTCCTTCGCAAACCTCATTCTCAAGGTAAAGCAATTTTATTGTAAAATATGTAATTATAAGTTATTCAATTTGTTAATATTTCTTTAAAGTGTTACAGACAGTGAATAAATTTAAAAATTATTTCCTCTATTCTGCATTGTTCGACTGTTCTCAAAATTTTACACTAATGTCAAAATGACATTCTTATGTGGCGAGTCAGGCTTACCTTTCGAAAGCCAAGGGGTTAAATAATTCTTTCTGGACACAGAATTTTCTACTTTAATGCTTATTTTTCAAAGCTTTAACCTTTTCAAGAAACTTTAATTTTGTTTTCCTCTTTTAGTTTTCTTGATAGGGTGAGTGTTATAAAAAGGAGTGACTACACTCCAACTGAGCAGGTCAGTAAATTTCCACAATAAATTTTTTATAGTTTTTAGAAGAATAGGTGAATTTTACCTAATAGCATTTTGCAGCTTGGTTACCTGATTTATTATTTTTGATATTTCAGGATATTCTTCGATGTCGTGTCTTGACTTCAGGAATATTTGAAACAAAGTTCCAAGTGGATAAAGTCAACTTTCAGTATGTACATTCCTGTCTAATTTCAGTGTAGACGGAGAAAAATTAGAAATTCACAAAAAAATAAAAAGTTGGTTTTTTTTTTTATGTGGGAGGGTATAAGATATTTATCTTTTGCAAATTTTTCCTTTTTAAGATTTGCCATTTCAGAATAATATAACGCTGAATTATTTTGCATTGTTTGATAGCATGGAAATAATTATAACTTCGAGAATTTTTTTCATGTATTTAACTGTAAATGGAAAAGTTAATGTTTGTTGATCATTCTTCATCATCTGTAACATTGTGTGCTGTCAAAGTCATTGATGGATAAATATGCCACAGTTTATCTGTATCTTAATTGGATTAAAATTGTCTCACTGAACGATCTTTAATATTAAAGATAAGTTATAATTTTTTCTAGTATGCTACACGTTTAAAGAAAAAGGAATATCTGAATGTTTGTATGGGGATATCTTGGCATGTTTTACTGAGCTGATGAGATATTTTACCAATTATTTTCTTTAAGACTGCTCCCAATTTCTCTTCAGTTAAAGAAGATTATTCTCTAATGGCAGAGGGTTTAAAAAATGCCTTAAAAGAAGAATATTGAAATATATTTTTAGTTTCAGGACAAATGTATCAAACTGTTACCTCAGATGTATTATGATTATTAAATTCCTTTGCTACTATTGTGAAATATTTTTTGATCATTTAATGATAATGGAATATTTCTTAAATTTTGCCATCCTTATTGTTTCTTGAAGCAAAATTTGCACCTGTAGTAAATGATCTTATGAAAGAGTCCTAAATTGCCTAATTTTGTGATTTGCATCTTTGAAATTGTGTGCAGTTGGCATATTTCTAACATACATTAGCATTTAAATTTTAATTGCTTCTTAACTATTTAATAAATATTCTATAAAATTATTCTGCAAAGAATTTTAGAATATCTTTATATAGTGCTCTATATGTAGAAGATATAATTTTCTGTGTGATTTCATATAGAAATTTCTCCAATTTATATATCAGGTGTGAATTCAGAAGAAATATATATGTAATAATTTTGCTTTAAATTCTAATATTATATTTTAAAGTCTTAATGTATTCATTCCAAAATCACTTTTCTTAAACTACAGTTTCATTTTATTTCCCCCCCGCTGGAGGTATATTAAATCCTGCGTTTTGGCATATTTATTACTAAAAGAATATTCTAATTACTTCTACGTGTCCACATAAATCGCAAAATCATCGACTTGTTGGAACCATACTTTTCCCTAAAACACTTGCGTAATTTAGTAAAAATAGCTAATATTCCCTTCACTTTGATCACGTGTCTATATGTTAAATCCCTACCTGAGAGAATGCAAGGATTTTCTGTTCTCTTTTGACTTGAAACCTTTAACAAAGATGCACGTATGTCAGCCACTCTCCTTAAATATTTGGATAATAAAAGAAAATTAGTTAATAACTCAGCTCTTTAATGACTACAACCACGAAAACATTATTTGTATATATATATGAAAGATCAGGTTTTAAAGGTGAAGTAATCCATATTGTTAAGGAAGAGACAGCAGTTGTTAAATCTTCATTTATTCCATCGTAGACAATAGTATGTTACTTTGCAATATTATACGACTATCCATGACCAGACTTAAAAAAGGTAACGCGCGAAGCAGCGCCACGTTGTTATTCGTTTACATGTTGGGGTTAAAAAGGGCAGATAGGAATGCTCACAAAGTTTAAGTACCCAGAAAAGGGAATTTCCCCGGTAAAGACTCGTGACTCGAAAAGAAAGTTGTAGTGCTCTTATTGCGATGAAAGTAGAAGTAATTAAAATGAGGTGTCGTTAAAAGATTATTTAAGAAAGTTAAAAAATTAAAATATCACATATATATATATATATACATATATATATTTGCAGTGCTATTATTTAAACCATGCTATCATAAAGGTAGAGGTGGAAGAAAAAATATTTGCAAAATTGTATGGATATCTTTTTAGTATGTAATAAAAATGTAATTGATTAACTTAATCTGATTATTAAAGAATCATTTCAATTATGAAATGATTAATCAATCATTAATAGAAGAATGCTTCACTTCTATTCATTCTAACAGTCATTTCATTCTAATTTCTCTGCAGTATTAAAAATCTAACATATTCTTATTTTTTGTGTGGTGCATAATCCTAAACCTCCCCCATACACACATCTATTTTGTGAAGAAATTGAATTGTAGCTAACACAATTTCTACTGTTAATTCATTAACAAAGAAAATAGGTTGTTGCAGTTCTTGTTGATAATTTAAGACAACAAATTAAAGACAATTATTCCTTGCTATAATTGATATTGTTTTGAAATTACCTCTCTTGTATATGTTACTTATTGTTAATAAAATATTCATTCTAACTTGTCAAACCACTTTCCATTCTTCAGTTACAATAAATAATTTATAATTTTATAAATCTTATCAACCCAGACAGTGAAAAGCTGACTGCTGACACTTTCAAGATATCAACAACACCATCAAATAATACTGACATTTTTACTTTTGGGAAGAATTGGAAGTTAAATCTCTGAAAAGTTTCAAAAATTAGAAATGTTCCTGAATCAGTCATTTCACTGTTTTCATGGTCAAATAAGAATTCCCTCCCTATTTCATGAATTCCTATAGTATTAGATGAAAGGAAGTGTCATATAGTGATTAAGAAATTACCACGATTTAAATAATATGGCAAGCATCGAGTTTAATTCTGTGTTATACTGAAAGACAGGCCAAGAAGCTAACAGATTACTCTATGCTTCCGGCGCTGCACCGATGAATGACGTAGTTGGTGTTTCTACGCGTTTTGGGGTTACTTTCTATTAGAATTCGCCAACAACCAGAAGTAGATTTTCTTTGCTTCGTGTGCGCCAACTTTTCGTTCTCAAAGCAAAAAGAGAAAGTTGCTCGGATCGATTTTTTTTTTACTATTACATTGTTTTTAAGTGCATAATTTGTGCATTATTAATTAAAGGAAGCCTGAGAAATATCAATAGTAGACACTTGACACTATATTTAAAATTGTATACAGCAGAAGATTCTATGCAAAAAAAAAAAAATTGATTACACCAACCATGCTTTCATGTTATTATCTTGAAATAAAGGATGCATAAATTTTGTAATAATTAAAAGGAAATTTAATAAAAAAAAACTAAAATATTTACATTGAATAATGCTCGAATAATAATCGAATTGCAACTCAAATTTTAAACTATATATTCAGTAAAACTTTATTTTTTCACTCTTCTAATACGGAGTTTTGAGAAGTTAAGGTATGTACATTGAATGTTTTATATTATACAGCATAACCGAAAGCTTCATATTCTATTTTAAATATTTTTCTTAGCACTCTTATAATATTTTTCATTGCATGCAAATATTTTTTGGATCAACTTGCACCCAAATGAATCCATTAAATCTAGAGTTTAACATTTAGTTTTTATGGATAAACAGATTGAACCAAACATATAAAATGCAAAAAATAATATGCTGTGTTGCATGCCGAGATAAGAGGTTGAGTGAATGACCAAGGGGAGAGCCCAAGGCCATGGCCGACCAGGGTTGTGTGGTAAAAGAGCAGCGATGCTTTTGAAACTTTCTTTATGTACATAATTAATAATGTGTACATATATATCGTATTCTAACCAAGAATGTAAATAAATTAGATGTACAGAAATCCATCCCAATCTCGCATCTTAAGAGCAACTGAATCATAAACAAAACAAATTCCTACTTTTTGGAAATGATTAATCAAAACAATTTTGGCGGGAATAATAAGCTATGGTTAAGGAAATTTGTTTCAGCATTTTTTTAATGTTGGGAAAATTATTTAATATTGGAGAAAATGCCAATAACGCAACCTTTTGTTTTACTTTTCCTCTTTTTCAATATTTTGTCTCATTTGTACTCTTTTTTTTATTATGATATATTTTTATTTTAATTTGATTTCTTTGAGTTTTTTGCATTGCCTTCATATTTCACTTTCATATATTTCAATTTTATTTTGGTGTATATTGTTATATATATGTACAAAAAATGATGCAAATACTGAAAACAAATAAGATCAATAAATAATTTCAAAAGCAGCAATATTTTAGAAGTTGCTACCATATAAAAATGATAAAAAAAGAAGTTAATTAACAGCAATAAATTCTGTTACATTTTCTGAGTATTCATAATCACGCCAGCACCAAGAGAGATTATTCGCCAAATGTGATGTCTAAAGAGACAGAGAAAAAGAGCTTTTCCCCCGAATGCTCCCAAGGTCATTTGGTTCCTCGTAATTTCCGACAGAAGGTGTTAAAAAAGATTTAAGAAATTTTTAAAAAAAAAGAAAATTAAGAAAAAAGATTTTGAAAATAGATTTTTATTGCAGAGAATATCGGTTTTTGTTATTTAAAGCAAAATTCTGTTGAAATATGTCAATTACTTTTAAAATACATTAGAATAACTGCAGGACTATTTCACTTGGTGGAAGAATAGCTTCCACTGTATAACATTCTTGAGTTGTCTTGGACTATAGTTTTAATAGCTTTATAATATTCTCAATGATCTGAATATTCTTAGATATCTTGAGGGAGGAGGATGGGGGAAGGAAAGAAAATGAATTCTGTTAAACAGAACTGTTTAAGTAGCATGGTATTTTACATTCTTGTGTACTTATATAACTTTCTGTATTCTCTAGCATGTTTGATGTCGGTGGTCAGCGAGATGAAAGGCGGAAATGGATCCAGTGTTTCAATGATGTGACGGCCATCATTTTTGTGACTGCTTGCAGCAGTTATAACATGGTCCTGAGAGAAGACCCTAATCAGAATAGACTCAGGGAATCGCTGGATTTGTTCAAGAGCATTTGGAATAACAGGTTTTTATTCTAAAATATTTCAGTGTTTCCTTATTTAAGATTTTAAAAAGTAATTTTATATGGGATATTAGGGAGTTTATTTTTTCTAAAGAAGCAAATTAACTAATGAATGTTTGCTTTTATTTTTTTCACTATTGAGAACTGAAATTTGTTAGATATTAGGGGTGTAACGAATAGTGATTTGGCAGAATACTGAATATTCGCCCAAATACCGAATATTCAGTGGCCAAATTCCAAATTTTTAAAAACATTTCACTTTTAATTGTAAATGAAATATTTTTCAAATTTTAAATGAAAAAATTGAAGATAAAATTAGTTTTTTTATTGTCTATCTTAAAAAAACGTTAATACTTTTATCTATATATGTAATATTAAATACCTTAATTCTAATAATAAGAAATGAGAAATCCTCTTCATTTTGGGACTGCTTCAAAGAAATAAAAGGAGTCATCATTGCAGAACATGACATTGACAAACAGAAGAAAATTGAATGGATAAATTAAAATTACTAGAAGTAAATTCCTATTGTGATACAGAACTTTTATTGGGTAAGATAGAGTATCCACTTAATTAGTGAAAAAAAAAAAATGCGGAAAAATTTTCAAGGTTCGCAAATATAGCAAGAAAATATCTCTCAGCACTTGCAAACATTATAAAGTAACCATTTATTTTCTGAAGCTGGTAATATATATGAAACCATATTGAACAGACTTCTATAAATGATTTGCAATGCTATTAAATACACTTATCCACTTTGCAACTCAAAATTGGATAAATGTTAGTTTTTTTATGGTAAATGTACTGGAATGTGTAATTCTGCAATTTTTTTTTATTTTTTATCTCGAATCTATTCTGCTGAATATCTGTTTAGCATTCAGCTAGACAGAATATTTCAGAAAGAGCTGAATAGGCATAATACTGAACATTTGTTACATTCCTAGTTGGTATTATATGTGTATGAAACCGAACAAAACAGACTTCCTTCTGAAAATGCTGAAAAATTATTTTTCTTGCATCATAATTCCAGGCTTTCCATTGATAAATTATATGTAACTTTATTAAATACACCTGTGTATTATGCATCTTAAAAATTGGGTAAATGTTGGGAGATTTTTTTGATAATAAATGTACTAAAATGTAATTTTGCAATATTCTTTGTTAAACATGTATTTAAAAGCACATTAAAAAAATTAACCTGAAAATATTCACCCGAATATTTTGTAAACGTGCTGAATAGTTGCCAAATATTCATTGCATCACTGTTAGATATCCCATTTTACAACAGAACTTACAGAATTTTACTAAGAATTATTGTAAAATTGGTTATTACTTTATATGAATTTAACAGAGTGCTGGAATTGCAGAACTGATGCCAACAACAGTTTTAAATCATTGTAATTTTTTGTATTTTATTGTATTTTCCTCTATTCACTCTTATCAGTTATGAACCAAGTATTTTGTCAGTGTTAGATAGATCCAAAATAAGAATATTGTCAATCATATTAAGAATATATCTAAAGTTTACTTGTAGAAGACAAGTGACAATTTCATTAGTAGCGGGAACCAGACCTAGAAGCTGCTGCTGTTTATTATTGATAATTAAACACCGGTATAATGCTAATCAGTATTAGTAAGTAATTAGTGGAAGGTATGCACAGCGTTTTCAAAATCCTGTGCAGAATTTTGATTTTTGTGTGTAAAATCAGGACTTTAATTTTTGGAACATCTGGGAATCATTACACCCAACAATATGGCGGAAAATATGAATTATTTTGATGAATAAAATTTCTAAAGAGAAATAGGAATAATCTCAAAACTAGAACATCAGTATCATGCTATAAATATGCATAGAGTATGCAAACATTAGTTAGAAAATCGATAGTTTATATTCTCCCCACAACACACACTTATGTTTCTCTCAGCAGTGTTTTATAGCATTTTAATCACTCTTGCTTCAATAAAATAGGTATCTTCTTTCATGTAAAAAAAAAAAATACATTGATTCAGAGTGATAAGACTGTATTGAAAGATCCAATTATTTAAATGAAATTAATAAATTATGGAAATAGATAACAGATAGATATTGATAGAGAAGAATTTTAACTTTTAAGCATCTGACTGCCAGAGAAGTACCTTAAAAGTTGGAGGGGGGGGGGGATCTTCAAAGACATTTTTATTACTTACTTGCAGAATTTTAAATTCTTAATATCTAAATACTGTAGTTAAAAATTAAATTAATGAGTTTCTGTATTAGACCATTTGCTTTGCTACCTCATTTTTGGTGAAAATGAAGTAGTGGATTTTTTTACATGCACTTCTATGAGAGTTACGTAACTCTTACTGCATAGCTAAACTAAATACTTATAGTTGACAATCTTTAACAGACTTGATCAAAGTAAAATACATAAATATGAACTTGTAAATTTTGATCCATTGCCATTTTGTTATAAATTTTTCAGATTTTCATTTCCTGATTTAAAAGTTGTTTTATTAATTTTACCACTTAGTAGGACATTAATTAATTATTTTGTTGTTGCAGATGGCTACGTACAATATCCGTTATTTTGTTCCTCAACAAGCAAGATCTTTTAGCAGAAAAAATCAAAGCTGGAAAATCGAAGCTTGTAGATTATTTTCCTGATTTCGCTCACTATCAAACGCCACCCGATGGTATGTAACTATTTTATTTCCAAAATGAGAAAGTTAAATATCAAAACAACTGTTGGTGCATGTTAAACATTTTGTGCTTATTATCTCAAATTGAAGTTTGTATATTTCTAAGTTTTTCAAAGGGAAATAAAATCTCCTGTATGATATAAATTTTCAGTTAACTGCAAAGTTTTTTAAAAATTAATTTTTTTCCTTAAATAGTAAGTAATTTATACTCGGCATTGCTCAGAATAAAAGTACTTTCATGTCTAATATCTTTGAAGTAAAAATTATTTGATATAAAATATTATAATATACAAAATTTTCTCATTGTGTGAAATTTTTTTTAAAAAACAAAATCAGCCAAGAACTAATCATTTGCACATGCATTAGAAGCAAAGGTTTTAATTAATAAAAAAATAATTTAATTAAATGACACGAAACCTTCACTAAAACCTTCCTTTAGCTTCATAGTATTTATAATCAAAAATTGAGTAGTGAATGCGTGATCTATACAGAATGCTGAAGCTTGTCTCTTTCTTGGAAAAGAAAGGTATCCATCGTACGGTAAAACTCAGACCTTTTGGCTCAGTGTTGGGTGCCCTGTCGGTCAAGCTGGATGGGCTTGTTGTTGGTAGGCATTTCTGCTTTTTGTTCAATATCAAATATGGATTTGCCATTGGGTTTGAATTTTTGTAGTTTACAAACTAATTTTGCATTTCATTTTTATTTATGTGGATGCTTCATAGTATTTGTGAGCAAAATTTGAAGAAAACCTATTTATTAGTTTGGATTTCTATAGCATACAGACTATTTATGTGTTTCACTTTTATTAGATTATTGCTTAGCCTTCTGGATTCGCCAGCAGAAGAGTTAGAACTGTGCATGCACAATGGAAGCATAGCTTTAAATTTTTAAAACAATATTTAATTAATTTTCACAAAATCTTCACTAACACCTTCCTTATGCTTCATAGTACAGTGGAGTCTCCCTATAACGAAATTGCTTGGTTCCAGTTGAAAAATTCGATATAGAGAAAATTTCCTTATACGGAGATTAGAGATTTGTGCTGTTATTTAAGTAAATGTTACAAACCCTTTATTAGGTGCGATAAGTTCAAAAGTATTTAATTATGACTTTCAATTAAAAATGAAGTAATATATATTATAAATTTGTTAAAATTATACTAATTTTTATTGTATAAATAAAATGCTCAAAAGTGAAGACAATTCACCAATTTAGAGAATAATATGTACTAGTATGCATTTACGTTTATTTTACTTGAAAAATTCCGTTATTTTACACTGCTTTGCATTTCGTGATGTTAAATTTTCATACAAATTTTCACATTTTATGAGTGAGCTAAAAATAGAGTCGGGCGCATTTTTTTCCATTTGGAAACCTCTTTTAATGATTTTGAATGATTGTAGCATTTCAGTCCTATGTGGTTTTGGCTGTATCACGTCTTCATTTTCGGAATAACTGTCATTTTCCTGGCCTTTATTGTTGTCCATTAAACTTTTCAAAATATCTTCATCTGTAGGATATGAAGCAGTTAACAGTTCTGTGTCGACTTCTAAAATGTCGGAGAGAGTTGCATCATCTGTTATTCTTCCATTCCCTTCTACTGTTTTCCATTTTTCTTTCAAGTCGACCAAGATCGCACCTTCATCGTCGGAATCATTGTCATCTGTCTGATTACTGAAGCCTCTTCTTTTAAAGCAATTACGGATTGTTTCAGCAGTTGCATCAAATTTCCATACTTTATAAAGTTCTGCAATTGCTTTTCAAAGATCGATGTTTTCTTGAACTATTTCATTTTTTTTTTCAATTGCACTGATAATTTCTTTCAAGATTCTTTTCCTATAGTGCATTTTTAAATTTTTAATTATTCTGAGATCCAGGGGCTGCAAATTTTTGTGCACTTAGGAGGAAAAAAATTAATTAACATTTTTTAGCTTTTCTCCACAATCTTTTGAATGAATTGGATAATTGTCGATTAATTAAGCAATTTTACGGTGTTGTTGTCCCATTTGCTTGTCCAATGCTTTCAACCATCTGTCAAAAATTTCAGACGTTATCCACGATTTTTTGTTGAATTCGTATTTAACTTCTAAAAATTTTATTCCTTTGAAGCACCTTGGAGACTTACTTTTGCCAAAAACAAGCATCTTTAACTTTTCCTCGCCAGTCCTGTTGGCACATAACAGAATTGGGAATCTTTGTTTGCTTTTCTTTCCTCCGAAACATTTGTCTCCTTTAAAAGCTAGCGTTTTTTAGGGAGACGTTATCGCTGGAATGAACAATGCGAGTGGTTGCATGTGTGAGCAATTTGTTTGCACAGAAATTAGCTACTTTCTTCAAAAATGACAAAACTCGAAAAGATAAACGTCTGAAAATATTCGTTATAGGGAAACAACCACTTCGTTATATGGAGAATATTTTGAATGTTTTTCAACATTCCGATTAAAAATTTCGTTATAGGGAGATTCTACTGTATTTGTGAGAAAAATTTGAAGAAAATCTATTCACATTAGTGTGCATTTCCTATAGTGTATAACAATTTGTTTTTCAGTTTTATTTATGTAGATTAATGAAAGAAATTTTAAAACAAAAAGTGTTCAACTATTAAATTGTAGTGCGAGTTATTTTCCGGCTATAAAAATTCCAAGAGGTCTGATATTTTTTCAACCAAAGGTAATTCTGATGGAATTTCCTGGTTCCGAGAAAACTTAAATGCATTCTAAACAAACTTAAACATTCTTAAGAAATTCCCAATTAAACAGTTGTTTTATACTTCACAGAAAAATTAACCATCTAACTAAGTATTTGTTATTTAAAATCTTTTTTTTTGTTGAAAAGAAACGAAAATTATTTCATTTATTAACTACAAAAAAACTGTTAACACGAATATTTTGTTACTATCTAAGTAAACACAAGGTAGAGACTTTTTTCCTCCCCATTTTATTTTTCTTTCAAACTTCTTGTGCAGCATGTGTTCCTAAGGCCCAGTGCACACCAGCCGATTTGTGTCTTTGAACAGTCAAATATAACAATAGTAACCCACATGCCCCCTTTGTTGCTCCACAGGGCAAATGGGGGTTCCTATTGTTATATTTTACTGCTCGGTACTCTGTCGGCTGGTGTGCACCTGGCCTAACAGTAACTACAAGAAGTCATTCTTTAATGGGAATCTGAAACTCATATTAGTTGTAGTCTAAGCTGAGAAAAGAGACAATGAAAAAATTTCTGTGTCCTTGAAGAACATGAAAATTGCTTTTGTAGAAGCATGGCATTTTCATTTAATTGATTTCATGTGTTTCCATCTGTTTAATTATGAAACAAATGGAAATTCATGGAATGCAAAGCTTTTGGGGTTGTTATAAATAGTAAATGTTAGCCAGTGTAAAAAACATAAATTTTATTATTGTGATTTTGGAGCAAAAAAGGAAAGAATTTGCTATTTATGTAAAAATTCTTGATCACTCCCCGATCTCCACCCACGGGGGGGGGCAAGCCATACCTTTGAATCTACTGAAGAATTTGTATTTTTGTAGACTTCTTTTGTATCCTGCAATTATAAAATATTGTTAACCAAGCATGCAGGTTGGTGGTTAAAATAAGTAAATTTCTAAGATAATGTTTTTAGTAGTTTGGAGATTTTGATTGTTGCATTAGTTTGATTCTAAATGCATTGATTGTTAAAAATGCAATTTTTACAATTTATTGAAGTTTATACTGATGTTGTAGCATTTTATATGATTGCTGTACAGAGAGCGTAGTTTTTTATAGCTATTATTTTTACTGCTTTTTTGAGAATGGGACTGTTTTACTCCTTTTTTTAAAATTATTATTATTATTTATCAGGTTTAAAAGCTGTGTTTTTCTTTCTTGCTGTGACACTTGTGTGATTTTATTGACTTAGGTGGTTAATTATTGAATTGTTTAAATCTCATGTCCTCACTTTTTGTAAAGTGAAGCATCTCTACATTCATGCTTTTTTTTTAAAGAAATAATAATAATTTTTATATTTTTCCATTAAAAGATTTGCCGTCGTCTCTTATTTTGTGCACCGATTTCTATTAAATTTAACCTAATTTGACTAACTCTGATTTGAGAATCTTTATTTGTTACATCAGAGCCATTATAAGATTATTAAGATCTTAAAAATTAAGCTAATTGCAGATATACATTTTAGAACTTGTATGTTATTTTGGAATCTATATTTTATGTTTTTCTCCTAGCTGTTACTGATCAAGGTGATGAACCTGAAGTTTTGAGAGCTAAATATTTTATAAGGGATGAATTTTTGGTAGGTATTTGTAACATATTTGTATCTTTAATATTAAAAAAAATTAGTAGAGATTTATTTAAATTAACATGATGATTTCATTATATCTTTTTATTTGAATTTGTGTTAATTTAATGATAGGGTTGTTGTGCTATTTTACTTTCTGGATTGTATAAATTTTGCTTTGACATTTCATATTGCACTGTTCTGATAAAATAGTCATCCAGATTTATTTTTTTAAAAATGTTTTTCTGTAAATAAGTTTAATTTTGAATTCACACATATTTACAAAGATTGATTGTTGAATATTTAGAAATTCAACATAATTAAATAAATAATGATTGGTTCTTAAATTACTAAAAAATTAGACATTTAGACCTGAATTCTGAAAGTTTTATCCTATAAATTAATCATTATTTTAATAATTTTATATATTCTCCTTTTATCATGCATAAATTTCTAATTATTTAAATTAATAACTTTTTTGTGTTTATTTTATATTACACGTAACAAAATGATTAAAAAAATTAAACCAGCAATTTGTTCTTATACCATATTAAATTGGGTGTAGATGGATGAGATAATTGTAATCATATGCAAGCATAATTGTTTTATTTTTTAATTTTTTTGGTGTGTCTCGCACCTTTTTATATTGCTTTGTAGGCTATGTATATGTTTTTAAGTTGTATTGTATATTCAGTACACTACTCAAAAAAGAATTTGAAGATAATACATAATCAAAACTTGAGTTACTCATGCTGCTTATTTTATTTTTTCACACACTGATCAAAAAGAGCCTTTAAGGATGGTTAAAAACTGAAAAGTTTAATTATTGCCTTTTATTTTTTAACATTTGTATGAACCTTATTGATAAAAATAAATATTTTGCAATTTTTCATGAATGAAATTTGTTGAATGTAGAATTCTTTTTCCATTTCCAGCGCATTAGCACAGCCAGTGGCGATGGAAAACATTATTGCTATCCACACTTCACGTGCGCCGTGGACACAGAGAACATTCGACGGGTATTCAATGACTGCCGCGACATCATTCAGCGGATGCACCTGCATCAGTATGAACTGTTGTGACGGGTGCCTGTGACCCTTCTCTCTGTTCTGCATGCGGCGAGGGTGGGCACCATGAAAAACGAAACACTGCCACCCGCTCTGCTGCTGCCGCCTCATTCCGTGCGATCACTCCCTGTCCCCCCCTGAGGAACTCTCACGGTTGCTTCCATTTCATTATGTGAAAGATGGCTCGTGGATAACTAGACTCTAGAAAAGGCAGTTTGATTTTTTTCCCCCTTTTTTTCTCTCTTTCATGAAAAAGGAGAAGGAACTTTCCCTTTTTTTGCTAAAACAGTTTAAATGTTTGTCAGCATTGTTTTTTCGAAGAATAGTAAATGATGGATTGATATGGTTTAGCTAAAAACCTTCACCCCCTTCCAACACTAAATTTTTGCATCCTCTGAAATCTACACTTTCCTTTGCAGATTTTGTCGTACAATGTAATTTAATTGCATTTTTTATGTAGTCTTTTTATTGCACTCTTCTTGTGACTTGAAGGTGTTTCTGTACATGAATATTTAGTCTGTGTATCGGTGGCTGTCCTGTTTCTACAGCCACAATTGTCTGTGTTGAATTAGTGACATAATTGGACAACTGTTGTACCTACTATTGCATTTATGGCAGCCTATTTTAATTTCAAGTGAATTACTGTAGTTTATATATTTCAGAAAGAAAGGGGGCCTCTTCTTTCGGTGGTTATGCATTTGTTAGTTTAGTCTAGTCAACTTTTGATTTTAGAATTGGATTAGTTTTATTATTGTTATACTATTATGATGAATTTATATATTAAGTTGTAGAGATGTTAGCAACATATTTGGATAGTATTTATTGCGTTGACAGAAAATTCTTAATGATAATTTGATATATAATTTGTTTCAGTGTAGCTAAATAGTTGTTTTATCATTTACAGTTTTTAAATCAAGATTCAATATTCTTTCCTTTTTAAAAAGATGTTTTGTTGCTCTTGTTCTTCTTGAGAGATTTCACTGGTGCTTTATTACAGATAATTTTTTTTTTTTAAACTGCAATCTCTACTTAAGTTCTGGAACTATTGAACCGAATCAATTGTTTTATTATTATTATTTTAAATTATATTTTACAGTATGCCATTTTGTTAATCTCTGTTGTCTTCCAAATTGACAATGTGGTGTTAATTTATGAATGAAAAGCGAACATAGCAATTTGAATTTTTAAATGCAAATTAGTTATTAAAGTTTTTCCTTCATCTAATATATGTATATAAAATTGTGTTTTAAGTGTTCTTTTTTTTGTGCTGACAGAAGTATATTTAATCAAGTTTTTTGTTTTAAAAAATGTTTACTCAGTTTAAGCTAAAATTACATAAGCTTAATATATATATGTATGTGTGTGCGTGAGTGTGAGTTTGCGTGTGTGTAAATGTATATAGAATTTGACCAGGCTTGACCAAAATCCTTGCATTTGCCCTACAGATTCTCATTTTTTAGAGTAACTTAACTAAATAGGAAGTAAAACTCAGGATTGTCCAGTGTATTTTTTATTTACACATATACTAAATTGCATGCGTGAATGGAACTAAATCCCTTTTTTATAGTAGTAAAGGCAGAAATATTTAAAAGTCATTGTTTGCACTGTTTGTCCAGTCAAAACAGACAACTGATTATTA
Source organism: Araneus ventricosus (assembly GCA_013235015.1). Taxonomy (NCBI): domain Eukaryota; kingdom Metazoa; phylum Arthropoda; class Arachnida; order Araneae; family Araneidae; genus Araneus; species Araneus ventricosus. The sequence continues at coordinate 260,009 of BGPR01001031.1, read as the reverse complement.
CCAAAATAGAGAGATTCTTGTTTTTTATTGTGTTGTGTAATTTTGTTTTCTTTTAAATGAAGTCATCTTGTATTTGTAAAAAAAGAGGAAACAAGATTTTAATACCTGTGTATCACTCAGTTTGGTTTCTGTGCAATCTAATTGTGAAGGTCTGATTTTAACTAGGGAGGTGAAACACGACTTCCCACTTAAGAAAAGCAAGAAAGAAATATTAGTTCTTTGTTCATTTCAATAATAAACTACTCATTAGCCTTGTAAACTGTATGCACAATTGTTTAAAAAGGAATAAAATAATTATTGTTTTTTAAAGAAGAAACTTTTCATTGAAATTGTCTTGTATAGCAAAGAATGTCGATGTGCTTGCCAAAGAAGCAATAGTTAGACTTAATTGTTCGTGTATTATATTTAACCAAGTGTGGAGTTTTGCATGCACTTATCCAGATAATATATTGCCATTGTAAGTGCAATATTTTGTTTATTATTTTCTGTCAAACTTGAATGTATGCCTCAAAGTGAAAAGGGGGAAGTATTTGATTTTCTTGCATGAAGAAGAAGAAATACCAACAACTCAATGAAGATCCTGTTTTTTGAGTGATGATCTTACCGCCGGATGTCTCCAAACCTAGTTTGCGAGTCTCTCTTGCTGTTGCATTGCCCTTTCTCTGGCAATATACCTTGTGGGCTGCATTCTGAGCTGGAGATGTCCAGTTTGTGCATTATAAAATCCTGAAAATGTACATAATATTTTTAAAAAAATAAAAGGTCTGTTGAAATGTTAAGAAATGATGGAGTTTACTAAACACTGATAAGATGTAATAACATTTTTTTCCCATTGCCTTTGTAAGTAAAAAAATATTGCTATCCAAATTCAATAGAAACAACGAAAAGGTAATAAGATGTAACTGCTGAAAAATTGTAGCCTACAAAATAAAACGTGCCCTATTTCTACAAAAAGGAAAATGACCGTTTTTATGCCTTTAAATGTATGTGTTTAATTAAAATTATTTGAAAGGGAACATGAAATGTTGGGAGCCCTGGGAAGTTCTACTTTATTTTCCCTCCATTTTAAATAATTTAAAAAACCTAACTATTAACTCTGTACATTTTAAAACAATATATATATATATAACTTATATAGGTTCGATATACTGCCTCTGAAACTTATATCAGTGTCTGAATTAAGCTATTCTTTTCTGTCTGTGCTTGTGGATTGTCATGTGTTTGAAACCTGGCAGTGTTGCCATTATGTTTCAAGGTACAAATTATTGGAACCTTTAGTTATTGGCAGCACTGTTGGCTGTTAATTGCATAGTGTGAATTCTTTTCTCCCTGTCCCTACCCTCTTATTATTTATTTTTGGTTGCTGTGTTTCGTAAATTATAAAGCTGAAGTTAGACCGGGGGGGAAAAGAGACTTGAAGAAAAATGTTTTTCTTGTTCTTTTTTATCATTTAGGTCATTTGAAAACTTTCACAACCAAAAAGGCATTATTGTGCTATTTTGATAATTTGATATGCTTGTAAAAATTTAAAAAAAAGAGAACCCTTTGTTTTTGCTATTAATAACTGATATGCATTGTTTTTTATTGCATAATACACATTGTGTATATATGTGTATATAATACTGCTTTAGGCTGTTTCTTGTTTGAGTCAAGATGACAACAATATTTTTAAAGTTTGTAAAAGAGTATGCAATTAAAAAGAAATTTTGGTTCATTGTGGATTGTTTTTTACCCCTTTAAATTTAAAGCAATATAAAAAAAAGAAAAGAGCCTAGATAATTATTTCTTTTATATACCTTTCATTCCATATCTTAGAAAAATTGTTTTAGGTAGTTACTTCCCTCCAAAATGGATGCTAAAGCTGACTCTTTCTCTGTTCAGTAGTATATTTATATGAATATTTTCATTACATGATTAAACAAGTTTGATACATTCATTCTTATACTTTTGGATCTAATATAAAAGTAGCCATTGATATATAAATATGTTTAAAGATTGTTTCTAGTTCTCAATTTTTAAAAATTTTGCTCTATCTCCCTAATAACCAAATATTTAATATATAGAACATTTTATTCTTTGTTACAGTGGGGAAAAAATAAGTGCTTCCCTATAGTTTGAGGGATTTGAGTTGCTAAAGTATTTGTTTGCTTACTGCTGATATAAGATTGTTCTTCAAAAGATTTTATATTTGTATACTGTTGTTAATATCCTTTCTAAAACTCTTGGTTCTGAACAACTTTCATTTCAGGCTAGAGTTTTTTTTTTTTTTTTTTATCATTTTAAATAAGTTTCCAGGGTTCCCACGGTCCTTGAAAATACCTTGAATTTTATTTCCCTTACTCAAGGCCCTGGGAAAGTCCTTGAAAAATAAGCAAAATGTCCATCAAGAAGGACAGAAGAGAAATTTCAAGAGAAATCCAGTTTGTGACTTGGTTTCGTCTTGAGAATTCCACCAAAAAAACAGTGTTGTATGGGAATACTGATCATTAATCTTTTTCTCTCTATATTCAAAGACAGCTTAGTTTGACAATACAGTAAAAGCTACAGAGGTTATTTCTCCGTCGAGTAAAATAGTCCTGCAATTTATCCTAATATATTTTGAAAGTAATTGATATATTTAACAGAATTTTGTTTTAAATATCAATAACCGATTTTCTCTGCAATGAAATCTGTTTTCAAAATGCATGTTATTTAATTTCATAGAGCCAGGGAAGTATGTGTTTATGTGAATACAATAACTCAAAAACATAAATAGCAAGATGAATAAAATTTGGTACACAGTTTTTATTATTAGAATCGTCGATCCAAATCAAATTTTTTATTTCAAAAATAAAAATACGAATGATTAATTATTGATGATTAATGATTTCATTTGCATTTTTATGTTCCAAATATATAATTTTATATTCTTTGAATTTTATTAAAAAGGTCCTTGAAAAGTCCTTGTATTTTTTTAATAACAGTGGGAACTTTGGATTCTGAATATTATTGTTTTTAGTTATATTGGAATGCAAATTTCATTGATTTCTTCAAATTTTTTTTAAGGCAACTGTACAATGTAGTTGCTTTATGTACACCTGTGACACAAACTACAGTGTGAGTTGTAGTTGGCCGACAACTTTGAACTAAAATAACTTGGAATCGTTGCAGATAGAACAACAATTTTTTTTTATTATTATAGAAAAGAATGTGGAAAAGGAATTTAATGGATAATATTTTCAAAATGGAAACCTTCAGAGGCAACACATTAGTGCAACCTAGTGAAGAAAAATTGTCAAATGCAGATTCAAGTGTTTATTCCTACATGCTTCAAAATGAGACTTTTGAAGCTAATAATTTTTTTCAATTTCTCTTTATAAACCATATCTTTCAGAGATAGAAATCACATGGATTAATATCTGGTGAATAAGGTAGCCAATGCAGTGTAGTAGGATAACAATTTAGGTATAAATAGGCAATAACTTGCATTGCAAAATCATTGTTTTAATGGCTCAGGTCAATTTTTGAATGTTGAAACCACTTTTGTGAAAATAGTATTGCATTTTCACATATAAATACCAGTTTTTAGCAATAAAAATGTGATCTTTAGTTTAATACGATGGTTTAGAAAACATTTTGAAAGAGAATATGAGTGACATTGAACAGTTTCCTTTTTTATACCTTCTTTCATTTCGTGCATTTGTAGCAACACACCTAAAGATGCTCTGATAAGTTATTTCAGTTCAAAGTTGTAGGTAAACTTACATTGTGTTCATTCTTTACTAGCCACAGAGCAAAGTGCATTTCTAAGAAAATCATTGTAAAGGATATCAGCCAGTTTACTGATGTAATTCTTATGAGGAAGCATACAGATTTTTTCTTATATTAGAATATTTTAATATAAGTTTCAAATAATTATTGTAAGTTAAACAATTTCTTTAAAGTTATCCCCTTTTATTTCTAATTTTGAGTATCAACAATTATTTGGGGCTGAAATTGAGCCACTTCCCCCATCCAGAATATTTTAATTTTCTAAGGAATGAATCTTGACAGATAAAGACATTTTGGTTATTTGTTTAAATAATTCAATGGTTATTATATTACATGTATCAGCATGAATGGTAGAGAAATCATTAAGGCCCAGTTGATTACAAAGGAAAGGTGAAACTCATTTTTCTATTCAGATGTTTGAGTATTAATATGATTTGCATAAAATTAAAATGATGTTGACTGTGTATACAGAGTGTTACAAAAGCATTTGGGTGAACATTTAAAGGGAGGCGAGTGTGCATAAACAAATCACATTTGCATATGAGCATATTGGAAAAAATGTGGTGTGCATGCCAGAGGACACTGCCAGTCCAGTCAAGACATACAATGAAGTTGTTCAATTACCCTGACGTAGGAGAATGCATTTATTGTATAAGATAGCTAGCAGAAACAAATGAACAACAGTACTTTTGTATCATGAAACAAACACAGCATTAACAATTCTTGAGGCATGCAAATACGAGCTTCATGAATTGTTAATGCTTTTTTGTACATCAAGCTTTGCTGTATGTGTTAACACCAGCTTTGTGAAATTGAATCATTTACAAGTGACGGCCACAATGAGTGTTGATGCTAGTTCCACCTTCGCAAAATCAGTTGTGTAGACACATAAAAAGTTCATAACCAAGCATGCCTCTGTTTGGAAATTGCACTATCCAAATGTGCCATTGATAGTTTGTTTCTGCTAGTTGTGCCTTAACCTAAATGCAAGTCTGCCATCTCAGGGTAGCTGTACGAGTCCGTCGTACTGCCATTGTGTCATTAACTGGAATAGATTTGATCGAATGGATTTGCCAATACACTTTAGGTCCAATAATGACCTCTAGCACACTCGCATGTTTTTTCTGCCTACATATTTCTATAGAAAAGTAATTTGTTTTGCCATGCTGACCTACTCTAAAAGTTTTTCAGTGCTCCTTCGAGTCATCATGTATATTCAAGTTACAAACTATGTTCAAGAATTAAATGAGATCTAGTACATTCATTTTTCTCTCATTGAACTGCAAGCAGATCAGTTTTAATTTCGTCTATTTGATAAAATATTTAAAGCTTTAAAATGTATAATTATAAAAATATAATACTTATTTATTGTATTTATTTGCCAATTATTAAATTTGATAATAGTGTTAACTGGCAAGAAATTGCAAAAACAAAAAAGGCTTTACTAGCAATTTTCGCAGTAAATAAATGACTTAAAAATGATTTTTTTATATATATATATAAGTCATATATCACTAAAAATTTCTCTAGTGGGAATATTTAGTTCAATCAGTATTTCTGTTGGACACCATGCAAGATTAAAAAAATAATAATAATAACTCATCTAAAACGGTGGTGTGCAAACTATTTTCATTTCTGACCCCCTCACTTTGTGTTAATTTTTTCTTGCGACCCCCTAAGGGGTCACAACCACGTTTTTTGAAAAAATGCTATGTATTTTTTATTGCAAATAAATTTCTTTGAATTTAGTGACACACAAAAATTTTCTCGCAACCCACGGTTTGCACACAGCTGATCTAGAATATTGTAATTGACTATGGATACACAAAAAAAGGACAATTAAAAGCATTGGGATGAACTTTTTATTTATTTTTAAGGTATCTCGTATCGGTTGTCAAATTCTCATAAATTGGATTTTATTTATTGTGTTGTGCTTTGTGGGGCGTCTTTTGTAATAACTATATAGAGTTCTTAATTTGGCGAGGTAGAACACCATCAATCAAAAGTACTTCTCTCAAGCCTTCTTATAAAGCAGGGCTGAAAAGCCTTTCCATCAATAATTCAAACTCCGAACAGTGGCGTAACTGTAAGATGGCAGGAGTGGCCATGACCCCAAAGTGTTAAAATTGCATAGACATATAAACATTGCTACTGTTTTACCCTCTAGGACTGAAAAATAAATACAGAACTATTTCCTTACTCCTTTTAAATTATATGATCCTTTAAAATCAACTGAGTATTATGAAGAGTGCATAAGCATATTAAAAAATAAGTGCTTTTGCAATTAATTAGTTATGAGTTTTATTTTCTAAGGGATTCGCCAGGAGCCCCATACTGCCTATTTACATCACTGACCTGGAATCTTCTAAATGGTAATACTTAGCATAACTATTGAGTCATAGTGCGTTATAAGATTAAATATTTTTTCTATTTCAAATTAATGTAATCACTGGAAGTGTGAATTTGATTTTTCTGCTTAATACTGCAACGTTTCATTCATTTCTTTCTCGGGTGTAACCGGTTTATTTGGCAGGAAATGAACGCAGAACTTGTGTGCAGTCAGTTCATGTGGCGCCACAGTTACATTACAAAAGTAGCCAAGCATGACATCTAAACATGTAACTAAGTGTTGTACTTGTAACACTTGCGCATGTGTCTGTCATCAAACACCTTTCTCTGTCAGAATTCGAGTGTGGAAGCTTCGAAAACTAACAAAAACAACTTCTTTCAAACTTAAAACAGTAGTGTATCGCCCAGTTTAATGTAAACATAAAAACAAAGGCCGTAAGCTTTGACGTATGGTACATTGACTTACTCTATATTTTTTCAACCGCAGACAGAAGATATTTGGTTCGTTCATTTGCATAGCAAACATCCTTTTAGCCAACAGAAGGCAGACGTCATCTTGACGTCATGCTCATTTGCATAAGCGGATCAGAAAATTGTCTCCTTCCAACATACTTTGTGTTACATTTTGGGCAAACGTTTTGAGTAAGCAAATGCGTTATTGTTCAGGTTTTGAGTTCTATAAGGCGAATTTTTTTAAAAAAATGTACGGAAACGTACAAAAATTATGAGTCGGTACAATTTTTAGGTTTCCACTTAACTATCATGAATTATTAAAAGCAGAAACTGAAAAATTCCAGAAGCCAGAATCGTACGGTGTAATGTGTTTCTTTAAAGGAAAGGTATTTCCAGCTGACTGTTGTACACATTTATTAATTGGTATTAAAATTAAATTTATTATGTAGGGTGATCATAAATTATTGGACCTATTTCAAAAATTAATAAAAACTAATAATGTTACAACTACGGTTTTTTTTATAGGTAAGATAGGTTAAAGCGCATTTAAAAAAGTTTTTTTTAGATAGGTAACGCACCGATACGGTGGTCGTAATTTATTAGACATCTCCCATTTTTGAGAGCCATTATCTGCGAAACTATTAAAGCTAGAAGAAAAATAAAAGCATGTATATTTGGAGGGAATTTTACACTCTGTATTTGTTAAATCGATTGTAATTCGAAAACTGAATAGTTTTCGAGATATTCAAGAAAAACTAAGAAAGGAAATCAGAAAACCCGCATCGGCGTCTGCTGATCGGTAGTCATTGCGCATGGAAATCTCTCGTTGTGGCAAATCTAGAACGCCGCCCATCTGGGGAAAAATGGGTTTTTTTTCTGCTCTCATTTAAAAAAACGCAGTTGTAACAACATTATTAGTTTTTTTTTTATTAACTTTGTAATGGGTTCAATAATTTATGATCACCATGTAAATTCCTAAAGTGCCAATACAATTTGAATTAGACTTACTCTAAATGTTTGCAAACGAATGCTCGACAGAACTCTCTGATTATATATTACCTACATAGTTTCAATTTGGACCTAGGCGCCAAAGGAAAATACAAAATTCGGTATAGAAAAGAGATTAAATCTCTCTCAAGCTGGTGTATAATATGACTGTAAACCTGGAAAAACTACTATCCAATTCTTTTTTGCTGACCCATCAGGGAGTTAGCTCCAGTTTGAAGTGTAGAAATACTGCGCTTATATCCACCAACAAATTTCGGCGTTCTAAATTTGCTTCAGTGAGAGATTTCCATATGCAATGACTACCGAACAACAAAAGCCGCTGCGCGTTTTCTGATTTCCTTTCTTAGTTTTTCTTGAATATCTCGAAAACTATTTTACATATTATAAAACCTTTACCATTCATTTTCATACTATTGTAGACGACTCATATCCAGGGGGAGCTCAAGCCCCCCTTTTTATCTTAAATCATAGACTGTCCAGAATGGTATTGATTTTTTTAAAGCTTTTCTTATCTAGATTTCCCAGAAAACTAATTACTAACTGGTCACAGAGACGGAAAGGAGTGAAACCTCCCCTCCCAGAATGGCGGAAAAATTGACTTTTTTCCGTTCTTTCAGCTGGGGGGCTAGTGATAATTCAAGGGGCAAGAGGTTTGTTGCATGGCTTTCGGGGGCAGTCACTGATTGCCCCAGTAAGGGAAAGGAGGGTAAGAGTATGTACCTAGTGGATTTTTCATTATAAAAATGAGAATTGAAAAGTTAGAGCCTCGAAAACATACTGAATCATAGTTTATTGACTTAGAAAGAAGGGTACAAAAAATGAAAATTTTAGCCCTAAAAATATATATATATTACGAAACGAAAAAAAAAAGCCAAATGCGTACTCTTACCCTGAAAATTAAGCAGTAGTCGCATACAAATGCTCCACTGTCTTCGTAACTGGAACATTTCTCATGCTACCACTCCTTACATTATCCACACTGGATCCAATCTTCATTATATGTGTGTTCGTAGCGTGGGCATATTGTCCCCTCATTATTTGCCGAACTTGTTGAAGGAACTGGGTTTTCGATAAAATTCAAAATAAGTTTTTTCTTTCCTTTCAGGGCTTTTCCTTTTTTAGTTTTGTTCCCATTTTTATTTTTCTTAAAAACTCGATTGGCCTTTGCTTCCTCTAATTCTACCTCTTCCTTTTCGTTTTTCTCTAACAAATTTTTGAATGGAGACGAAGTCATGATCTCAGATTTTTGAGATTTTCTTTTCCTTTTAACTCCTCGTTGTTCAGGTCGAGGAAGTGGCAAGATTGACTGGATACTGGCATCTATCTGAGAAGTGGAAGGTGGGACTTCATTCTCTTCAGGTGCAACTGCAACTGTTAAATCGTTATCCAAAGGTGCTAAAGTTACTAGTGAAGCAGAATAGAGCAATCTTCACTTATAATGTCAGGGTTGTTTGACTCAATACCTGTAACTGGGAAAGCTTTTTCTGCGAGTTGAACCCTGGCTGTGGCTCTATAAGCTTTTTGAAAAATCCCTGAAACTTTGTACAGTGTTATTGCTTTTCCTGGATTTTGTACGAGCCATTTTTAAGTTTCATATGAGTATAAAGCTTTCAAAGGAGTAAAGAAACATTTATCCAATGGCTGTAGCACATAACTCGCATGTGGTGGAAGAGTAAAAAAAGTTATATGATTCTCTCGACAAAACAAAACTGAAGGTAGTGGGATGTGTGATTATCTGCTATAAACAGAACAAGGTCTTCTGTAGGCGGTTTAGCATGCTTGACAAAATGCTTCAGCCAGTCGATGAACAAATGGAAATTCATGTAACCAGTGTCGCTGATCAAGGGCAAAATTGCATTGGGTGCATCTTTGTACAAAAGTGGATTCATTCTCTTTCTAGGAAGAATCAATGCAGGCGGGACGAAAACTCCTGTAACACTCATGCAGCATACAGCAGTGACTGTTTGACCTCTTTCTGTACTAGAAATTTAACAAACAGTTTTTTTACCTTTTGGTCTGATCACCTTCGGTGTTCTATTGGAAACTGTTGAGATACAAGTTTCATCCATATTGAATTTTCTATGAGCAGGAAACTTTTTCTCCAGACAACAGCTCTTCAGATTATTATCCTAATCTCAATTTTTTTATAATAAAATAAAATGCAAAGTTTTGTTGGAATGGCTGCTTCAAATTACAGAGCGGATAAGAGTACGCATATCTGCTCTGTGTGTACTCTTAGCCGCCGATGTATTGCTTCTCTAAATCGTGCATAGATGGCCGTAACATTCACTAAAGTGAAATTCTAACGTGGCCACGTTGTTCAGAAGGGAACAAACCTCATAGTGATATTTACTTAGAAAGCAAGCATTAGTTCTTAATTTACAAAAAAATGACATGCTAACATAACAAAATCATATCTTACCTGATAAATAAAAGACAGCAAGGATGAAAATAATAATGGCGGTCTCTTGAGAGAGCTGAAAACACACGCATTGATATGATCACTCGCTTCTGCTTTCACTGTTGCCAACAGGGAAAAAAATCCCTGCGTACTCTTACCCCCACTTCCCTTATGCAAGTACTCCATATTGATACATAACTGTGCTGCGATCGTATTACAACGAAGCTTTTCAAACTTAAAAAATATTTTGCGGGAATACCCTCATCTTTTAGTTTCTCTTAAGCAGGACATTCACGGCGACACCGTTCCACACCATTTGGAGCGCTTCGCACCAAAACCCGTAGTCAATGGGAATATCCGATGAGAATTGGGACTGTTGTGGTCGAAAAGTTTGGAAATCCAACGTTGTTCATTTTTCATTTGGCGCATTCGGTCATAAAACTAAAATATGATCCTGGAGAAGGGGAGCAATGCTCTCTCAGAAAAGCGAAAACCACAAAATGGTGGAGGGAGCTTGAAGCTCTCTCGGGCAAGCAATGGTAGGCACAGGAGCCCTAGGGAATCGAAGTGACAGGTTGTGTGGTTTGCATGGAGCCTCCATGAAAAACCCACCTAAATGTATGGGCTGAAAATTGGAGCGATGGGTTCCAAATGGACTAGAACACTGCTTTCGTGAATGCCCACCTTTAGAAAGCAACTGAAATTCAGTTCGCTGCAATGCCAATATCTTTCTGAATGGTAATGGTATTCAACTGGAATTTTTGTATAATCTGCTCTACGTATTTTAATTTTTAAGAAATAATTAGCTGAATTAATTATTAATTTAAATTTATTAAATATAAACAAGGATGGATCTTGGAATACGTGAAGGATACTGTGAAAAAACGTTTTTAACTTTAAAATAACAGATATATGACCAACGAAAAATTGTTTATTTTTATTTTTTTTTACTCAAAAGTCGTCCTCTTCACAAGATTGCCAATTAGTCGCGGCCAATGTCCTTAATTTTTGCTTACAAAATATGCCAATCAGATCTTCAGCATTAGCTTGTCCATTTTTATAAATTTTAACAAGGGATAGCCCGTTGAACCTTGCCTGTCTCATTGAGCCGCGTAAATAATTCTTGAGGTGTTTTAATGTATAAAAACTCTTCTCTAGTGTGCCTGACATACAGGAATCGTCCTAAATATTTGAAGAACAATTGCCACAGTCAGAAAGAATGCCATATCGCACTCTTTGTGAGTTTCAACAGTTGTCTCTGGTTTCCTAACCACACTTTCCCATTTTTTTCTCCGTATTTTTCAATTCTGATTTTAATTGAAACTCCAAACTTTTTAAAAAACCTGTTGTACTACAAAGCTGTATGAATAGTTTTATTGTCGTTGTAGACTGCATTTTTCGATGGTATAAGGCCTTCCAGAGGTAAAATCCCATAAAAGTCTGGGTTGAACTTAAACTCAAGTTTGGAAATAAAATGATCAACTATAAGTATAAATGTTACTCGTCTGAAATATTCTTCATCATTGGTTGAAGGTACATTTTCTTTAGTTGTTTGCTTGCCACATGTTCTAGGAGCCTTGATTCCTTTGTTAACGTTGAAACACTTTTGGAGTTAATACATTGGTTTACAATCAGTTATGGGACGTACAATCGTATAGGGACTCGCGCTTTACGGTGGAGATTCTCTCACGAGGGCATTTACGGGTCCAGCCAGAAAATAACGAAGATGAAAATGATTTGGGCTCACCCCATTTCACAGAAAGCTGATAATGATTTGCAACTTTCATAAGTGGTTTTGTTTGCTGGGCGCAATACTTGCACGAACTTACGTAAAAACATCACGTACATTTGAGGCGGCATAAAAATGTTTCCTTTTTTCTTTAAGTCCCCCATTTTCCCGAATGTTTTTTGCCTATAACATTTAAAGTTTTCCGTTTTTTGCTTATAACATTTAAGAGTGTTCATCCAAATGATCAGAAACTTACGGAGTGCGTGGCAATATATTAGCGGAGCTTTATATTAAACTTAAAAGTAAATACTTTGAATATTCGAGGAAATATGAGTATTTGCAGTAAAATTTTTAACTGCACATGTGCAAGACAAAGTATAATTTTTCTTTCATAATTTCGAAGCACATATACAGAGCATCTTCCCAGCTGAATACCATTACGATTTGGAAAGATATCGGCATTGCAGCGAACTGAATTTCAGTTGCTTTTTAAGAGAAACTAAAAAATGAGGTGTTTTACACATATTTATATCTTTTAAGCTTGAATCTTCGCATGGATATTTAACATATTTTTAACCTTTACACAATTCAATATAACTATTCGAAGATACAAGTTCAAAAAATTTCAAGTAATGTCCTTAACAGGAAGATTCCGCCTCATCAGTCGACGCTGTAATGCGATCGCCTCACAGTTATGTATCAGTATGCAGTACTTGCATACTGGGGCAATCAGTGAAGGCCCTGCAATAAACCTCTTGCCACTTGAATTATCGCTAGTCACCCACCTAAAGAACGAAAAAAATACATCAATTTGTCCTCCATTCTGGGAGGGAAGGGGTGGGTCCTGTCCCCTTCCGTCCCCGTAAATACGTACTTATGTCTGACCTGTTACTATATTGTAATTACTTTTTTTGGAAAGTCTAGATAAGAAAAGTTTTAAAAAATTCAATACATAGCATTCTGGACAGTCTGGGCCCCGGGGGAGGTTGAGCCCCCAAAGCCCCTTGCTCGGAACTCAATATGTGAAGCGTTAGAGGACGCTTTCCAGTAAACATGTCCCGTGTTATCTTGTGAATACGATAACTACTCGTAGAATAATTTTGAACCGATTGTAGTGAAGGTGAAAACCTCAGCCGAGAGCTAGATGGGCCATCCAGATCCAAGAAAAGGAAATGGAGGTTGAAACTTTTGTTTTTCCATATCTGTCTTACTATTGGAGATAGAAAGATAATTCAAATTAGACGAATTATTGCTTCCATCATAGCAAACAATTTTTGTATTGAAATTAGCTTAGAAATTAGGAGCTGCTATGTGGTTTTCAACCTAACTTCGACTGCCATTTAACCTAAGTTTGTGACATCTCGTTCGAAAGCTCTCATCGTTTGCATTCTCTTCCACCCTCTTTCATCTTCATTGCTCGAACCCTTATAGTAATTGCGGATAGGGCAAAATTTTCTTTTCTTTATAACTCAGAACAAAAAAATTAAAAGGAAACAAACAGTTTAGCTGATCTACATCAGCTATTTTTATTTATCGCAAATCTTGCTCATAAAAATTCGAGTGGTACGTTTTTACTACATGTAAAATAAACTTTAAAAAAATTCCTGGCGACAAGCCGAAAGATAGAGGGAGATTTTCTTTGTTCAGAGTTGTAATGACGGGAAATCTCTCAATTACATCTGTAAAATTCCACCTTCTTCTACCACCATTTCCAGTGCCTTTGATCTGGATGGCCCATCTACACACTCGGTTGAGGTTTTCACTCTCACTACAACATAATACTCTCCCGTTCAGATCGAATAAAAATTATTCTTGTTATCGCATTCACAAGATAACACGGGACAGATTGCTGGAGAGAAAAGTTGAATGAAATTTTAAAGAGTGTTCGTTATTCAATTATACAAGCCATTTCAAGAAGTCGAGATGCAAAAATTCTTTGCTAATTAAAAACCAGTTTGCTTACAAACGATAATAGAAATTGTAGACAGATATGAAATTTTTAGATACCTCTAAAAAATTTGTAAGGGTCGACTCTCTCGGTTTCTTTTTCCTCATTAGTACCGAGTAAATAGTATTAAAATATCCCTATTCAGAGCCCTCTAAGAAAACAAAATATCGGTGGTAGGAATTTCGGAACTTGGAGAAACGAATGACGGCAGAAAGAAGGAAAGGATATTTTATGGAGGAAAGAAAATCTTGTAAAAAAATACCTTTTTCTTTATTTTGTGACTCTTTACCTTACTAAATTGAGCCCATGTTGACTATGAGAACGTAAAATATTTGGAAAAAAGGTTGTAAATATTTGAATGTATCCATATTGTTACAAGATGGAAAGTCGCTTCCCAGCACTGTTAGTCTTATGGTTGGGTAGAGAGTTTTACAGGGTTAAGTCTGGGATACTGGCAGCAGCCGGATCTGAACCCATGACCTTGGCGACAAATCGACGATTTCAGAAAATGCGACCCTTTTCTCGATATATCTATTAGGAAAGAAAATACGCTTGAATGTACGAGAAAACTCCATGTGACATCACGGTCTTTCGGGGGAGACTATATAAGGAGTGCGCTTGGATAACGGAATAGTGAATGTTGATCAACTTGAAACGTGTTGATCGACTGGGATCGCCTTGAAGTGCGAACGTCTTTGGAATCTCTCTTTGGAGTTCTAGTAAGCTGTTAGACGCCGAACGGTATTGAGTAGTTGTTGATCGACTGGAACAACTTTGGAGTTTCGTTTGCAGAGAAGAAGTTTCGTTTTTAGAAAGCCTTTGAACTGAGCGCTAATGAAAGTGCTGTTATTGTCATTATTAGTGATTTGCTGACCGTTTGTGTTGCTAATTCTGAAAGTGCTGAACTGTTATTACCTGTGAATTGTTGTCTGTTTGCGTTGCTAATCTGTGCAAGATCTATTGTTCCTGCTACCTGTGCTACGTGTTTTCCTGCATATTTGTGAATAAAGCCTAATTCTCCATTATCCTGCGTGTTGGACTGTTTACACCATACACCCACAGAGCGATTTTTGTTACAATATATTTAAAATAATTGGCAAAACAGAACCAATCCCCCCATCCCCAAACACTGCTCCGATTTCGATAATTTTTATTGCAAATGGAAGCTTATGACGCCTAAATATGTCATCAATGGTCGCCTGCCGCCCACCACCCTCCATTTTTGAGAGAAATCGAAAAAATACTCCTCCACTATACATTTTTTACAGAGACACTCCTACAGCCCCAACTACTGAACCTATTTAGACAGTTTTTATTTCATATGAAAGTTTACGATCTCTAGATATGTCATCAATGGTCGCCTGCTGCCCACCACAATCCATTTTCAAGCTATATAGCAAAATAAAACTTTGTCAGTGTCCCTTCGCCTCTACAACTTTCAATTTATATTGCTAAATCGCAAACATAGCTACAGGTTATTAATATTACGGGGCGAAGAGCTGATGGCCGAAGGCGTTTAGTAATTATTTTAATTGGCAAGGTATTTATATTCTTTCTGACTCTCGAAAATACTACGCATATAACATTCTAATAACAAATTCAAGTTGCCCAAGGCGAATTTTAATATTGATGAAAGTTTGTTCCCGATCTGTGTTGATAGTAATCTCGAAGATCAGTTGAAATGAAAACTGTCTCTTTGAAAATACAAATCTTGAAGCGTCAGTTTCGGGAGAGGTTAACTTGATTTTCGAGAGAAATGTCTTAAAATCTGCATATTCACCGATTAGAACAGTACAGAAAAGACAATGACTTCTAACCTCTTCTAAACTTAACCAAGTTCCATTGACTAAACCAACGTTCAAATTAATTTCTGATCAGTAAACAGTATTTTTAAACCGAAGAATTATTTTCGATTTTTTTTATATCATCTAAACTTCGCCTACTAACCTTTTACTGTTTATCGTTGATTCTGGCTAAAGACGAAGTTTCCATTTGTGGATCCTTAGAAATTTTGACATGATCTAAATGTTCACTCAATGTATCAAACGCATTTTTTTATGGCGGTTATGAGAATCGAACGACACCAAAATCATCCACGAAAGTTCATGCAGAGGAGTCAAAGAGTGCTTGTATGATTTTTATATACTAAATACCCATTAATGAAATTGATATTTGGGTGTTTATAAAAATTGTTAGTTTCTATTGTATTCCTATACCGCTTACAATTTGTAATTAACGCTCTGACTGCCGAATTTTTTAAAAATCGCTAATTAGAGGTAATGTTCGCAAACATGTTCAAATACGTTTGAATGAAGTGAATTATTATTTATATGCAAAGCTTTATTAGTATAATATGGTCCACCGTTACACAAGTAAACATATTAGCCTGTGAATATCGCAGAACGCAGCAGAAAATAGACTTACTTCCCCCCCCCCTCGGAAATCGCGGGATAAGCAGTCAGAGAGTTGACATACAAAATGACAAATGAGTGATGTGAATGCTGGGAAATGCTCACCTGTAGTCTCCTAACGCTCATTTTTGAAATGTTTTATGTCATTGGGTTTTCCCGAGTTTTGAAATGCATATACCACCGAGGTTTAGTTTTCTATGACTGGTAGTTTTTATATGTATTGTGGACTAGTTTAGTTTAGTTACATTAACGTCCCATTTTGAAGCAACACAAGGACTATTTTGGGACGAACCTTGTAATTTTGAACCACGGTCAGATGATGAGGATGACATCTGAGCTGGCAACCACTCTCCAAACTTCCACACTACACCAGCTTAGCAAAGTTCTAAGCTTTAAGCACATTCACTTGGCAAACTGGCTGAGCAATTTTTATATATCCTTCCGGTTCTTTTTGTCTTAAACACAATAGGGTAGGTTGAGTCGGGGTGGGTTGTGTATGCACCACACCAGCGGGAGGACGTTTGGCCTCCTAGTGTGATTTAGCGTGGAGCAGCTCCACATACATGGCGGATCTTCAGTGGAATCAGGTTCGAACCTGGAACCCTCTGGCTCCGAAGCCGACACCTCACCACTATGCCACCGTGGCGTCATTTGTACAGTGGAAGAGCGTCTTCTGATGACATACCGAATCTCCTTCAGGTATTCAGCCTTGGCACAACAAGGCCAAATCTGGCCCTTGCGCCATTCAACCCAATCTAACAACAAAAGTCATTCAGAAACTGGTTTTTTCATTAGTGTGCTCTGGACAGGGATACATTATAGACCTGGGTTCGAGCCCAAATACCTGATCTTTTTATTATATTCTTTTTATGGATGATGGACTGATACGTTCCGGTGTCCGAAAAAAATTCATCGCACATTTAGAGTCTTTATAGGGTATGCTGAACGAATGGTATATCACCTGCTACTACATGCCTTCTATGTTCCATTTTCAGTACTCACATCGGCCAGCTTATCCTAAAGTTTAAGCAGACGGAGCTGCATTTCGTCGCTTAATAAGTAATACCAGCTATCTCAATTTTCCAAATTTTCAAGAGCAAGTAAAAAAAAAAAATAATAATTTCTTGCAACCAGTAACGAATATGGCGTATTTTTTCAACATCTGGTATGAACATTTGTTTCAGATGAGAAAAAAAATCCGCCATATTCCTTACTGATTGCGAATAATTCAGTTTTTTTTCCTCCTCTTGTAAAATTCGGAAAATTGAGAAAGGCGGTGTTGCTTGTTCAGCGACGATTTATTGATCAAATAAGAAAATGATTATATATATATATATATCAAAACAAACTAGAAACATAAGACAAAAACTCAAAAACAATCAAGACACAATGGCAAAAATATAGACAAAAACCAAAATAAATTGAAAAATATCATAGCGTGCCGTTCGTCAGGAAGAGAAGCTCGCTCATGATATTAATTTGTGCTTATTTCTGCTAACGACAAACGAAATCCGTTAAAAATTGCCGCCATCCGCTCTAAAAGCACAAGACAAATAAAAATGGAAGAATTCTTGAATGAAAGATAAATTCATTTAAAAAGAATCAAAAACAAAAAATTCCGAATACAAATACAAAAAATCCGAATACAAAAGACCTAGAATAAAATAAAATAGTAGTATACACAAAAAATAAAATAAAAGATAAAAAGGCTTACCATGGCCAGGAAAAAGCTAGCATGTCCATGAGAACCAAGGAGAAATATATATATAAGGCAATGTTCGTATGTGTGTATCTTATAGACTAAAAAACTACTGGACCGATATACGCGGGATTTTTTGCAAAATGATCCGAGTTGTCCGGGGAAGTTTTAAAGCTATTGAAACCCTCGATCTGACCATTAGAAAGAAAGTTAGGGGACTAATAATATTTTAATGTTTGGCTACCGTTGGCGATGGTTAAGAAAACGATTGGCGCAACTTCTTACTAACATGGGCTCAGGATTGTTTTTTGTAAACAGGGTTATTTTTCGGCGTCGCGTCGCGTCGATCTCGGGACCAGAGCCAGGGTTGCCATATTGACCTTTTTTGGCATTTGTGAACGAATTATTATACGCAAACTTCCACATAAAATATTCTTTTTCTTTTCTTTTTTTTAAAGGAAAGAGATAGAGGAATGGAAAGAGGACATCAAAATTCAAGTCCTTTAAAAAAAAAGGAAAAAAAACCCATTTATGTTTGTAATTTCGGTATTGTTTGAAGTACCTATCTCCAGCAATTTAACAAACGTTTAAATGACAAACCTAAGGCATATAAAAAAAGCTTTCAGAAACAATATTTAGAACGACGCCGCATATTGGATTTGGGTGTCAACTATTTAAATAACATCGAAACTAAGAGCAGTGCATTTTTGATATTTTTATCAAGTTTTGGAAACTCAGCCATCTATTATGAGTCTGAAATCAGTTTTTTTATATTAAGGGTTTTTTTCACTGTTAGTCATTGACCATGAGTATGAAAGAACTTTTAATTTATTGTAATCACATTGAAAAATAATATAGAACAATCTTGTTAACAGGAATTGAAATATTTCACTCGATCATTTTATTCTGCACCTGCAAGAACAGAATTTCTTTTTTTGAAAAGCTGTATATGTAGATGTGTTTTTTAAATTTCATTTAAATTTTAGTTCAATAAAAAGTATTATACATATGTCATTCTAATGGGATACCTTTTCATCAAGGATAGTCATTTTCTTATAACAAATCGGGGGGAAATGAGTGCTTTAAACAAATTTTCAAATTTCGCCTTTTTTAAAGACGATTTGGCTTTATTTTGCTATTTTGATCTGGCAATCCTGAACAGAGGTGAGATTTTAGGCCTATTTGTGCATTTGCTTTTGATAAAAATGCCGCCAAAACGACAAAATATTGGTCATCGTACAAATGCAGCAAAGAGAAAACGAGAAGAAAGACAAAATGAAACAGAAGAAGAAACACTACAACGAAATGAAGGAAATAGATTACATAGTTGAAGTTGGGTTTTGTTTGGGATATATAGCGGCAAAGGCTGTCATCCCCTAGTATCCGAGAGTTACTGTTAGTAGATGCCAAAGAGTTTCAGCGACTGAAGAAAAAACCTGAAGATGGCGCTTAGAAGAGCAAATAGTATGAAGAAAGACTTTGTATGAGGAAAAAATTTGAAGATTCAGATTGAGTTTCAAGCAGAAGATCCTTTTATGGGGAAAATACTTCTTGCAGTTTAAAAGAATATATTCGATAGTATTTTCTTGATTGCACACGGAGCAAAAGGGGTTGTTGTAAAGTCCAAATCTGTGCAAGAGAGCTGGGATGATGATCATTCGGGTTAAAATGCGAGTAATGATGATATCTTCGCGTCTATTTTTTAGCCATGGTGCAAGGGATAAAATGGAGGGCAGGTCTCCCAGGATTTCTAGATATTTGCTATTTCGAAGGTTTTCAATCGGTTTTTGAATAGAAAAATTACTATAGTATGAACAGATATCTTCCACTGCGATCCACTCAATGTATAGGTCTGACTCCATGACATTTTTGACTAGAGAATCCGCTCTTTCATTCCAGATAATACTTGAGAGCCCCGGAGTCCAAACCAGTGCAATTTTTTGATTAAACTTGGCTCTCATTAAAATTTTATGAGCTAAACGAAGGATGACTTTGGGGGATTTGATGGACAAATTCTTCAGTGCTTGCAAGACTGAAAAATTGTTTGTCAAGATCAGAAGATTGCTGTCAGGAACTGAGAGATCATCAATCGCTTGACAAATGACAAACGCTTCAGCTGTGAGGATGGAATTGATCGGGTGGATCCGAAAGGAGAATGATCTTAGATTTGAGGTACCAGCTATGGAGATGTAGAAATTAGATTTCGATGCATCCGTAGCGATGTTAAAATAATCTTGAAATTCTTTACTAATGATTTCTTTAAAAAGTGCTTTAATCATGGACGTTGGTTGAGCTTTATCTTGCGAGCCAAAGGAAACAAGGTGAATTTCACAAATGTCGTTGTGGAGGACATCAAGTATGTTAGGCAATGTGATAATTTGGTCAAATGTTATGTTCAAATCTGTGAGTAGTCCAGCAAAAGCTTCCTGATCTTTCTTATTAAGTTGGCTGCAGGGGTTCGAATATTGCCGAAATAAGGGTGAATGAACGCCATTTTCCACTTCTTTGATAAAAAATTGAATGGCCAATCTCTTGATATTTTCAGAGAGAATTTTCTGTCCCGCAATTTTTAGTAATACCATGTTTGGTGTCCATATTGGAAGGCCAAGAGCAAATCTAAGAGCAATACTTTGGATGGTATCACAAATTTTGAAATGTGTCTGCGATAATTTGTTGGTGATTGCGCAGCTATTATAGAAAAGGCTACAGATTCCATTGTTAGTGATGCCAACCAGGTCTTTTGTTCTGGGGCTGTACGATTTATAGGCGATTGTTTTCAAGGCGTTAATTTTTCTGAGTGCTTTTGCTCAAAGATTTTTGACGATGGCACCATTCTGATTAGTTTTAGAAAAGATAATTCCCAAATATTTTATTGAGTCCTTCCGAGGAAGGGGAGAACCTGCGTAGGAGATGCGGGGAGTAGAAAGCAATCTTCTTTTTGATAGGTCGGCAATAGCACTTTTCTCGGGGGAAATAGATAGCTTCCAATAGGTGCACCATTTGTAAACATTCTCCATTGTATTCTACAAATTTTTCTCAATGTGTTCCAAACAGTTATGTGAATAATAAATAAAAATATCATCTGCGAAAATGTAACGTTTGACACCTTCGTCTGAGATCTCACAGAAATCATGAATACCATATACGCGGTATGAATACCATAAATTGCAAGTTTATTATCCCGGAGGGGTAAGAAACCATAAATATAGGAGGGGATTTTCTTGTTGATGATTAGATGATGTGTTATGCGTTGCGCCAAAATTCTTTCAAATATTTTTGAACAGACAAAAGTGAGGCGATGGACCTGTATGAATTAATCTTCGATTTAGCTTTATTTGGTTTTGGGACCGGAACAATGACTGAATGTTTCCATTGCTCTGGGATATCGGTTTACGAAAAAATTTCTTGGAAGAAATAGGTTAACTTCAAAAGATATACAATGCTTAATTTTTTGAACCATTTCGCAGGGATGCAATCCGCACCTGGGGAAGTATTTCTAGTTTTCTGGATCGCTTTTCGCAATTCTTGGAGTCGGATTGGGATATTCAGATAAATATTTTTATCGCCGTTGAAATCCAAAGGAATAGGTTCATGGGTAGTACTGTTAGAGAAAAAAAACCAAGAAAAAGGTTTCTCTGATTCTGGAGATTCGAAACATAATGATTGTCATGTAGGATGAGGTTTGAAACATTTACTTCTTGATTTGAATGGTTGTAGATTCTTTTTATTATTGAATAAAACATGCGGGGGTTCCGAGTAATATTGCACATTTTATCCCAATAATTATTACTTGCCCTCTTTATGTGAAACCGGAGTTTTGCTGCATACTTTTTATGTTTAATAAAATCCGAAGTTGAAACATTTCGTAAAGCCCTGGTCCTAATTTTTTTTTTCAACGTCTGAAAATTATGGCAAGAAATATTCCACCAGAGAGGATAGTTGTTACATGGCAAGGCAGTGTGTTTCGTATCTTGTTTAATTATCCCAGAGACTTTGCGCATCACAGTGTGGAGATATGAGTTTGTAGAAGACAAAAGTTCTGAAGAGTTTTTCATGATGGAGTTCCAGTCAATGGTTTTCGAGGTCTGTCCCAAGAGTGACCACTGGGTTATGGTCACTTTCAAAAGTGGAATCCGAAACGAAACAATGAACTTGGTGATAAATTGAGGTTGAGCACAGAGTAAGATTAACGGGTCTATTCTGGTACCTCCGGTTGGGTTGGGAGACGTCACTTTTTCCGTACATTAACAACGGAAAAGAATCTCAGGAGACAAATAAATCCCTAATGAAAGGTGGTTCCCGTGTACGAAGTATAAGTCGGGTTGGACGTGTTAAGCATAACAAAATTAGAATTTTGGAGCCAATCGACAAAGCTGTTGCTAAGAGATGTAGAGTTATTAGAACCCCACATTGGATGGTGAAGGTTGAAATCCCCCAAAATGATGACTGGAATCGAAAATGATTCGAAAAAAGATTTTGCTTGCTGTATATCAAAACCTTGAGGAGCATATAAATTAACAATAATGAATTTGAGGTTATTAAAGTGGATTTCAGTAGCAAAAATTCAAGGTTAGTATCTTCAGGAAACAAAGTTGAGAGAATTCTACCAGCGGCAATCTTAGGTATGCTGGTAAGAAGACCTCCTCCTGACCGACGTAGTCTGTGAGAGTAAAAAAATGTCGTATTTGAATTGCAAAGATGATCATCTGGATTAAAAAAAGGTTTATTGGAAAATCCAAAATTCAAAGGCTGAAAAAGGTGGAAGTTGAAGCCAAATTCTCTTATTCCGTAAACCTCTACAGTTCCATTGAACGAACGTCATGAAACAGAGGAGATGCAACAGACAACAACATTAAGAGAATAAGCAACAATAAAAACAAAAAGAAAAAGAACCCCACAAACTTGTGAGAAAAAAAAGTAAAAAAGGTACCAAACTAAGTATGGTGCCCCTCTGCATCTAAATGCATGGGTGTGCTTGAAACGTTCACAAAGTTTTTCACAGCACCTTTCTTTCTAGAAGGCGATTTGGTGTTAACTTCAGTTTGATTCATCATTTTGAAGGAGTTATGAAGCAGGATCTCAACTGTTTTCTCAAACATTTTCATAAGGGCAAGGGTTTGCTGTTCCAATTTTTCTTGAAAAGCAAGGGTTTGTTTTTTCCATTTTTTCTAGGAGAGATTGCACAATGGACTCCGTTTTTTGATTAACAGTGGATTCGAAATCATTGCTGATTATATTTGATTTTACTGCTGCCGCGTAATTTGTATCGGAGGTGTGACTAAAGATGCGTCTGGCCTCTCCTGTCGTAAGGTGGTTCCTGGATTTTAACTCTTAACATTTGTTGCTCTTTGCTATACATAGGGCATGCTTTACGGGTCTATTCTGGTACCCGCGGTTGGGGTGGGAGACGTCACTTTTTTTCCGCACGTTAACAAATGGATGGTACGTCTCCTCAACCGGGGACCGTAGACAGATAGACCCCTTGTGTTGCAGAGTTGGCCCTGTAAATAGCCTTGACATGGACCAGCGTGAACATAACGCCACATAAGTGGCAAGCTTGGTATTTTTCACAAATTCTGCTTGGATGAAAAAAGTTGAAACACTTAGTACATTGCCGAGGCCTGTCTATGAAAGGCTGAATTTTCTGATTTGTGAACCAGATTTTAGCAGAGTCCGGCAGATAGGTGCCAAGAATAGTTGAACTGGAGACGTTTCTTGCAAAGAGTTTGGTTTCACGAATCTTCGCATATGGGCGATGGCAATATCGTTATTACAGGATAGTTCATCCGCTAACTCTTCTAGCGTGGTTTTCGTTGGTATATGAGGAATCGAGAGGTAATGTTTTCCCAAATCGTATCAGTAGACACTGGGGTATCTAAAACGTTTTGGAGGATTCGAAGTTTCCGCACAAACAGAGTCCGAGGTAGAGAATAGGAGTTTGCCTTGACGGATATATTTCATATTGGTGATATTTGAGTGTTCGGTAACCGCTTGTTTGATATATGCATGAAGTTGAAAAGGGTTCCAACAGGGCATTTTTGCTGAGCTGTTCTTATTAGCGATAACTATGTTGATTGTTTCAAACTGTTTTTCACGAAGGTGCAGTACGAGTTCGTTTGTGGTTTTACCACTTCTTAGAAATCTGTCATTAGATGTAGGGACCATATTGTCGGGTTCTTTAACCGTTTGAGTGCGGCGAAGCGCTATCGCGCTCGCTTTTTATGTGCCGAAAATGCGGAGAAAATTCTTCCGCACTCAAACGGTTAATGTAGTTCAAGACAGAAAAATCATCATTTAGTTCAGAGACAGTCACAATGGAATGACTCAGATTGTACCAAAAGTTGCAAATTACGAATGCAAACCAAGAAAAAAACGGGCAGGTCTTACCTGTCGGCTTCAAAAAACTAGAAGAGAAAAAAGAAAACGCAAATGATGAACAGATACGCAACCACGCAAATCCAACACAAGAGCTCGAGAAAAGCGACCGTCACTGCTGCCGACTCACACCGAACTCTCTAGATTACATATGTCACAGTCATATGCTACTGAATCATCAAAACAACACGAAGCACGAAATGAAGCAAGTCTATAAGAATTAGAGAACTATGACAATCTTTGTCATATAGTGATCGAAAGGAACTACGTGGCAAAACTCGATTACGCATGCAAATGAATCGATTAAATCAATTAGTAAAACTTGATCGTATTGCATTTCAGCATAATTCGGAAATTGAATATAGCTTGCATTCAGTTGAGGTTCGTATGAATAAAATTTGCACAGATTGCAAGGCATTAAAATTCAAGAATGAAGCACCTTGAAGAAGATGTGTTGTTTGAAGGCACCACTTGAGTCATTGTTCTCATTGGTCGCTGGTCCTACACAATCGAAGTATTTTTTGAATAACATACGAAATCATAACGCATGCTTTCAAATGATTTCGTTTGGTGCAACGAATGTTATAACTGAGAATATATGCCAACATTCAAGATTCAAGGACAAATATCTAATACAGCAGGCTCTTTGTCACCATTTACGGATGCTGAACACAAATGTTTTCAAATATATTTCATTAGAAATTCAAGAGATCAAGTAAATCGATAATACACACACATCAAAATTCATTTAATCTGTATATATTCTCAAATCTAGCAATAGCAAAGCATTGCCGGGTTCAGCTAGTTATAATATAATCTCCACGATCTGGAGGAAAGGACAAATATTAAACTAGACACTCACGGCCAGACAGTTCCACGCCATTTGGAGCGTGTCGCTCCAAAACCAGTCGAATTGGCGCGGTGTGGTCGAAAAGTTTGAATTTTTATCCAGTCCGGGTTTCCATGGGGCGCGGTGGACCATAACACTGAAATACGACCGTGGGGAAGGAGGGAGTGAGGTTCTCTTGGGAAAGCGGAGAGGAGCCCCGTTTTGAAAGCGGGAGGAGGGATAGGCACAATAGCCTAGGGCAGGGGTCGGCAACCTATTGAAACGGAAGAGCCAAAAGTTACAATTTACAAAATTTCCCAGTTTTTAAAGAGCCACTAAAAATTTTCGTTTCAATATTATAGTATTTGCTTATATATATTTGATTTTTGATTTAAAATAAACGGTATTAAATACGGAATAATATTTATTCATATACAAACAGAAATATAGATAGTTACATCAATGGGAGCATTGGCTTTGTATGCCTTTTGAAAGTTTGATTAAATCTGGCTTATAACTTGTTTTAAGTTTCAAGCACGACTCTAGATTTCTATTTGTTAGTTGACTTCTAACTTTACTTTTTATTATATTCATGCAAGAGAACGCTTGCTCGCACGAATATGTTGACCCGAAGATCGTCAGCACTCCATATGCCAACTTCTTCACCTCACTGTAGCATTCTGGAAGACTATTCCATGCGCCGAATATGAGGACCTCAACTCGCGGAATTTCTTTTAGAGCTGTCCACTTGTGCTGCGCGATGTGCATGCATTTCTGGACTTCCAACTCTTCCAACTTGCTCTTGAGTTCTGCGAACTTGCCACTCCACAAGTCTTTGGTTTTCAAATCCAGCAATTGCATTTGAAGCGATCCAGCATCAATTCCAAATGGCTCAATGTTGATCTCATTTGTATTTGTGTTGAGAGGATTTACTATGAACGCGAGAGTACTTTTGTTTGTTTTGAATTGCTCGAATCTCTCAGCGAATCCATCCTTCATGTTTTTTAAAGCTATACTGAAGTAATTCGTGTCAGTACAGTAGAACCCCGGTAATCCGGACACGCGCTAATCCGGAACCCTCGGTAATCCGGACGGTCCATGGAGAATGACGAAACCCGCATCCTGCGCTGATCCAACCCATGGATCAGAATGTTATTCAAAATATCAAGCTGGGATATCGCAAGTTGCTTCTTAAGAACATTCTCAATGATCCTGTGCACAATGAAAACTTGGTAAAAACACTGAAAAATGTAAATTTAAAAGATGTCGTGTTCAATCTTGCTAACTGTTGGGCACCTGTGTCTGCATTGCTGATCAACAAGTCGTGGAAAAATTTGCTTCCCAATTTTATTGATTCTGAAGTTGAAGAAAATGTGCAAACTGAAGAAATTCAGTTTGCATCACTCATTAACCAATAACAAAACACGAACCCGATGTCTAATACTGAAGCCCTCCAATGGGCTGCTGAGGCTGACGACAGTTTGGCTCGAAATGAAATTTTAATAGACGGCGAAATTATCAGGACGGTAACAGCAGAAGATGATGATGATGATGACGACGTCACCCCTGTAAACCCCATCGAAATTTCTCATTCTGAGGCTGTGTCGGCACTCATCACTTCATTACATTGGGCTGAAGAGCAAAATTTTGAAGCACACGAAATTATGCTCCTCAGACGTTTAAGAGATCACGCATTTCAATTAAAAATTGGAACTGCCGCGCAAAAAACTGACTTTTTTGGACAGTGATTATGTTCATTCACTTACATATGTAGTAATTATGTATGTACATATCATGTTCATACTGTATCATATCCACTCAATTTAACCATACAATGTTAGTTCATACAGATATACCATAGTACCTATACATACAATTTTTGAAGAAAGTGTTTTACGTTATTTTTTAAAAACCTCGCCAATCCGGAAATCCCGCTAATCCGGACGTCCATGAACCTGAATTCGTCCGGATTACCGGGATCCTACTGTAGATGCATTGATCTCATCGCGATATTGCTTCAGATTTTTAAAATGAAGTTATTTACCGCTCTCCATGTCTTCAACAAAAAGAAGTAATTTTTTTTTCGAAACAAACTACTTCTGCAAGCAAGGCGTATGCTGGGTTGTCCTTTCCTTGCAGTTTTAGATTTAGTTAATTCAGTTTCATTGTGGTATCTACCATGAAGTTGAATTTTTGCAACTATTTGTCTTCTTCCAATTCGGGATGGTCAATGCTTTTTTCATTGAGGAATGTTTTTATTTCACTCAAGCACAAAGCAAAACGTTATAATACGTTACCTCTGGAAAGCCATCGCACTTTATTGTGCAAAAGTAGGTCAGAAAACTGGCTATTTATTTCTTCAAGGAAATCTTTAAACTGGCGATGGTAGAGTGCTTTTGCCAAGATGCTGTTAATAATCTTAATTACCAAGTTCATGTCCTCAACTATTTCGGTCGGAAATGTTTGGGCACAAAGCGCTTCTTGGTGAATTATGCGGTGAAACGTTAGAATTCGTGGTTTATTTTTTTCTGAAGAATTGATGCTATCCCTCTATGTATTACCGCTATCATGCTTCTGGCACCATCAGTTGCTATAGAAACGATTTTATTTATATCGATTCCATTGTCTTCCAGGCATTTTTGCACAGCATTTGCTATATCTTCTCCACGAGTTTGCCCCGAGAGCGGTAGCAATCCTAGCAGTTCTTCTTTTGGACCTTGGGACGACATATACCTGACGAAAAGGGTAACTTGTGCCATGTCTTTAATGTCGCAAGACTCATCTATAGCAAGTGATAAGGCAGAAGCCAGTTGAATGTCTTCCACTTGCATATGTGTTACATTTGAAGACATTTTAGCAGTTTTGTCTTGTACTGTTTTAGCAGATAATGGCAAATCTTTGATTTTTTTCATGATTTCTGCTTTGTTTTTAAAATCACGAAACAGCTCTTCAGATGCACGTATAAAACAATGTTTGACGCGCTCACCATCTGTGAATGATTTTCCTCTTTTTGCAATTTCTAATGAAACTGCAAAGCTTGCCAGATTTACATTATTGCAAGATTGCGCCCAGTTACTTAGCATGGAACTTGACTGTTTTTTTGGAGCTCATCAACAGCTTTTTTTCGTGCGTCACCGGTTGGATATTTATCAGCAAACTGGGTATGTTTTGTAGTGAAGTGTCTCTCCAAATTTGACTTCTTGTTGTGTCCGAGTTTTTCGTGGCAAATGAGACAAGTCAGAAGGCCATCTGTGTTGCATATGAATGCAAACGACTCCGTCCAATCCTGATTGAATTCTCGGTTTTCTTCTTCAGTTCTTCTCTTTTTTTTACCAGATGCCATGCTGGCGGCGGAGCTGAAAAAATGATTTTTAAAAATTTTACTTAGCTATCTAAAACGGCAAACAATTTATTTACCATTATTACTTCGTTAACACGATCCTCAGATATGTAATCCAATTCTGTTACTGATTTTATTATATTATACGCGTACATACCTTTGAGAAGATAATTCGCTTCTAAATAGTATTCTTCTTGAAACAACAAGCGAATAGACACGCAAAAACCGCAAGCGATTAAATTAACACACATGCAACGTAACGTCGACCGCGCTATCCGAGGATGACTGCCTGACAACACGTCTAGAGTCTAGACTCTAGACGGTGGCTGTTTGGGTGAGACGGAAATGGAATGCAATGGTCTGAAAGATAAACATGGTCACGGAGTCTCATCTCTAAGAACAAAACAATAGTTCAAATTTATCTCATTACGGTCATGTGAAGCGTAGCGATTTGTAATTAACGATTATGAAAATAGAAGCTATTGAGAAATTAGGTACTTAAAAATATATTTTCTTATTTTTTAAGGATTTTGATAATAAATTATTAATTTTATCGTATGGGACAGGAGAGCCGCAACTTTGCATCAAAAGATCCGCAGGTTGCCGACCCCTGGCCTAGGGGATCGAAGTGACCGGTTGTAGGGTTTGAATGGAGCCTCCTTGAATGATCCACCTAAATGGATGGGCTGAAATTGGAATGGTGTGGAGCGATGCGCTCCAAATGGCCTGGAATTGTCTCCCAGTGAATGTTCAAATTTACATATAGAGTACAATATCTAAATAGACTATAAGTAAAATGCAAAAACATAACAAAAAGGAAAAGCAAGAAAGCAAGCCCTTCTATGCGGCTGTTTTTATTTAAATTACCTTTTGGGTTAGTTTAATTATATGGACGAGTTTTCTGGTTTGTTTAATTGCATTAAAAAACTTGGCTTTATTTGCATGGCTTTTGGACTTCCGCTTTAAAGATTCCATTGACTTAGCATTACACCGGAATTACGTAGTCCCAGCACTTAAATGTAAGTAAACAAAGCAGAAAACTCATTCATTAACCCTCTTTTTGAAGCTTCATGAAGGCTATTTTATGACGCTCGTAAATTTGAATCTTGGTCAGAGATGTGCCATGGAATCCTATCTCGAATCTACCACACTATGGTCACGAACACGAGATACTGCCACGAAGTCATCACAGTCACTACTTATGGACGAGTTTTCTGTTTTGTTTATTTACATTAAAATGCGGTGACTACGTACGTAATTCCAGTGTAATGCTAAGTCAATGAAATCTTCAAACCGGAAGTCCAAAAGCCAAGCAAATAAAGTCAAGGATTTTAATGTAAGTAAACAAAACAGAAAACTCGTTCATTGGTAGGGCCGTGGAGAAAGGTCTGAACTAGATACCAGTATATCTGATTCAGGGGTCTATTCTGGTACCCCTGGTTGGGTTGGGAGACGTCACTTTTTCCGCACGTTAACAACGGAAAAGTGACGTCTCTCAACCCAACCGGGGGTATCAGAATAGACCCGTCAGACTTACTGGTATCTGAAAGGGGAACAAATTGACTTTCACATTTAAAGTCTCCGTGGGGTATCTTGAATGAATAGCAGATAATCTTTTATCGCAATCTTTCTAAGTTGCTAGAACATTACATTTGGTGTCTGAATGAAGATAGATTATCTTTTCCTTCCAGTTTCTTAGTTCTTCATAAGGGTTGAACGGTTCAATAAAACTGAATTCTGACAAATATTTTATGTCTTTTTATTTTGATGAAATGTATAATTCAATATCTTTCACTGTAAGCTTATTCTGCATTCGAATCCGAATATCTAATCTGCTTGCAGTTTCCTTTAACATCCATACCAGTTGAGCGACTTCTTTGGTTGATTGGTTAGGTTTTACGGCGCAAAAGCCGCGTTGCGATTTCTTTGGAAGAAGATAATGATGGTTTATTGTTAGTTAAATCTGCCAATACATCTGGATTAAGTAAAGCCATTTGTGTCGGTTGCTGAAACCGTCATACTGTTTCCAAGTGAACCTTGAAAGTCACATTTTTAATATTGTCATCGTCGAACTTTGTCGAAGTAGTTTTCAAGCTGCATTTAACGCGACATGGTCAAATTTGGCTCTGGCGCCATTAAACGCAAACCAAGTGATAGTATGAAGACTGCGCTTAGTAATATAATGGACACCTTTTTATTCTATTATGCTGGTCGGTTAACAACGAGGTAAGTTATTTTCCTTATTCGTGTTTGTTTGATGGATTTTGTTTATTTCTGGTATAAATTCTGGGATAAATAATTCAATGGGGAGGATCTTAAAATACATATTTTGAGATATAAGCTTTCTTCAATCCATAATAGAAAAAAATCTAGTGTTTCATTTTCCATAATTGATTATTGCACTATAAATAGATCTTTCTGCGATAGATTGGGGTTCACAATAATGAACCCAAAATTCATAAAATGCTGGTTGGTTCCCGATTATAGAACTGCGTCTAATTTTTATTAACACTCTTTTTTCACTGAGTGAATGCTGTTAATATTTCTCCTTTAAAAGTCTACCACAAACAAAATTGTATCTTTTCAAAGAGATATTAACCTATTGACACATTCTGAACTGAAGTTTTTAGAAACCAAAAATATTTAATTTTTTGTTTCTTTGCTTCGTCAACACCTTCGCTTACAATGAAGAGTTTGACTCGTGCATCGAATTAAAGAGTTTTTAAAATTGTAATCCAGTCAAAATACCAATTTAAAAAGCACACATCACTTGGACACGCTCAAGTATATCAAGTGTCCTGTACATTTTTATATGAATTGAAATAACCATAAACTGTTCAAAACAATGTCATGTAATTTGGTTAAATTCGTAGGCCAAGGGGTATATTTGGGTTTAAATCAATTTTTTAAGTCGGAATTAAAGGAATCACTAATTAGGTTTCGGATATTTTGAACTTCGAATTCGTGCGCTCCGTGAAATAATAATCACTGGTGTGTAGGTTAAAGGGTTACGAACGAAATTGCATTCACGAAAACCCAGTTCAATTTAATAATGGGTCGAAAATGAAGTTTTGGGAGTTAGATTTTTGAAAAACCTTTTTCAGTTTTCTGCGTGACAATTCTGACAGCTTCATATGTTATCAAGACTACTAAATAAAAGTTTCGTATAAATGTTTTTATTAATTTTGAAATAAAGTTTTATATTGAACGTAACCTCCATAAATTGAGAGGTAAAATAAACTTTGGGCAGTAACTAATGAGAGTTCGCAGCTAAAATCTAGCTTGGTACGCTTTTTTATATTTTTGACTCACAAGTTTGATTTTTATTTTATTATGTACCGCTTTTTATACATTTTTATGCAACTTCTTTCATGTTTGTAATGATGGAATTTTCTAATCAATTTTTCACTTCTTAAAGTACTGTAGTTTTGAAATTTTGTGCATATTTGTATTCTCGGTGACATTATACTATTTCAATATTTTCAGAACTTATAATTAAGTTAATTTAATTAAATTTTGATTCCATAGTTGCTCAGTTAGGTTGTGAATTTGAGAAATTGTTATTCAGATTTGAGATATTTATAAAAATGAATTATAAATTAAATAATAAGTGGAGAATAATTTTAAATTTTTACTTTTCAGCAAACTATTAAGTCATTTAAAAATCTGTTTTTGTTAAATTATATATTGCTTGATACAATACTGATTCAATGTCTGAAATTTACAATTCTAATGTCTCACAGTCCCAATCTATTGCGCTTCATACTCTGAATAGACAGAGTTAGCATGGACAGATAAATACTATTTTTGCGTTATAGTGGTCAAACATTTCAAATTCTCTAGCAAATTTGCTCGAAATTTAAGTTTTTAGTTTGTTTAGTTTCGTAGTTTGAAATTTAGATTTTAGATTGCAGACTGGTGAATAAGAGGAAATTTATATACGAGAAGTGGATTAACCCGCGATTTTCTCTAAATTGGGAGAGGCATATTTTATAAACCGGAAGTGAACTTTTTGACAAATGTTGCTGTCCAGTATAGGGCAGTTAGCTTTCTTTTATTCACTCCTGTTTTTAAGAAAGTATATTTTAGTTGAGCTAGCCTAGCTCAGTATATCGAAAATTGTTGATTGGTCCACTTTTGCTCTCAACGCCTCGTATTTTAGCCTGCTTTTTATATGGACTTATCAATTGTAAAGTTTTTCACAATAATTTAAGAATTTTCAAAAATCATTGTTTTTAAAGACACTGAAATCTATGCTCATTTCCCAGATTTTGTATCGCTTATTAACGCTTTAACCGCTCAACTTAACAGCCCGAGAATACTCGTGCATCGAATTATCGCATTTTTGGTCTTAAAACTAAAATTTTATCATTAATTATCTTTATAATTGTACACAAAAATTACCTAGAATCCATAAACATCTCAAGTATTATATGCCTTCTGAGATGAATAAAAACGGCAACCGCTTTCCAAAACAGAAGGGAGCATCTTATTAGATAGCAAAGAAAATTAAGTGGTTAAAATGATTTTCCTTTCATGGTGCATTGATTTAAATCAATTTAGTGGATGAAATTGATATGAATTTTTAGTACAGTTTTTTCAACTCTTGTTGCCCATAGATGTAATAAAATGGTAAGAAGTGCACTTATTACTTTCTTTATCGCGTTATAAAGTATCTTTTATTGAATAGTTGAATATTATTGCACAAGACGATCCATAAAATTTGTAAATTTTCTTATGTCATCAATATGAATTTTGTGAAGTATACTTGCCATGTCTTTCAAGGATAAACATAAAAAGGCATGCAACAGTTAAGGGTGTTATGTCATATTAACAATGGTCGGTGTCATTCTTGTCGCCTGAATATGGTTCAAAAGTACGAAGTCTGTTCCAGAATTGCCTTCATATTGTATAAAAATGGGGCGTTAATATAACGAAAGTAAATCCAGAATTTCGTTTATTCTGCACAGATCAGAATTTAAACGGTCTAGTGGTAAGGTCTCGGCTTCGGGGCCGGAGGGTTCCAGGTTCGAAACCCGATTCCACTGAAGATCCGCCGTGTATGTGGGTCTGTTGCACGTTAAATCATACGTTGTGGCCAAACGTCCTCCCGTTGGTGTAGTGCGGAAGTTTGGATAGGGGGTGCCAGCTCATCCTCGTCATCTGACCGCGGTTCAAAATTGAGGTCCGTTCTAAAATAGCCTTTGTGTTGCTTCAAAACGGGACGTTAATGTAACTAAACTAAACTAGAGCTTAATCTCTTTCTTCTAACAGACTTTGCTGCATAAGCATTTTTTTAAATTACTTATTTAAAAATTAGTTTCTCTGTACTTGGAGCATTCTTTTGGTCTTCACAACGATTTACACGATTTTCATTTCAGCTCCAGTACCTAATGGAAAAGAAAGGCTAGGCGGGTGTCGGTGGCTACATCGTTTGCAAGCCCTCTACAAGCGCCACGGAGAACCTGACGACATTCAAGCTGTCACCTCGGAACGACTGTCGAAAGAAGATATTTCCTGCTGCAATTTTCTACTAGTTAGTCGGCCAGCTTTCTTCATATCTTCTCAGTCATGCTTGACCGTACGGTTTTGAAGTCCTAACTTATAATACAGATACCATTGAGTGTTCGGAGGTTATTCCCAACTCTTTCACATTATCTTAAGATGGCATTAAGGAATTCTAAACATTTTTGATAGTTCAGATCATCTTAGATAAAACTGGATTGAATTTTAGAAATGAAGAATCACCAAATCCTCTTACGAAAGAATTTTCGCGAAATCAGAAGCGAATTCTTTTGCATGCGGAAGTTTAATCTCTGTCATAAGATATGTAGCCAAAACGCTTTGGCGGATCTTCTAAAAGGAATTTCAATTATCTTGACAATTGAAGTTTAATCATTCTAAGTTTCTTTCCCAATTTCTGGAGTCGTCATAACTTATTTCTGAGTTTGAAAAATATACTAATGAGCTCTTCTCTCATCCAATTACTGATGCTCACTTCGTCGAAAGTCTGGCTTTATTTCAGGAAATTTCGAACTACGTCTCTCGAATGTTTATCTGACGCAATTCCATTTCCAGAAGTTTCTTTCGCCGGGCTCTGCGTCTGGTGAGTATAATTATAGACGGTTCAACCATAATTTAAATTTGATCCATTTATTCAGTATAATATAATTTAAGATTCCGTATACGTAGTTGAATGTCTCTATCACTCAAAATATTAACCTCTAGATTGTGAAAGGAAGAAATTTCAATTCTCTAATGAAAAATGAGTTTCATGGGGAAACATAAAATCTTAAAGTGCCTTTGCAAGTCAGAAGATGTGTGATCCCCTTCGACGGTTCGTGCTTGTCTTCTGTCATTAATAACAATTCTAGCTATCAAGCAAAGGTTGATACAATATGATACGCGTGTAAAACTATCTGCAGTGTGATTAGAGAGCGAGAAGATTAGTTTCAAGTGGATAATGAAATCATATTGGTTTAATTTGCAGCATGGTACAGCATCTGTACCGCTTGTATAAAAAATGTTTTAAAAAACTAAGACGTCAGGTTCTTTGAATATAGTTTTCTGAC
This sequence comes from Araneus ventricosus, assembly GCA_013235015.1. Taxonomy (NCBI): domain Eukaryota; kingdom Metazoa; phylum Arthropoda; class Arachnida; order Araneae; family Araneidae; genus Araneus; species Araneus ventricosus. The sequence goes on along the minus strand of BGPR01001031.1, from coordinate 225,145 downwards.
TCCTTTTTTCAAATGAAGTGATAAATTGCAGAAGTCCGTGATGTCGATTTTATGGCTGTCTGATATTTGGTATGTATCGAACACCACATTGCTTGGGATGCGATCATATTAAACACAACGGTTAAAGGAATATACAGAAAGCTGGAAGAACCGGGCAAACTGCATTTATGCAGTTCAACATGATGCAATTTCTAAGAATATAAAATGCGTCTGAAAGTTATTTATTGGAGGTTTCAGAAAATTTTGAAAAGATAATTCAAAATTACTTTCTTAATAAACTATCGGCGTTCCACAACACAGTGTAGTTGAAGAGTAGTTTTGAATATCGGACTGTCAGTAGCTGAAAAGGATCTGAAGACTTTTGTTCTGTAAATGCCATTTTTTCAACGCCTCTTTTAGTTGACGGAGAAAGGGAGGTTGAATTGTAAAAGCACGTTATTGGAATCCAAATCCTTTGGAACTATTAGCTTTGTATTGGATATTGCGACTTAAAAACGACATATATTGATTTTCTAGAACTTCTATTTGATGGATATTAGAACAATACCAATACCAGAACTTAACATTTCTTCCACATATCATTTAATATATTTCAAACTGAAATAAAGTGCGAAGTGTTAAATTTTTCAGTCCGAGCAAGAATTTATGAAACAGGCCGAGATGTTTTCTGATAAGCATGTGTGATTGTACAATCGAAGGTACTCCCTTCTTCCTCAAGTAACTGCTTCCAGTCTGAAATGGGCAACTTCATTTAGCTTAAAATTTAAATTTTTGGTTGAAGATTTAGTAAACATTAATCTAATCTAGTTCTCGTCTGAAATTAGACACGACGAAGATTTCAAAATTGCCGAATTTCGGGAAGGGAGAGGGAGCCGACATTCCAAATCTTATCGTAATAACTCGGATCGTAAACTAATCTTTTCTTTAAAACACGATCTACTAATGGAAATTGTCAGTCTTCAGTCAGCTAGGTACTGAATTCGAGGAAAGCTTCTCAAAACTGTCGGTTCTTGGTGCAAAGTCATCAAATCTCGCACTGTATGGAACTGACTTTTGAACAGATTTCAGTTCCTGTGCTCTTCTCTTTTACCGATTTAAATTGAACCTTTCAATTGATGTATCGAACGTATTCAGATACTTGGATTTATTTAATACCTTTTAGCAATTAGGGTGTTCATCGATAGATATGGTGCGTAGGGAACCGATTTTTGACGCAAATTTATGATACGACTGAATTATGATTTCAATTAATTACTTTAGTGTGTCTAAACAACAGTGACACTTCAAAATGAAATTGGCTTTTCAATTCTTGCGACTTTTTATAGTCAATGACAACTCAAGTTAACAGTATACGTAAAGCAAAGAACCACATCGCCTCCCGAATGATGAATAACATCCATTGCTACACGTCTAAAGACTAGAAAGTACTTCATGATTTGTTACAAATAATATTAATGGCAAATTATCCTTTGTTGCGTTTAAAAATGTTTTCTCTTTAAATATATTAGAACCTTATTCAGGACTTAACTGAGCGGTTTGGCATTCTGCATAAATTTTCAAGACAAATCAACTTGATTTGCCTTTGGAAATAGAAAGTTTTTAAGTCAAAGTACTTCGTCCCTGAAAGGAATCCAGCCATTATGCCAGTCCATCTTCTTGGAAACCTTGGGATTAACTGCTTAACCTAAAAGCCTGAGAATACTCGTGCATCGAATTATCGCATTTTTAGTCTTTAAACTAAAATTTAATCATTAATTAGCTTTATAATTTTACACAAATTACATAGAATCTATAAACATCTCAAGTATTATATTCTTTCTGAGATCAATGAAAACGACAGCCCCTTTCCAAAACAGAAGGGATCATCTTACTAAAAGATAACAAAGAAAATAATTCAGTTAAGGAATTAACGTCTCGCGTTGTGTTTCGCTGCTAAAATGCAAATGAAAGATTATCGTTGGAAAAGTTTTCAACTGTTTGCTTAACAACTTTGAGTTATAAAAAGCGTGGATAGCAAAAATATGAAGCATTTAAGCTTGCGTCTGATAGCCACAAAAATGTTTGTTGCACTGCTTGGTACATACATATTAACTAACTTATAATAAAAATAAAGCATAATAATTTCAGTAAAATATTATATATTTAAAAAACGCCAATATAATTTAGACGTGCTGTTATATTGCTAACGAAAGCATTTGTCAATAGAGAACCATTTTAAATAAATTAAAGTTTTGAAACTAATAAAAAAACCCTGAAAATCTTAGTTTTAATGCAAGATATAGAATTATATTACCAAAGAAAATATGAAGCAAGAGCAATATATAATATATATGTATATATAATCTTTTCAAACAGCACTTGCACCATGCGCTGTAAATTCTTAACACGACTTCGTCATGTGATCATGAAATTGACTCCGCTGTATCTTGTGATTTTAAAAGCATTATTCCGGTTTTCTAAATCCTGAAGTCCCGAGAGAATTTTAAATTTAACTAATTGGACCATATTAACTAAAAGTGTCGTGAAGGTTTTTCTATCTTTAATTCTTTGATTGCTTTTAATTTACATTTCACATAAGAGACTAAGCAAGATGATCCAAATACAAGATCTTAAAAAAAATATATACAAGTAAATTAAGCAATCCGCGTTGTGTTCAAAAATATTTTAGCAATAACCCCAGGAAGTAACATACAGACATAATTTTAAAAGGTAGCACCAGACCTGGATGATCTGTTAGGATATAGTGAGGAATAAAATATAAACATGAACAAATGACAGAGACTGTTATGATAAATTAACTTCTGTTTATTTAAGAACTTTAAAATAAAATTATTTGGTGGGGCATGACATGATATAAAGGAACACATTTACTAAAAATCTGGATTATCACACAGTTTTTGATGGATCAAGAAAATCACAAGATGAATTTGAGTAGTGACCCCATAACAAATGTAAAACATGACATAAGCATTTTGTTGTACAAAAACAAAGTCACTAATATATATATATGATGATACATGAGCGAGTTAATGGCATACAGATAATACAATGTAGCATGTGGATCACTCGCAGAATCAACAAATGTTATCCATTAAATTGATGCTCAATTTCTACTAGCATTTTTAAATTCCTACTTCTTATACTATTAACTGCTCCTAACTTTTACATTTAAATCGAGTATTGAGACCTGTAATAATAACCCTGATCTTCTCAATTAACATTCATTTTACAAAAAACAATCAATGCTCTCCCATTATGTAAATATTTCTCATATTCAAGATTATCTGCACATCACTTTACATTCTATCTTTAAGATTGAAACCAATTTACATCTAACTCAAACGAAGATTAATAATACCAAAACATTTCACATGAAAAGAAAACACTACTTAGCTTTATATCAAATGTTGGAAGTTTTGGCTTGACCCAGGGGCACGCACGAGGAAAGTTGGCAGCCAGGGTGGGAGTCTCAGTTGGCATTGGAATCTCGAGATCTGTCCACAGATATGTCTATCACTTCACGAGCTCCCTTCCAGTCCAAGTCATTCAGTAGAGTCAGCACCGAGAGGCTCTAAGCGGTCCGATGGGCAACTCTCCACAGGCGTTGCACGGAGACCACCGGCTCTTTGGATTTGGCATGATCCTGCGGCTGGGTGCAAGCTCCACACAACGGTCCGAGATCATGATGGCTGTCCTGCAATCGGCTCAAAGTCGTCGCTGGAGCCCAGTCGTCAGCCTCTCCAGATTCAGCAGACGAGGCACCTTTTCAACACTTCATGGAAAACACTCGCAGGCAAGACGCCTCTATTCGCCTTCAATCGCCGGCAACCAAGACTCGTCCCAATAGGAAAACGCTCTACCTTGCACGTAGACACCTCATCAGCTACGGCCGCCTCATAATATCAAAAGCCCGCTTCTCTTTCTTTGGACGATGCCATTTCCTCCGTCTAAAAATTCTGCTAGGAAAAGACAGTTCAGCGTCTACAAGTTTGCTTCCAAAAAAACCCCGCTCTCTCCCCACTTGTCATCTCATCTTCTTATACCCAAAATAAGATGCCGCACCAAGCTATTCCTTCCTCGCTCTCTTCCGGCGCCAAAGGTCATCTTTTTCCATTGGCAAGGCATAGAATCCAAAATTAATTTAGTTGCGCCAAGACGCCAAAGCCCTCAGAAACTCGCCAACCGGAACAGCAACCCCTAGTGCACGCCTCGGAAACCTGCAGTTAGCCAATAAGGGAAGCTATGACACTATCCTGATTGGAGGATGAGTATTCTCAGAAAAAAGGGTAGGTATTGCCCTAACCCGTCTAAAGGGTAATTAATCACTATCAGGGTTCGAAAAGGTCTTTGTGTGAAAACAGACAATTTGTCGCCTCAGGACAGTAAAATTTGGGTGGTCCGTTAAAACTCACTGTCAAAGAGTCATAAAAGGCAGGAGGTAAAATTGACCTCATAGTAAAATGGGAGAGTCGGATCCTTTTCTAACAAAGGAGCGGAGGACTCAAGAAACAGTTTTTAATTTCAAGCTTAACGGGGGTTCGAGACGTGAAATAAGCAATTAAGCGATTCAAACAAACACGTGCGTTTCTCATGGGAAAGGGGGAGTATACACAGTAAGAGTGGAAGGAAAAAGGTCGTGGTCTGCAAGGGGGTTGTATACAGTTAAAAAGGGAAGCTAGCAGTCCAGAGTTCAAAGGTGCATAAGAAAAAAAAACAACTCGTGTAATTTAGACAAAGAATTACAACAAAGAAATTTTTAAGTGTCTTAACAAAAAATAAGAGAATTATTTGCCGAAAATAAACATTAATTAAAATAAACTACACCACAAAAGCAATTGAACGGCGCTTTTCCAATGATCCATAAAGTCCCTAAGTGTAGTGTACTTAGTCTAGAATAGCTGTGAAGAATAAAAGGTAAACTTCGAGAACAATTCCAAGTAGACACCTACTCTGGCATGTGTAGATTCTACAGAAAGAAAATTACTCTTGCTGCACTCGTATATTAAAAAGTTCCGGTATGGTCAGTCTGATCATTAAATAGTCCAGTAACAAAAAATTCTCCAGTATCTTAGCAAACTTTCACGAGACTAAGTGCGGGAGACATTGAAGAAACTGGGTGGGGGGCATTCACGACGCGGGACGGTGGGCATTCACGACACGGGACGGGGGGCATTCACGTAAACGAATTCCTAAGCATTCGGTGTAAGTGTACGAAAATAACTGGCATTACATTTCTTCGATCACTTTTTCTTATAATTGTTACTGAGGCGTTGCGTCACATTTTTGGTAAAGTCAAAGTTGACATGAATTTTCAGAAAATTAAAGACTGTTTGGTATTAAAATTTTTGAATATTTTTCTGTCGGGTAAAAATATGTGCACCCACAATGAAACAAAAATATCGCCACAGCCTTTAAAAGCGCCTCTCTGTTGATTTGAACCAGATTTAAGTCCAGTTTGAATGTTTTTGTGTAGAGCGGAAACTATACCAAGAGTTGTGAAATCAGAGAAATAAGTTGTAGAGCTCTGAAATGAATACTGACACTGTGTGATATCATGATGCGGTATTTTCTAGGAATTTTTGTGTCGGTATTGGGAGTTCCCAGTGAAAAATCTTTGGTATCACCAGCTCGTGAAAGGATTGTATGAGAGTACGTGGGGAAAAACACTGTTGAAATCTGATTAAAACTCGCAATGAAATGATTATACATGCGTATAGAGAAATCGTATGAGTCTTGATTAAAAATGAGAAAAGAAAAACGGACCGCGGTGATGTGGGAGGTGTAGATCATGGTTGCATGCGAAATGAAATATCAAATTAAGGTGTTATGAAGTGTGGGAATGAAAATGTAGTTGAGGCAGACAGGTATATGGAACGAAAAATGCTGATCGTGGAAAAGCGAAAGCTGTGGGTCTTGGTGGAGCATGGCTTGTGAAATGAGGCGTGGGAAATGTATATATGGAATGGTAGCTGTGAGGTGTGTGAAAAACATAGAAGTGTTGTGAGGCGTGGAAGTGAATGTAGTTGGGATAAAGAGCTGTAGAATGGGAACTGTATGTCGTAGTGGAGTGAAAGCTGTTGTAATTGGTGGATTGTGATGTTTGAAATTAAAATCGTAGATTGTGTGGCCTGAGATGTAGGAATGAAAGCATGATTATGTTAGACTAATGCGGAATGGAAGCTGTGGGGCCTGGAGGAGTGAGGTATGTGTGCAATGTAATCTGTGGGTCGAGGTGGAATGAGGATTTTGTGCAATTGAAGATATGGGTCGTGATGGAGTGAGGAGTCTGTGAAATGGAAGATGCGAGTCGTGATGGAGTGAGTTGTACGTGGAATGGAAGATGCGAGTCGTGATGGAGTGAGTTGTACGTGGAATGAAAGCCTGTGGGTCGTGGTGGAGTGAGGCATGTGGTGTGTATAAACTTGAGTGATTGTGGTAAAGTGAAATGTGGAATGGAAACGGAAAGTCGTGGCAGTGTTTTGTGACGAGCGAGTTGTGTGGGGATAGTGGAGTGCGAGTTGTGTGGGGATAGTGG